>JANZXV010000002.1:9524696-9536317 GCA_027576455.1 Erythroxylum roigii
AAATCTGAAATTTATAAGTTCCCTGTTTGGAGTTCCGTTATTAATTTTCACCTATCGGTTCTTCAATTAACAACTAATGTCAAGTAATGGTTGGCCAAACACAATACCAGAAAAATTAATTTCAAGCAGAGAAATCAAACCAAAAATTCATACAAATAAATCAACCCAAATTTAGTCCATAAAAATAGCTAAAAGCTTGCCCCAACCTCGAAACTTTAAGGAAACTACTCACTCATGGTAAGATAAAGACCACATAAATTATGCTCAGCCAACAACATTAGGAGAAATTAAATTACAGAACAGAAAATGAATAAGTTTCAGATCTCCCTCTAATATTGCGTCACTGAGTTTCTGAGTCCGCTTGCTTTCTCGCCTGGTGAGCGTTCCAGCCCCACTTGGTGTGTGTCTTGTGCGTTAATGGCCAGTGAGTAGCTGAATAATTCCCCAAAAATAAAAGAGTTCCCAGACCAATGAAGTGGGGACGTTGGTGTTTTAAGTGTTGATGGTTGGTGGAGCGTTGTTGGCCAAGGGATTGTTTATGTGTAAGATGCGTGTGTGGAGTTGGTGAGCGTTGTCGTTGGTTTCTTGGAGAGAGAGTGTGTGAGAGAGTTTGTTTAATGAGTCAAAAATGGAGTGTAACGTGATTGGTGGTCTTCCTTGGTGAATTGCGTTGATTGCCTTCTTGGACTTTGGTGTGTAAAGTTTTTTGTCTCGTTCATAGCTGAATGGTGAGTCAAATTTTAGCTGTATCTGGCGTGAGTGGAGTCTCTTCAGCAATTGAAAATCCAGCCAATGTCCAACCCCCACTTTGTAACGTGAATAGCTTCAATGTCCCTTTCAACAGCTGCCTCTTATGTTGATTTTAATTTACTCCCCTTAAGCTCACGCCCATAGCCTCCACTAGGTGATTTTGTCATTTTCTCCTGGTGGGTCCCTTCAGCTGCCAACAGCCTCCTTGTTATTTGCTCTCCTTAAGCTCCACGTGTCTCCCCTTTCTTATTTCTCCAGCTACTCCACAAAAGTCCTCATCTCCATTGTACCCATTCACGTTCCTTCCTCTAATGCCCCAATCAATGAATTTCGTTGCTCTTCTCCTGCTCATAGTTCATGCTTAAACCAGCTAAAAGCGTCTCTTCTACTTTTTTTTTCTTCTGTTTTCCATTCAATAGCCTATCATGTTAGTAGAAAGAGTCAAAGTAGCATCCGTATGTAGATTTTGGTGGAGACTATCTTGCTTTGTTTTGCAACGTTTTTCACTGCTGCGTGGCTTGCCCTGCTTCTTCTTTTTTTCTATCGGCATGGTCTTTTATAACTGCATTTCCTACGAATTAAACATGAAAATTATAAATGCAAATTCAGGCGAACCAAGCAATTTAGCAGATAAAATATATATATAACCCAATAATTAATCCAAAAATTAAAAGAAAATGCCATTAATTTTAATGATAAAAATGCCTTCAACAATTTTCTTCAACATTTACAAAAATCACAAATCAGTAGACATTTAAATTGACAAACCCAAAGAACCAAATGCATGAAATTGATTATAGAATACTCATACCCATGCATTTCCTAAGATCTTTGAACCAAAACCCCTTCCAAAATCCAAAAGATTAAACATACACTTACCTTGAATCTTCACCAACGAATTTGTTTCTTGGCTCTAATGGAAGCTCTAATCCTCCTCTTCCTCTTTCCTTCTTAAACAAACTTCAAAATCACTCCTTAAGACTATGAAAAATCAAGACCTAGCTTAGCCTTCTTTCTCTCCTCTCTTTCCCTCGAACAACACTCTCTCCCTCTTCACTCTCTAATTTTCGTTTTCCTCTCTTCATAAGCAAGACATGTCTTCCTTCTTTCCTTTAATGAAGCTAAAATGACCAACTTGCCCTTCCTTCAATGCCTTAAGTCTTTCCAACTTAAGTGATCTTCCAACAATGCCCCTTATACATGCTTACCACCCTAACACTTAATTCAATTTACCTACATCATATCATCTTACTCACGTTAGTATGCTAATTAATTCCAACATAAATTAATCTAGCAATAACCCACAATGACCTTAAATCATGCTTAATAATTAAAAAAAATTCTGGGGATGATATTTCTTCCCCTCTTAAAAGAATTTCATCCTCAAAATTCTTACCTGAATCGTTGAAGAGGTGTGGGTACTTTTCCCTCATGGCCTCCAAGGGCTCCCACGTAGCCTTTTCCACATAATGGTTTCTCCACAGGACTTTGACCAGTTGAATTGTCTTGTTCCTGGGGACCTTCTCCTTGGTGTCCAAGATCTCCATTGGGATCTCCTCATAACTCAGATCACCTCTCAACTGAACCTCAGTGGTTTGATTAATATGAGAAGGATCCGATCTATACCTCCTCAATATGGAAACATGGAAGACATCATGTATTTGTGATAATTTCGGTGGCAGTGCCAACCTATAGGTTAACGGGTCAATCCTCTCAAAATCTCATAAGGTCCCACATATCTTGGACTCAACTTACCCTTCTTACCAAACCTTATGACTCCTTTCCAAGGAGATGCCTTAAGGAAAACTTTTTCACCCACTTCATACTCCATTTCCTTCTGATGTGCATCAGTGTAACTCTTCATTCTATCCTGTGCTGGCTTAAGCCGTTGCTTAACCAAATTAACCTTGTCAACTTTCATCTGAAGTAATTTTGGCCCTATCAGTTTCCTCTCTCCTTCTTCATCCCAACATATCAAAGTTCTATATCTCCTTCCATGCAGTGCTTCGTAAGGAGCCATCTGAATGCTCTAGTGGTACGAATTATTATAAGCACATTTGATCAATGGCAAGTGTTCATCCCAAGCACCCCTGAAATCCATCACATATGCCCTGAGCATTCCTTCAAGTGTTCGAATGATCCTCTCAAATTGACCATCTCTTTGATGATGAAAAGCAGTGCTAAAGTTCAATTTGGTTCCCAGAGCCTCTTGTAAACTTCCCTAGAATCTCTAAGTAAATCGAGGATCTCTGTTAGAAACTATAGAGTCTGGAATTCCATGCAGTCTCACTATCTCATCAATATACTTCTTTGCTAGCACATGCAAAGAATCAGTCTATTTGATTGCTAAAAAATGGGATGACTTCGTCAACCGATCAATAATAACCCATATAGCATCATGCTTCCTACTGGTCTTGGGCAAACCTATCAGAAAATCCACGGTAACCCGTTGCCATTTCCACTCAGGGATGGACAAGGGCCTTAACTTGTCCGAAGGTGCCTGGTGTTCAGCCTTGACTTGCTGACACACTAGACACTTACTCACATATTTGGCTACATCTTTCTTCATGCCTTTCCACTAGAAATGTTCTTTCATATCTCTGTACATCCTGGTACTACCTGGGTGCATGGCAAAAGGCACATTGTGTGCCTCATTCAATATTTCATCCTTTACTTCTTCGACGTTCGAAATACAAAGTCTGTTTCTAACCACCATAAGTCCATCATCCCTCACTACCACTTCAAATTTCTTACCATTTTGAATTTCTTCTCGGAGCTTACTGAATTCTGCATCCTGTGCTTGTATCTCATTAACTTTCTCCCTGAGTATCGGTCTCACTCTGAAAGTAGCAATAACACAATTGGGTTCCTCCTGTTTCAAGCTTATCCTAAGCTTCGCCATTTCTTCCAATAACAACAGATACCCTGTTTGAACATGAGCCATGGAGGATTTCCTACTCAGATGCTACCACATTTTCCTTTCCTGGATGGTACTAAATTAACAGGTCATAATCTTTAAGCAACTCTAACCACCTTCTCTGTCTCAAATTCAGTTCCTTTTGGCTAAACAAATACTTGAGACTTTTATGATCTGTAAAAATCTTATTCTGTACCACATACAAATAATGTCTCCAAATCTTCAAAGAAAAGTTACTGTTGCCAATTCCAGATCATGGTCGGGTAATTCAATTCATAAGGTTTTAGCTGTCGCGAGGCATAAGCTATTACCTTGTCACCCTGCATCAACACACAACCCAAACTCTTCCTTGAAGCATCACTATAAACTGTATAACCCTCATCTCCAGTAGGCAAAATCAAAACTGGGGCACATGTCAATCTGTGCTTAAGCTCCTTAAAACTCTTCTGACATTCATCACACCAGATAAACTTCTGATTCTTCCTCAATAGCTTGGTCATCGGAGCAGCTATCATAGAAAATTCTTACACAAACCTCTTCTAATACCTTGCCAAACCAAGAAAACTTCTCACTTCTGCCACTGTCTTCGGTGCATGCCAATTCACCACTGTTTCAATTTTTCTTGGGTCCACATGCACCCCATCTTTCGATAGCACATGTCCAAGGAAAATCACTTCATAAAGCCAGAATTCACATTTGCTGAATTTGGCATAAAGTTCCTTCTTCCTCAGTGTTTGTAATACCATCCTGAGATGTTCCTCGTGTTCTTCTTTACTCTTGGAATAGACCAAAATGTCATCGATAAACACTATAACAAACTGATCTAAAAACTCCTTGAAGACCCTATTCATAAGATCCATGAATGCAGCCGAAGCATTGGTCAATCCGAATGGCATGACTAGGAACTCATAATGCCCATAACGAGTCCTAAAGGCTATCTTGCTTACATCAGACTCCTTGATTCTAAGCTGATGATAGCCTGACCTGAGATCAATCTTGGAAAAGACCCTAGCTCCCTGCAACTGATCAAACAGATCATCAATCTGAGGCAGTCACATTGTTGAGTCTTTGATAGTCAATGCACATGTGCCATGTCCCATCCTTCTTCTTAACAAACAAAACCGGGGCTCCCTATGGTGACGAACTCAGTCGTATATACCCCTTCTCTAACAGTTCCTCCAACTGTTCCTTGAGCTCCTTCAGTTCAGCTGGAGCCATTCTATACGGTCGTATAGAAATAAGTGCGGTTCTGGGAATCAAGTCAATGGAAAACTTGATTTCCCTCACCGGTGACAAACCAGGTAAATCCTCTGGAAACACGTTTGGAAACTCCCTCACAATCAAAAAATCTTCTAAATTCCCATCATTTACATTCGTGTCCACGATGTGTGCTACCCTTTTCTCATCATCCGTTCAGCGAGCAAAGCCGAAACAATCCTGGGTGATGGGGATCTTCTATTTCCTCTGAAAATCACCTTCTCACCATTGCCAAAGTCAAACTCTACTTACTTACGGCTATAGTCTAACTTTGCACAATATTTTTCCATAGCATCCATACCCCATATAGCATCTAAACCCTTTAGCTCTAGGGGCAATAAGTCTACTACCAATCTAGCACCCTCAATACTCAGTTCACAGTCTCTATATACTTGACTTATTATCACCGTCCTCCCTAAAGGAGTGCTAACAATTCACATCATGCAAAATTATGCATACAGAAACAAATGAATGTGTCGAACCAGAATCAATCAAGACATATACTTCAGAACTAAATAACTGAGCCATACCTGTGACAACTTCGAGTGCGGCTGCAGCTTCCTCCTTAGTCATGGTGAACACCTTTTCCTGAGCCTGAGCCTGATCCCTTGGCCTTCCTGGAGGAACAGCCTTCCTTGCAGCTCCAATACTGTCCACTCCAGCGACTGGCCTGGTCCCCACTGTTTCTGCTCTCCTTAGGGCTTGCGACTGCGATCCCTCTTGCCTTATTGCTTGGGGATTGTCCCTGATCATGTCTCCCTTCTCTCTGCATCGGAGCATGCTCCAAGTAACTTGAGGCACTCTCTTTTGTGAAGTTTCCCACAATGCTCACATTGGGGGTTTGTATATCAGCTCCTTCCCGTCCTTCCCGTGCCTCCCACACTTGAGGCTTACCCTGAGACTGCCCTTGCCTGTTTGTCCTTAGCCAGGCCATTACTCCCCACTTTGCTCTGGGATCGAAAGCTCCTCACACTCCTCTCTGGCATCGGATCACTCATCCCCTTCCTAGCAAACTGTTCCCGACTCTTCCTCTTCTTATTGACTTCATACTTGATGTTCTTCAGTTTCTCCGCCTGGAGGGCTACATCTACGAATAGCTGGTAGTCACAAAAGTTATGAATTAGCACCTTCTCCTTGATCCCTAGATGAAGTTCCCCCTCAAACTTACGACACTTGTCCTCTTCATTTTCCACAATGCTGGCCGTATACTGGGAAAGCTGGGTGAACTTCAGCTCGTACTCACTCACACTCATGTCCCTCTGTGTGAGATTCAGGAACTCCCTAGCTTTTCCTATATATACACCCTGGAAAGATACTTCTTCCTGAACACTTCCACAAAATCTCTCCATGTTAGCACAGGAGGCATAACTTGACTATGAGGCACTGATTCCCACTAGTGAAGCACATCCCCCTGTAGTAAGCTGACTGCATAGTCCAGTTTCTCTTCGTCATTACACTTCATCTGGATTAGGACCCTCTCTGTCCTCCTCAGCCATGCTTCAGCCTCTTCAGGATTGGTGGTTCCATTAAAATCCACTGCTCCGTACTTGCGGAGCTTATCATACTGTCCACCATTATCCACTGGAGTTGGCACCAGAGCTTTTGACCCTTGGCCCATGGCATAAGTGAAAGTCTAGGAGAAGGCTTCAAAGAATTGCGAGTCCATAGGGATTACTTGAGGCATAGGAGGAGGCGGTGGCACTTCGTGTTGCACACTAGGTGCCTCAAAGTCAGGAGCAGAATGTGTCCCCGCATCTTGTGGGACATAGGATTCATCCGTGCCCCCTTGGCGAGAGCCAGATCGAGTCAAAGCTCCTCGAGTTCTCATTCAAGGTGGCATAATCACTCCTTCAATTTTAAAACATTTGGAATTCTTTAGTTCATGCAAAACAATTTTAAATCATGTAAAACAATTCAAAACAATGCAAGTTGTTCATTTAAAATAATGCATGTGATTCATATAAAACAATGCATGTGATTCACGTAAAATAATGCATGTCCACTTCATACTTGAAAACTACCCACCTAGTTGCCTAGGATAACACTAATCCTCACTCTGATATGACAACTGTTGGGCCTCCTTTCTAGAGCCCAACTATTCTCAATCATATAACGTGAGCGGGTTTCCTTGTAGGGTTATGCCAAAGTACCTTAATAGTCATCATCGGTTCCTCATCATTCTCATAACATCTCAAGACACAAAGGCGAGCCCACACAACAAAATCACAAAAATCACAATTGACTTCTTCAAAAATTGTAGCTCTTAGTGTCTAGTTTATTTTGGAGCAAGAACCACCTCAATCGGAGCTTTATAGCTCAAGATATGCTTAAGAAACCCAAGTATATTCATAGCCCAATCAAGCTCTCCCAACCAACCCCTCACTTTCTTTCCATCATTCTTTTTGAATTCAACATCAATGGCTATCAATTTTTATGGGAAGGTAGGACAATATGTTAGAAATCTAACGCTTCAAGAATCACCTCAATCGGAGGTCGAACAAAGAAGTTACAACCAAACGAATCCAACATGTTCATTTTCTTACTCACTTTGTACATGCCTTGGCGCAATTGCCATAACTCTAACTACGGATGTCGGATTGACTTTGTGTTTAGACGGTTTGAAAGAAAACTTCTAGGGCTACAACTTTTGTGAAGACTCAAAATGAAATTCTATTGTTTAGAGGGTCATAAAACACAAACTGTGTAAACCAACATGGGTAGGCCGTGTAACCTTCGGGTGAAATAGTGCTCTTGCGCTGGAAACTCACGACCTGTGTGATTTTACACAGGTAGGCCGTGTAACCTTCGGGTGACACAAAATTTTCAACCTCCAAGACCCTCCAAAGGATCCTAAACTCATCCTAACATCCCCTTTACTCATAATCTTGCCAAATCGAGCAATCCTAGTGCGATATCGCTCCACAAACTCTAATTATTCGTGATACATAACCTAAGCAATATCACCTACTCAAACGATCATATCTCTCAACTCCGACATCCAAATATTGCATACTTTATAGCGTTGGAAAGCTAGAAGGACAAGCTACAACTTCTATGAAGACAACTTGATCAAATTCACCCTAGATTAGTGCAATTTTTCTCTCAAATCCAGAACACAAATCCTAGCTCTATGAACACTTAAAATTTGCAATGCAAAAACATGAAATGCCATAAGCTACCGTAATGTATAAATATTTCATTCACATCAAAATAAGAGTTTTACAATGCTTTAGTGGGCATTTCGAGCCACCTTACAACATAATCTAAAATACAAACGTGACAAGAAATACAATTTCTCAAAATGCGACCAAAGCATTGTTTTACAAAATCTAGCTTCAAAAGAACAAAACATGCAAGTCGGAGTGATGCCTTGATGATCGACTCGATCACTCGAAATGTTGCTCATCGCTTGCGGATGGGAAGGAACGGGGGTGAGCTTAACGCTAGTGGGTAACAGTTTTATAACGAGAAGCAAGCGAAAACCCTTCAATTATTCATTTCTATAACAAAATTCACATTGAGATCCATGCAATATATATTTCCAAATTCGCAATTGATTAAGTAATTCATAACCTCAAACATAATGAATTAATCAAACTTGTCAATGCAAGTAACACATAATCACATCATAATGGTTTGCGCAGATCCATAAACATGACGAACTACACAATTCCATATAATGGTCCTGTGTAATCGTAAACTTGAGGGAGTCCATAAAGGAACTCCGTGCCACTAGTAGGCAGGCAGGAGAAGCCTATAACTTGGTCAACGTACACGTGACAATTCTTGGATGGACTGCACCAAACCCACATAACATGTAATTCATGAACTGAAAACATTTTGCCCAAAGGCACATTTTTGAAAACTAGTCTTTCGTGGCATGGCATATTTCATATACATTTCTATCATCATCACACAACTCATTCAAACACATTCCTATACCAAGCATCAAAGCCATTTCACAACTCATTCAAACACATTCCTATACCAAGCATCAAAGCTATTTCACAACTCATTCAAACACATTCCTATACCAAGCATACATCAGGCTACCAACAACACTAGAATATGGAATATTCTTTATAGCATCTCTTTTGGCCTCATTCTTTGGACACTGTTCCAAAACAATGTCTTATCATGAGAGATAGGTGTTGGAACAGGTTTGAAATAAGTCATATTAAACCTTTGCAACACTCGCTCAATGTATGCCTTTAGTGAAAGATCTAAAGAATGTCAGGACCAGTCTTGGTGAATCTGAATACCTAGGACAAAAGATACTTCTCCAAGGTCTTTCATGTCAAAATGCTTGGCCAAAAGTTGTTTAACCTTATGCAACCTGCTTGAGTCATTTAATGCGAGCAAGATATCATCCACATACAAAAGTAGGAAGATAACTTTCCTCCTCTTTAACTTGTAGTACAAGTATCCTTTAACTTTGTATTCCACGAAGTCGAAAGAGGTCATAACCTCATCAAATTTAAGGTACCATTGTCCAGAAGCTTGTTTCAAACTGTATATTGATTTTCTTAATTTCCAAGCCTTGTCAGTCGCTCCTTGATCCTAAAATCATTCAAGTTGATCCATATAGATCTCTTCATAAAGGTCCCCATTTAGGAAGTGGTCTTGACATCCATTTGATGTAGCTCCATGTCATAAGGAGCTATTATTGTCACAATCACTTTGAATGCATCCTTAGAGGATACGAAAGAGAAGGTAATATTAAAGTCAACCCCTTCTCTCTGAGTGAACCCTTTGGCAACCAACTAAGCTTTAAATTGCTTAACTTTACCCCTGAGTGTCCTTCTTAGTCTTGAACAGTCATTTACAACTAACAAGTTTGCAATGTTGAGGTAAATCAACCAGCTCTCATACCTTGTTGTGCTTCATGGATTGCATCTCATCCTTCATTGCATCCCACCGCAAATTTATATGTGGTCTAGAAACAGCTTCTGAAAAAGTAACTGGGTCAACGACATGTACAATACCATAGTCTTGTTCACCCAAATAAACTATGTAATCAGATGAAAATGCAGGACTTCTCATTCTAGTGGATCGTCTCAACTAAACAATTCTTGTATCTCAGGAACCTCAATCTGTATAGGTATGGGTTCCTATTCCTGTACTGGTATGTTACCAAGATGTTGATTAACTGGATCTGTCTATATGAGTGATGGATACAAAATAACTGCAGTATCTACCCTGCTCTCATCTGAAGGGCGAGAAGGACCACCCTCATCATAGACATCATACTTCATAAACTTAGCTATTTGTGATTTCACAATTCTAGACCTTCCTTTTATACAGTAAAACATATATCCCTTATAATGGTTGGGATATCCTACTAAATAGCAACGAGTAGAACGAACGTGCAATTTGCTTTCACAATGTAAGCCTACCTCAGCAGGGTAGCCTCATACATGAATGTGTGAAAGGCTAGGCTTCCACCCTTTCTAGATAATCAGATAAGTTAGTCCTACTCTACAATGATCTCATCATGTCCTTTAGGGTTTGGTTACGCCTTTTGAACATACCATTTGCTTAGGACTACTTGGCATAGTGAACTAAGTCACTATTACACATGATTCCACATATTTGGCAACTAGACCCTTTTCTTGTCCTGAAACCCCATGTTTGCTATAATATTCTCCTCCACGGTTAGATCTAACAACCTTGATTAACTTTCCTAATTGGTTCTCAATCTCTACCTTAAAGATCTTGAATTTCTCAAGAACTTTAGACTTTTCTTTAAGTAAGAACATATAACCATAACGGAAATAATCATCATTAAATGAATCCCTGATGATTTATGTTTTTCCTTATAGGCCTTAAACCTCTAGCAATCTCGCTTTTTATATCCCTTCTTTTTTCAGAAGAAACACCTCATATTCTTTATGTCCACAGGACCTTTACGAGCACTAGATTGACCAACATTAGCATGTGGAGAAGATTTGGATCTCTTACCTTTGACCCTTCGGGCCTTGGCCTTTCCCTTTCCTTTAGTTACTAAGAGGACCTTATGAGTAGTATTCTTTAACTTGTCCTCTTCGATAACACAATGGACAATTAAAGCATTGAAGTCCCATTCCTCATCCTGTGAGTAATATATCGTCAATAGATTACTAAATTCTAGAGGAGTGTGCTTAGAGCCTGGTGAACTATGCAGACATCAGGAAGGGGAATATTCAACTCTTTTAGTTTACTGTGGAGACATACCATTCTTGATATGAACTCCCTCATTCCCCCTTCTTCAATGTACCTTAAGGAGAATAATTCTTTCAATAAGGCACTTATCTAAGCATTTGACGAGACCTTGTACCTTTGGGAGTCATTATAGAGAAACTCTCACGTTATGGTTGTCTCTGAAAGTCCACTAAGCAGACGGTCAGGAATGGATCTTTTAATGTTCATGCAACATAATATGTTTGACCGATCCCAGGCTGCATATGTTGCTTTATCAACCTCCGAGCTGCTGGATGTAGGTAGAGATGACCTATCCACATTTATGGTCATGTAAATATCTGTCATCTCAATTTCAATCAATACATCCTCTATCCATTTCTTCAAATTGAAACTAGTCAAGGTTTCAATGGTGACACTGTTATCGTTCGTAGAAAAGGTGACTACAAAATGAAAATGTAAAGATCATCACAAATTCAGGTTAACATTGATACTCAAAGTCTTAAAATAGTATCTTTAC
>JANZXV010000002.1:9548043-9566971 GCA_027576455.1 Erythroxylum roigii
AAAATCAGGGTTCTAATGTCGTACCTGTCTCATGGCAAAGTAGTACCTTATATACAGAATAGTTGCTAGGTTTAGGTATTTACGTATGCATGGGAGGTTACCACCTACAAATGGGCCGTCGACGCCTGGACCTGGCTTGTGGGCTAGCATGGCCAACCTGACCAGTACGTAATTACTTGTTTTATGAATATTCATTCAATTATTTTTTTATAGATTTTATTTCATAAATAAATAAATGTTCATGAAATATAACAGAACTAAGTGATCAAAACTCATTCAAACTAGTTACTCTATAAGGCACAAATTAAATACAACTTCATTGCCTCAGGAATGGAGAAACCATCGAATGCGTAGAGGAACATATTCCTAGGTGCAAAAAGTTTCACTTCTCAATGGCGCTGTAAATTTATTATGGACGACCGTCTTAGCAAGGCCTAACGAGCCTAGAAGCCATGCCTGTTTAAGATGCCTCTTGATATAATCCCAAGGCGTTCGTGAGTTGGATGGGGTTTTTTTAGCTTAAGTGAGGTCGCGAATTCAAACTATCTTTATGTATGTAGTCGTTTAAAACTTTGGGTCAGAGCTTTGCCTCCAACAAGGGACCTACTCAATTCGAGTGAAGATTAGTCTGAATGTGAATGAGTTAAAAGTATCTTTCTATAATTGAGACCTTCCTAGAATATTTCGCGAGGAAAAAAAAGATGCTTCTTGCTATTTAAAAGAAACAAGTAAAAATAGAATAAAAAAAGCATCACCCTAGCACACATATAAATTAGAGGATGACGGCATATCAAATTTAATTGAGAGACTCAAACTTAGAACTTGTTAAAAATAGATAGATACATACACGTCTATAACTCCAAGTGGCTGCCGCAGTGCCGCTACTTAAGGATCTGATTCCAAATTCTTGATCAAAACGCGTTGAAGACCAATTAAAGGGAAGGTGGCTGTACGAAAACCAAGTCCACCCATAATTATAGCCGAGTCCATATGGCATATAGATATAGGACTATTGTTTAGGGGTTTGGCCAATGCAACGCAAGGCAAGGCAACTAATGAACAAACTCGTAATTTGCTTCTGGCAACAACCAACAAGAAAGAAACATGACTGACCAATTCTGTAACATGCAAATGACAAGCAGAGATTCACTTAAGCCAGTGCAACGCACGGCAAGGCATCTAATGAACAAACTCCTAATTTGTTTCTGGCAACAACCAACAAGAAAGAAACATGACCAATTCTGTAACGTGCAAATGACATGCAGAGATTTATATTTGTGGTCGCTCTCACTGCCTCAGCAAATGATGGTACCGTTTAGGATGGGACCACGCAACATCTCACTCTCAACTGCAAATATCAATATCAATATAGGGTTTATTACACTTTTAGAAAACTGTTATTAGTAATTAATCAAACTTATTTTATAAAATTAATAATTTTATTATTTATAATCACCGTACCAAACTTTTTCCTTATTATATTTTGATTTATAAACGTAGAAAAATGACAAATTAAAATGTATAAAAAGGCTATTATATGATTTAAAAAATAAGTACTTACACATACACATATATATATAATAATAATAAATTTACTTTCATTTTGGGCCTTTTTTTAGTTCAAATTTTAGAGTCATTTCGGTGAATTATTTACCTCAATTTCATTAAAGGCATTTTATAACCAAAGTCAGGATGACAATTTTTGACACATAATTTTAAATTTAGTTATTTTTAACAGGCCAGCTCATGAGTCATGTCTAAGCTCAGACAAATTCGAGATTTAATTATTATAAACAAAACAACATCATTTTATTTAGAAGAGTTAGGTCTCAAATAAACTTAGGCTTAGATAATCCGAACTTTGATCTAATTAAAAAATAAATTATTCTATATTTTAATTTTTAAAAAATTATTTTAAAAAACTTGATAGGACTGGCACAGCTCATTGCCATCCGTAACAATGATGATTCTTATCACATTGAAAATCACTATCTCATATTAAAACTTAAAACTTTTATAAACTATGAAACCCTTTATATGAAGTTCATTAGGTGTTGGTTTAACAATTAAAAAAAAAAGGGGAAGTTGAATTTAAAGTATTTGATTTGCGACATTTGTAGTTTAACTGTTTTTTGACAGAGTGAAGAAAATTGTGGGCTCCTCGTGACAATAAATTTCAAAGTTTCGCCAAATTAGAGAAGTTGGAGAATCCAGGACTTCATTAGTTCCCTACATCCAATTAGGACTCTTTGTTACGGACATGCTCCTTCCAAAGTCAATCTGCTAGAAAACGACCGCTTGTGTTGGACGAGTCGAACTAGAGAGCAACAAATAGCTGGTATCTTATGGACATAAAAATACAGAGAATATTAAAACCAAAGGAAAATACTTGTAAGTTTCAATACAGACCCTTGTATAATTACAGAAACAAGAAACATCTGTACTGACAGGAATCAAGAGATAGTAAGTGGCCGAACGGAGCAAGCAAACCAAGTTGTCATGTCTCTTCTCGTCACGTCATTGTTTTTAGCACCAACACGTGGCAACATCTAGTTAAAAGCCGGCCTTTGCTTTGTTTCCTTCAAATACACCAAACGCAGCCATGCTTCTTCTAATTCCATTTCCTTCTCTCCACTTCTCTTAATGGCTTTTGCCCTCTCTAACCGCAAAACCCATCAAGATCAGTCTCAACTTTCACCACACTAACATCCTCCAAGTCCAAGATTTTGAAAGGTACAGAGCTGAGAACCAGCTTTTGTTCGTGTAACATGGACAGGCTTATTAGTTTAGAGCCATCGAATCTTGTAGCTATAAGAATTGAACCAGGCCAGAAATGTTACGGAGAGCTTACTCTTCGCAACGTCATGTACACTATGCCTGTGGCTTTCAGAATTCAGGCACTGAATAAGGCACGTTACACAGTGAAGCCACATTCAGGGATCATAGCTCCATTGGCGACTCTAACTGTGGAGGTCACATATCATCTTCCTCCAGGCTCTGTGACCCCTGAAATATTCCCTCACTGCGAGGACTCGTTTCTCTTGAACAGCGTAGTGGTTCCTGGTGCCGCGAACAAAGACTCGACTAGTGACGCCGTCCCTAATGACTGGTTCACCAAGAAAAAACAAATCTTTATAGACAGTGGTATCAAGATCATGTTTGTTGGATCACCCGTGTTGGCACAGCTTGTGAAGAATGGCGCGATGGATGATATCCGAGAGGTGCTTGAACGTAGTGACCCTTCTTGGAAATCTGCCGATTCTGTGGATTCTCATGGGCATTCATTGCTTCACATAGCCATCGGGAAGAGCCGCGCTGATATAGTTCAATTAATCCTCGAATTCGATCCAGACGTTGAATTTCAGAGCCGAACAGGGACCAGTCCGCTTGAGATGGCCGCTGGCTCTGGTGAGGCATTGATCGTTGAGCTTCTTTTAGCTCACCGAGCAAACACAGAAAGGTCGAAGTCCTCTACATGGGGTCCGATTCATCTCGCAGCAGGAGGTGGCCATTTAGAGGTTTTGAGGCTTCTTTTACTCAAAGGTGCTAATGTGAACGCCCTCACCAAAGACGGTAGCACTGCTCTTCACTTGGCGGTTGAGGAGCGCCGCCGTGAATGTGCTCGTCTTCTACTAGCTAGTGGAGCAAAAGCAGACATTCGGAATACTAGAGACGGTGACCCGCCCTTGCATTTAGCTGCAGCTTTAGGAGATGAGAACATGGTGAAACTGCTACTGCAAAAAGGAGCCAACAAAGATATTCGAAACAAGTTAGGGAAATCAGCCTACGATATAGCAACGGAATATGGGCATACACGTCTCTTTGATGCCTTAAAATTGGGTGACAGTTTATGTGTCGCAGCTCGTAAAGGAGACGTGAGGGCAATATACAGGTTGATTGAAAATGGTGTGGCCATTAATGGTCGTGATCAACACGGATGGACCGCATTGCATAGAGCTTCGTTCAAAGGAAAAACCGAAGCGGTTCGCACATTGATGGATAAAGGCATTGACATTGATGCAAAAGATGAAGAGGGTTACACTGCATTGCATTGCGCAGTTGAGAGTGGTCAAGCAGATGTTATTGAGTTATTGGTGAAGAAAGGTGCAGATGTTGAAGCAAGGACTAATAAGGGTGTCACCCCTTTACAAATTGCCGAGTCTTTGCACTATGTTGGTATTAGTAGGTTACTGACTCGTGGTGGTGCATCTAAAGACGGTGTCAATCAAATGGCAGCGACTTTGCGAGCTGCTTTCTCCAGCAAGTTGCCAGGTAAAGACGTGGAGAAGTTGACGAAAATCAAGCCTCCGACAAGAGCAAGAACAATGCGTAATAGCTTTGATCGGCCGGTGCCATTGGCTGTGCTTTAGTCATTACAAATGCAAAATGAATTTGTGATACAGGAGTTTGGCCTCGTCCCCCTTAGAACGCTTAAAATTAATTCTTTTCAACAGTATTGGGGTAAGTGGCACTGAAGACAACAGTATTGGGGTAAGTGGTACTGAATATATGTGGATTGAAGTCGGTAGTCTCGTAGAAAACCATATGTTCATTATGTGACCTAATTGTATAATATGTTTTGTTTATGAGCCAAAATTTAAAAACTTAATTTCCTAGCTCCATAAACATGTGTAATGTCAACCTTTTTCATATGACTTCCCGATCGATGTATCAATAAGGAATCACCAATGCAAGATCCCAATGACCTCAATATCTAGCCGGATGTCAACTAACGGCTGGAACCGGGAAAATTAATCTACCACAGCTTTACCAGGACAATGTTGTATCAAAGGATAATTGTGAGTATGCACCAACCCATTGGACACCCGTCCCCACACCTAGATCCCCGTTTCCACCCAGCATCACAGATAACAATTATGTGGTCGTTCGAGTGTTGATATCCATTTAGAATTATCCTTTCTACTTCTGCTCCTATAAAAGTCAAAAGTTAAAGCTCATCGATGATAATAACGCATTTTAAACAAGCACTCAAAAGGTCTTTGAGCGTAGAACCTCGAAATGACGCTTAGGTGATGAAATGATGATTTAAGCATGAAGATGAAGGGAAATTCGTAGCTTTTCGATCTAGTGTAATATATTGTTGTATCGTAGTGATAGAATTCATTCAGTCGCACCTTCGCTTAATACGAAATAAAATAAGAACATTCATAATACATATATAAATCCAACTTATCATACATGAAATAGCAACTTTAATATTGGTTCAGCCGGATTTGGCTGATCCGTAACGTCGTGGTTTTGATCCATCTGTCTGCGAATTCTTTGCTGCTGTATCCCTGCAAAACAAACAGAAGACTCCCCGGGGATTGTTTCCCGGAAGGTCCCTCCGACGCTCAAGTCAGTATTTCTGAGAGAGTCTAGGTTTTGGAGAACGGAGAGACAACTAGGTTATGAGTTCGTACCTCCCTCGTGGCTGATCATTACCTTATATACGCAGTCGGTTGCCATTAGGTTACGTGAATCATCGTGTTTGAATGGGAGACGACTTCCTATTGCTGGATTGTTAATGCCTGGGCTTGAAATTGGGCCTCAGTGGGCCGGGCCTCACAAGGCCGACTCAACCAAATACCAAATTCAACAATAAAATAAAGCAACAATTCAATAAAAATTTCCTTAAATGCATAGTTTAAAAAGTTGGGTAATAATTTCGCTAAATACAGATTTTAAAAAGGTTCAATAATATACAATTTTATCCTTCTATTTCTGATCTAATAGGCAAATTCGAGGTATGAAAATAAAGAATAGTGAGCGGTGTAGTTATGTGTAGCAGTCAGTGGTTGGTGGTTTGAGAAACTTCAATGACAAGGTAAGGAATTGAACAGAACGCCCAAAGATTGGGTTGGTGGATTTAGGTAGCCCTTACCAACTCTTTCTGTTTTCCAGGTCATCGGGTTTGATTCAATATTTTCACCAAAGTTGGTAATGCTTTATGTTGACCTGCAAATTGGCATAAGAACATCTCAAGTTTAACATGATCAATTTACAGGCATGATATCCTCCCACGTGGTCTTCTGCTGACTCTGGGAAGGCGTGGCGCACTCCACAAGAGAGCGCGTGGGAGTATTTGGGGACAAATGTTGTACATCTTTCAATGTTGGTGTTGATTGCTTAGATGTGCGTGACTTAGAGGTGCGCAGCTCAAACCGTGTCGTATAGTATGGGACCACCGATAGCGCGGTGCCTCCCATTCAGTGATCTGCATCGAGACGTATTCTGATAACAAGTACAATCAAAGTTCTGATTTATTATTATATCTGTTTTATGTTCAGTAAATTATTAAAATGTGGTAGACTATTTATTCAATTAAATTATTTCTTTTGTAAGAGTTTAATATTTTTACTTTTCTAAATTTCAGTTAAAAATGTGATCAACAATTTATACTAAAGCTTTATTTACAATAATCATGTTAATTTTTGTAATTGGAAATTTTCTGTTTTCTAAATTAAGGAGGAGTTAAAATGGATTAGTTGTAAATTATCAATTAATTAATTTTTATTCTCATCATATATATGTTTATGTATATATAATTCCACTTAAAATAGACGCCATAATAGTAATAACACATAAAACAAACTCCAAATTTTGTGCTTAATATTATGTCCTTGATTTTAGCTCTCGTAATTAGCCTCACATGTTTTACGTCATAAACTCTCATATAACTTATCCGTGTAATTAGCAGCCATTTAATATTGTTCTTGTTTAAATATGGCTAAAAGTCATTAAGTTGAACACACAAAGAATTTTTTAGTTTTTTAAATTTCTTTCATCTCTTTATTCTCTTTATGATATCAAAGCCTACTTTCAAAATTCTTTTCTTTCAAACTTTGTGATCAACACTATCATGTCGAATAGCTTCAACTACTCAATTCAATACCACATAGTTCACAAATACCAAAATACAAAATGGCTACTACCAATTCATCAATAAGAACCTCCGGTAGTTCATCAACACCAATTCCAATTCACAATATTACATTATTTGTCACCATTTCTCGTGATTCAAGCAACTATTTGATATGGAAAAACCAAGTTGAATCTATTTTACTTACTTGTAACTTGTTTGGATATGTCATTGGCACTATTCCACCTCCAATCTATTTCATTGAAGAACCTTCAACTCAATTTTTTGAATGGCAATAAAAAGATTGTCTTGTCTATTGTTGTATTGTGGACACCATGCCCCCCTCTTTGGCCTCACTAGCTCTTGGATGCAAGACATCTTTGAACTTTGGAGTACATTAGAGAAGCATTTTCTCCAACAATCTACTACACGTCGATTATTTCTTTGTAGCGGCCTTCATATCATACATAAAGGAGACCTGTCTATCTTTGAATATATTTCTCAAATCTCAACAATTGCTGAAGAACTAGCTGTTATTAAAGACCGTGTAGATGACAAAGTCCCAGTTGTCTTCACCTTAATGGCCTCTTCGTTAATTATGAAGCTTTCATTACCGTTGCAGACTATCTTCAAATCGCGCCCACTTTTGTTGATCTTTGAGCTAAACTTCTTGTACAAGAACAAAGACCCACGTCCTTCCACTCTATAGCCACACCTTCCGTCACTACTACCTTTATTACTCGTTTTCTTCTCCAACCAACCCTATAGTTGTGATAGTGGTAGTCGTGGTCAATCTTGGAACAAAGGAGCTAGAGACACTTCATTTCAATTTGGGTATGATGCCCTTTTCAACACTTAGTAAACTGGATCTATGCAACACCAGCAGGCCCAACCCAATTATATACAACCCCATTTAACCTACAATCCTCATTCAGACCAAACTCACTCCACCCTCTTACCCAACACAATTCTTTAGGCTGACTTACAATAGACCCCCTCCTAAATGCCAAATTTGAAAAAAAAATACAACCATATTACTACAACTTGTCGCTTTCGATATGCTCCTTCCAAAAACAATCAACTCACACCTCCCACTTATGCTAACTCTCTTCAAACTACTTCCTTTATCGTGAATCTTCAATCTCAACTTGATATGCCTCATCTTACCTCTACCACTATATCTGAATGGTTACCTAACACTCGTGCATCTGCCCTCATGACTCATGATCCTCAACTTGCAGAATCTGTGATGTTGTATAATGGTGATAACCGTGTACTTGTTGCTAATGGTAATACTCTTCCCATTTCTTCCACTGGTACACTATCAGTACACCCACCCACCGGCCCAGTCACCTTTAAAAGTATCTTAATTGTACGACAACTAACTACCAACCTTTTATTTGCTGCAAAATTTGTGAAAGACAATTCTTGCCTTTTTAATTTAACCCTTTTGGTTATGTTGTGAAGGACTTTAACACCAATATACCGCTTCTTGCGGGAAAAATCCACAATGATCTCTATCCACTCAAGATCCCCCCACGCTTCACTAATCTTGTCGCATTCTTTGCATGCCTCGTCTTGTCCGATTTATGGCACCAACGCCTTAGTCATTCGTGTCAGTCTCCCTTTTCTAGTATGTCTAGTAATCTACCTATTAGTTCTCATGTAATAAAGTTTTGTATTTACTGTCTTCAAAGGAAAAGTACTAGAATACCCTTTTCATTATCTTCTTGTGTTTCAAAAACAGTTTTAGAACTCATTCACTATAATATTTGGGGTCCATCTCCTTCTCTTTCACTCTCTAGTTGTCGTTATTTTATAATTTTTATTGATGATTTTAATCGGTTTACCTTGATCTTCCCACTCACTCACAAATCTCAAGCTATTAATTGTTTCGCTAATTCAAAACCACAGTCTAAAACCTCTTCTCCATAACCATTAAAACATTCCAATGTGATGGCGCACGTGAACTCACTCAAGGATCCTTCGCTACCTTTTTAACCTCTCATGGCATTACCTACCGAATTTCTTACCCCCAAACACCTCAATAAAATGATATTGCTGAACGCAAAATTCAACACATCATTAAAACCAATCTCATCCTACTTCTTCATGCCCATCTTCCCAAATCATTTTGGTTTGAAACTTTCTTCACTGTTGTTTTCCTAATTAATCTCTTACCTTCTCCTAACCTTAAACCTAAATCCCCTCATGAATTCCTCTTTCTCACAAAACCAAATTATTCCCACCTTCGAGTCTTTGGATGCACATGTTTTCCTTTCCTTGGTTCTATCCGTACTGATAAACTTTTCCACAAAACTACCCCTTGTATTTTTCTTGGATATTCGTTTCAATATAAAGGAAATCAATACTTTGACCCTCATACTTCAAAAGTTTAAATATTCCGCCATGTTCACTTTCTTGAAACAGACTTCCTTCATGCATCCTTTAAATCCTTTCCTTCTACTTCCACATCTTCCTCATCCACAAAAATTCAAATACATCTTCCTATTAACCTCCTATCTCCTGAAACTCCTCCACATCCCACCCTAGTTTTCAAGTCCTCTGACCCTCAACCAAACCTTCTCCATTCCAATCCACCTCCTTCCCATCATATGATCACTCGCTCCAATGATAACACTCATACCATATGATCACTCGCTCCAATGATAGCACTCATACTCTTTGTCTACTTCCCGATTATGTTTCCCACACCGCTAACCTCTCCTATCCCCCTGATTCCACTTCCTTCACCCAAGCCAACAAATTCCCACTTTAGCAACAAGCCATGATTGATGAGTTCACTGCTCTCCAACACAATTAAACCTAGTCTCTTGTTCCTTCTCCACCTAATGCTAATATTATTGTGTGCAAATAGGTTTTTCACATTAAACACAAATATGATGGTACTCTTAATCACTACAAGGCTTTTCCTATTGCTAAAGATTATCATCAGTCACCTGAAATTGATTATATTTTAGTCCTGTTGTTAAACCCAAAATTGATTATACTTTAGTCCTGTTGTTAAACCCACCACTATCTGCATCGTTCTTACTCTATCCAAAAATTGGCAAATTCATTAACCTAATGTCAATAATGCATTTCTTCACTAGATGCTCCAACAACCTATCTACATGTGTCAACCTCTTGGTTTTATTGACCCTCACCATCCTCATCATGTGTGTCGTCTTCATAGAGCTCTTTATGTTCTCAAACAGGCTCCTAGAGCATGGTTTCATAGGTTGAGTCACAAACTTAGTAGCTTAGGTTTTATCTCTTCCAAATCAGATACCTCCCTCTTCATATATTCGTCTTCCTCCCATACCACCTGTGTTTGGTCTATGTGAATGATATCTTGGTGACAGACTATTCACATTCCTTTATCCAAGCTCTTCTTGACAATCTTCATATCACTTTCACCATTATAGACCTAGGCCAACTTCACTATTTCCTTGGTACTGAAGCAAAACCCACACCTATTGGCCTTCTTCTAACCCAAACAAAATACACTCATGACCTTATCGCCCACACTAATTTTGATTCCTCCAAATTTGTGCCCACACCTATTGTAAGGTTTTGATTATGCATCACATATCATAAAATATGCAGCAGAAAAAAAACAAAAACCAGAAAATATAGAATTATACATATGCCATTAGATGTAGTAAAAAAATGAACTTAAGATGTGTACCTTACTAACTCCTTCGTTCTTCGTTGTCTTCACCTCTTTGGGTTGTCATAAACCACAATGACCAAAGGAGGATGTCTCTAATGATATCCATATGAAGAGCAAAGCTTGAAACCTCAAAGGAGGATGTCCTTAATGATAACCACACGAAGATCAAAGCTTGAAACCTCTTAGGAAGAATGGTTAAAACACACACAAAATGCTAGCTTTGATGTATGTTCATAAGAGAATAGTTTAGAGAATAAGTGTGTATAAGATGAACTCTTCACATTTCTCACTAGTTTTTTTGACAATAATATGAATGAAGATGAGTGAGTTTCTACCAACTTCTGGCCTCCTCTAACCCCCCATCATGAATGGAGGAATAATGGGACTAAATGGCCATGAATGCCACTTAATTTGGCTTGAAACGTTTGTTGAAATCTGGAAAATTTCCACGATCTTACCACGATCATATCGCGATACAATCCCGAAATATTCTCTCATATCTTGGATCACTATCCAAACCAATTTTACTCAATTTTAGCATCTCCAATGCGTGTAACACATTAGGTTCCTAGTTATATTGGCTACTTGAATTAACACTTAATTCAAGCAATTCATGAGTGGAATATAGCAACACATCATGACCCCCAATTGATTGGAAAGTCAGTAGTTTGACTACGAACGCTTCCATATATAATGTTCCCGTGCAATTCTTCCTTTTACCATCTATAACCCCACTTGGTTCAGAGCATAGTTAAAATGTTAACTCCTACTAGACTGACTACATTACATCTAGACCAAGTGATGTTAGTTCTTATCCCCAAGGCTCATTACTCAATTAGATATGTCATTGAAGACTATCTTCACGACATTTCTATTTTGGCTAGAGATTCCCGAGTAATGACCCTAACAAGAGGTCATGGGTATCATCTCCTTCTATTAGGAGTGGTGAATCCTTTATTAGCTACTCAATTACCTTCGAATACCTTAAGTTGTACCTAATCATCACCCTATGAGTAACCTCTGAGAGACAAGGAGGAATGAAGTCAAAGTACAAGATCAGTATCCAAGATATCCTTAAGCATGTCAAGTCTAAGGATATTTGCACCATTGCTATGATAAGATTATCATTGACGCTAGAATAGATTATCCATATGATTGTCTCATTACAGGTCAGCCAATGTACATATTACTCTTAGTAAGCATCCACATGTTAACTCTAAATAACTCATACTACATCTTATGAGATCCACTGCTTGATTCAATTAAGGAGTAAAACATGTGTTAGTTTATCCGAATGAATAATTTCATGTCTTATTAATCCTATGACTAGGAATAATTTAGATCCTAACATAATTACACGTGATAGGAATCTCATTATCTTGATCTCATCATGATTTCCTTCATGTTATGTAATGTATCAAGGACTTCATTAATTCGATTTAAGATCATTATCAATTCATAAAGAATATGAACATGAAATTAACAAAAATGTCTTTTTATTAATCATAAAGATTTGTACAATAAGTGCTAAAGATAATTGCCTTTAGAGCATTGCTCTAGCACCTATCACACTCACCTTACCCCTCTCTAAAAACCATTGTACGCCTCTCCTTAATCCCATTGAATATAAAAAGTACAGTAGGAGAATTTCAATACCTTTGCCTCACTCGCCCTGATATCCAAATTACTGTTAATAAAGTGTCTCAATTCTTACATTATCCTATTGATGCCCACTAGACTGCAGTTAAACGGGCCACATCATCTTATGGACTACTTGCTGGCCACATCATCTTATGGACTACATCTTGCTAAGGCCACTACCCTTAACCTCACTACTTACTCAGATGTTGATTGGGTTGGCTGTCCTGATGACTGTCACTCAACAACTAGATACTGTATCTTTCTTGGATTTAACCTCATCTTTTAAAGTGTCAAAAAGTAGCTAACAGTTGCTCCCTTTAGTACCGGAGCTAAATATTGTAGTGTTGCACTAGCTACTGCTAAATTTTGTTGGATTACCTCATTGTTTGGTGAGATTAGTTTATCTGATTTACACCTCACCCTATGGTGTGATAATCTTGGTGCTACCTTCCTTGCTGCTGATCATGTCTCTCATGCCAAAACAAAACACATAGAAATTGACATACATTTTGTTCATAATCTAGTAGCAGAAAAGGCTCTCTACATCAGACATAGTCCTTCTGTTGACTAAATCGTTGATATCATAACTAAGGCACTTTCTTCATTGACTTTTCACAAACCTCAGGAAAAGCTCATTATTACTGCACCAAGGAGCTTACGGAGGGATAATAACACATAAAACACATCCCAAATTTTATACTTAACGTTATATCCTTGATTTTAGCTTTTATAATTAGCCTCACATGTTTTACGTTATAAACTCTCATGTAACCTATCCTTGTAATTAACGGCCATTTAATATGCCCCTTGTATAAATATGGCTAAAAGTCATTGAGTTGAATCGTCAAAGAAAAACACAAAGAATTCTTCAAATTTTCAAATTCCTTTTAAATCTTTATTCTCTTCAAATTGAGTATTCTCTTATGAATTTTAAGTTGGTATTAGAGCCTTTGAGCGGTGAGAGCAGCAAATTCTTTTTTTCCTCAATCTAGAAATAACAAGTGTTCTCACTTTAAGCAAGTAGTGTTAAGCGTAGAGTCTAAGGTAGTGTTAGAGCATGGAGCTTGGCGCAGCATGAGAGTGTCAAGGTGCACGAAGGTTTAAGCAAGTTTCTTCTTAACGTAATGAGCATGGTGTGTATTGTGGTTTAATATGGAAAAGTTGTGGCTAATTCCGATGCTAATCCCACCATAATCCCACTGTTGTCCTTATTTCTCTTTGGCAAGCATAAATAGTTCTAAAAAATAAGTGAAATTTTATTAAATCGTCTAGATCAAAATTACTTCATACTTTTAGTTACTTCAAAGGTATTTTTAATGCATATTTTATTCTTACTTAATCAAATTGTGGTGTTTAGTCATAACTAATGAAGATACATATTGCTGAAGAGAAACTCTTTTATTTCATAGTAAAACAAAACCACCTATGTAATGAGATAATAGACAGGAGAAGTAGTATATCAAAAATCAAAAAGTAAAAAAGTGGAATGTGTATGGATATAAAGATCATGAAGTGATACTTATGCTTGCCCACTGTTTGTAAAAATTAAAGATCACTATCCAAAGCTTTTTAAGATGGAAGTGATAAGTTACAACTTTTTGCTTTAAACCAAAAAGCGGTTATTACAAAATAAAATAGATTTTTTTTCTGTAGATAGTTTGACAAAAGTTTTTTAAGAATTGAAACATCAACATAAACTTATTGTGAATGATACTGAAGATGTCACAACATGCTGAAATTCTATTAAAAGATTAAGGGTACATATATTTGTTACTATATTGGATTATTATTTTAAACATGTTCATTGAGAGATTTTTTGTAAGGACTCAATTCTAAATCTAGTATAATGATATGCCTAGATTCAACAAGAGGCAGTACGTTGTGAAATATTAAAAGGGGAGTCTAAAAATTATGAAGTCTTAACTATGATAACTCGACACAAATCAAAGACAACATATAATGTTAAGAAAATCAACATAATGACCAGTCAAGTCATATAAAAAATTTATTGCTATGAACTTGTAGGGTATCTAAGAGAAATTTAACTAGTGCTGGTAGTGAAACAAACAAAAAATACAATGGTATTGAGGTAACTTCAACATTAGTAGCAACTACAAACAATGGTGGTAAGACTCTTAATGTTTTTACACATATGCTGTAATAATGCATGGATACTTGATTTTGGTGTATAAACTATATAACATTTGATTTTAGACAAGTTGCAAAACTTAAACAATCCTTATAGAAATTATTTTTACTAACAATGGTAATAAGGCTTCAATTACCTTAGAAGGATCTTTAACTCTAATTAATACCTTGAATTTGGATTATGTCTTGGTTGTCCATCTTTAGATTATAATGTCTCATTTATTTCTTAAACAACAATAGCATTATATTGCATTGTAATTTTTGGCCTAACTTTTGTCTTTTTAAGGATATTTAGACAAAGCATATGGTTGGTTGTAGCATTACAAAACTTGTGTTAATTGTACTTACAATCAACGAGTTTTACAAATTACATTAATTTTTGGTAATGGATGATTCTAAGATAGGAAAGAATCAAGCTAAAGTCTGGTTACAACACCAATGACTTCAAAAACTTATTTTCTAGTTTATTTGGAAAGATTGATGTCTCTAATTTCTGCCTTGTTATTTATAAACTGGAAATAAGTCATTGGAATTCATTTCCATTAAGTTTAATGAAAATTCATTTCCTTCAAATTTAATTAAAAGTTATTTAATATTTATGATTATTCTAATGTGTGAGGTCTACTTAAAATTCCAATCTTAGGAGATCTTTCTTTTTTTTTTCCTTTTTTTGATGACTGTACCAAGATGACTTGGTTATGGTTAATGAAGTATAAAAGTAAAGTGAATTTATTGTTCTAAACTTTTCACAAATTCATTAAAACTCATTACAATGCACATGTTCAAGTTCTTTATAGCAATAATGGTGAAGAATATCATAATTCTGAATTGAAGCATTATTTGGAAGCATATGGAATTATTAATCATACTATATGGATTGATACACCCCAATAAAATAGGTGGTTGCGAGAGAAATTGGCATTTATTGGAAGTGTTTCGTGCCTTATTATTTCAAGTTATATATCATTATCTTGTTAGGAAGAAGCTCTTTCCTTTATAGGATATTTAATAAAAGAAACTCCCTCAAGCTTCATTGGTTCTCACACCATTACAAGCTCTTAATAAGGATGCAACTGCTCCACTGGTACCAATTTATCTCCTTGTGTCTTTAGATGTGCAGTCTTTATACATATCTATAAACATCAACATATCTATAAACATCAACATAACAAATTAACTCCACAATCCCTGCATTGTGTTTTCCAATATATGCTTATAAATCAAAAGGGATATACATGTTATCATCCTCTAACTCACGTATGTTCATAGTAACATATGTAGTTTTCCATAAAGACTTAATGTATTCCTTTCTTGAGTATGAGCTTCATAACCAAAAGAAATTTCAAACTTTAGACTATCAATTTTAGGGTTAGTATCAAATTTTTTTACCATAATGTTAGTGATTTGAATATAAGTAATGAAACTTTGAATGATGGTGTTAATGATCACTTGGAGCATAAAAACTTAGTTAAACTAAAAGATCCCTTGAACACATGAAAAAAATGGTTAAATCAAAAGATGTAAGTCCATCAATCAAAGAGTTTAAGTCCCTAACTAATATATCACTCCATTTTTTTGTTGACGATCTTCCTATTTTAGAACCTAAACCACCTAAAAAATGATTACTAGAGAGGCATTCTTAACCTCGCTTATAAACTTGAAATTTCAAGTAGAGTTAAATGTCACAGAGTCATTTTGTATCAAATTATAACATGTCATAATCAAATAAGTTATTTGTAAATCAATTATCTATCATAGATATTCATAACAGTGTGTAAAAAGCTTCAACTGGTCCAAATTGAAGAGCTCTAATAAATGAGAAAATGAACTCCTTGTAAAGGAATAAAATATAAAGCAGACGACATAATTAAATGATTCAAAGCAAGATTGGTGACAAAAGGGTATGCCCAAGCCTACGAGATTTGATTATATAGAGATATTTTCCTTATAGCTAAAATAATAATATTAAAGTATTGTTGTCTCTAGCAACAAATTTAGATTGGCCATTACAATAATTTAATGTAAAAAATGTTTTTTTTATATGGGGAATTGCCTGAAGATGTCTATACAAAGCTTCCACCGGGATGTATAGAAAAATAAGGTAGAATGGAAATGTTTGCTGATTGAAAAAGAAAATCATTATATAGGTTGAAACATTCCCTAAGAGCATGATTTTGAAGATTTGCAAAGTCTACAATATCTTTTGGATCCTATGAAAGCAAT
This sequence comes from Erythroxylum roigii, assembly GCA_027576455.1. Taxonomy (NCBI): domain Eukaryota; kingdom Viridiplantae; phylum Streptophyta; class Magnoliopsida; order Malpighiales; family Erythroxylaceae; genus Erythroxylum; species Erythroxylum roigii. The sequence continues at coordinate 9,564,594 of JANZXV010000002.1, forward strand.
TCAAACCATACTTCATTTTCAGAAAAGGGGACAAGGTAAAGAATTTGAAAATGGTTGGAAGAAAATATAGAAAAATGCATAAACAAAATATTTCCTAAGGATCAAACTTTCAAAATCAAGAAAAGGAATTTACTACTCCAAAGAAAGTATACATTGGACTTTTTTTGTAAAATACTAGTATATGAATTGGCTAATATGCTAGTTGAGGAAAGTTTTAAGTTATGTATTGAAGCAAACCAAGTACCTGATGATAAATGAATAGATAAGACCTGATCTTGCTTATGCATTGAGCATTATTGTCCAATTTATGCATAATTAGGAGAACAATATATGAATGTAATTATATGAATTTTGAAGTAATTGAAATCTACTTCTAGAAAAGAAATTTTGTTTACCAAAAATACAAATTGGCAAAACAGAGATGCTTATACAAATGTTGATTAAACTAGAGTAATAGATGACATACGTTCAACTTTAGTAAAGAAGCGCAAAAGTTGAATTTAAAGATATAATAGTTGGACTATGTGAAACTTTATAATTAAGACTGCTCGATAAAATTTGGGTTGTCCACCTAAACAACCAATTCAATCATATTATGACAAGGAAGATGCATATGATATAGCTTACAGTCGTATTCAATATGATTGAACAAAAAAAGTTAAAATTGCCGTATTCTTCATTAAGGAGAAATAAGATATAAAATTATGAAGTATTAACCGGCTAATACTCTTATTAAGGCAGTCTTAGAGGGAGAATGTTGAGAGAAATTTTTTTTAATAATTATTAGGATTATATAGAATTGTAATATATTTTTAAGTTATTAATTTTTCATAATTTAGATTTAGTTAAATCCCTACTTTTTAGTTTCAATTTAACAATTAATTAGTTTCTACTATTATTTTACTATTTTATATATATGAGTACGTCCTCTTAAAACATACGAAATGAATTTCAGTTAAAATAGATTAGTTGTGATTTTGCTTCTGGACGTCGATTGATTAATGGACTGATAATTTAATGATGTTCACAGTCTGAGTTTAGGTTAGTTTCTATGCTGTTTATGTCTTTCACAGTCGTTGATTTCAGTTACGTATAGAGCCACCTTAGTATCCATTAATTTGTACTCTGACCAACTTTGATTTGATTAGTATTTAAAGAGTATTGGTTGGTTGGTTATCTGGAGTAGTACGCATCGCGGTCGGAGAAGAGATAGGTTTGGTAAGAATTCATTTCACATGCTTTTAGCATTGTCAGACACAAGCAATCGATACTAAGATGACGCAATTTATTTACCCTTAAAATTTCTCTTCATATACTTAAACAATCTCCATCAATCTCAAATTCGTTATCGTTTACATTATGAGAACTCTTTCGTATTAAAATTTTGTTGTCTCATATTATCATATTTTTATTATCCTAGCTGGTCGGGTCGGCTTGGACCGGCCTTACCCGGCCCAACTTTAGGCCTGGATATCGACGGCCCAATGACCACAGCCCGATCGGCCCTGCGGGTGTTAGACTCCCATGCAAACGCTACGACTCACGTAAAGACCTAAATCTAGCGACAACTCTAGGTATATAAGGCATTATTTCTACCGGATTCAGGTATGACATATCAACCATACTTTTCTCTGTTTGCGGCAGCCAAAATCCTACAAATACTGACTTGATCGTCGGAGGGGCCTTCCGGGAACCAACCCCCGGCATGCCTTCATCTGTTTTGCAGGTATCTCACAGCCAGAATTGCACAAGTCATGGATCAGAACAACGACGGTCAACTTCAGCAGAATCCGACTGAACCATTTGGCGCCCACCGTGGGGTCCGGCGTCAGGGTACCACGTCCAGAACCACACAGATTAGTCAGGCGACAGCGGCCAACCCTGATATTGTCGCCGTTGCGGCACTTGCGTTGCAACGGATGGCCTTGCCGCTACCTGATACTCACCCATCGGCACATCCCGGCTCTCGCACACAGTCTTCACACCCAAACGATCGCCCGCAACCTCAACATTCAGACCAAGAACAACAGAGCGTAGCCCTGGAGGATAACGCTGCGGCTAATTCTCATCTCCCGGATACCAACCCTCCTGCACCACAACAAACCCCTCTCACCCAACGGCAGATAGAGGAAGCGGCCGAGTTAGTTATCCATCAGATTCTTCAGTCTCGCCTGGGACAACAGCAAATCTCCGCTCAGCAGTAGGGCGAGATGGCCGATCGTCGTCCCGTTGAAGCCCTAGGTAAGGTCGCGGACGGTCGGATCAATCTGGTTCGGAATCCTTACGAGAACCGGGCGTCCGTACAATACAGTTCCCCTCTCATTCCAGAGATCCTGGATAGTCTCCCGCCGGTCGGTACCAAAATACCGACGCCTGAA
>JANZXV010000002.1:9683386-9699792 GCA_027576455.1 Erythroxylum roigii
TTTAATGCTATCATACTTAATTAATACTAATCATGCTTTAATTAAGCTAATCATGCTTAATTAACATAAAGGAAATTTGGGGCTAACAAGTTGTCTCTTGAATATTTGTTGTGGTTTCTTGCTCTTCATCTTTAAAGTATGGGAAAAAAATCATAAATGCTTTCTTCTTTTGTCTCCCAATCCCATATTGCTTCTTCATCAAATTCTACATCTCTTCTCACAACAATCCTTCCATTGCTTGGATTGTACAATCGGTAGCCTTTGGAATTTCGGTCATAGCCAATGAATACATGATTAACACTTAGATCATTGAGCTTGGATCTTTTTTGTTGTGACACATGAGCATATGCTATGCTTCCAAAAACTTTTAGATGAGCAAGACTAGGCTTCATTCCATTCCACACTTGTTATGGAGTTTGATCTTTGACATTTCTCATTGGAGATCGATTTGACAAATAAACTGCGCTAGAAATAGTTTCGACCCAAAATTCTTTAGGCATGTTTTTGGCCTTTAACATATATTGAGTCAAGTTAAGCATTGTTCTGATCTTCCTTTTAGCTACTCCATTTTGTTGGGGCAATCTTGGGACTGTTAACGAACGACAGATTCTATGTATTTAACATAAATCAAGGAACTCCTTAGATGTGAACTCACCTCCTCTATCGGACCTTAGAGCTTTAATTGTATAGCCACTTTTATTCTCCGCAAGTGGTTTGAACTTCTTAAATGCTTCAAATGCTTCTGATTTCTACTTTAAGAAATAAACCCATATTTTTCTACTATAACATCAATGAAAAGTAAGAAGTATCTACTTTGACCCATTGATAATGACTTGATTGGTCCACACACGTCAGTATGAATAAGTTGAAGTGGTGCAGTTGCTCTTATTACCGTTTCTTTTGAAAACTCCCTAAATGCTCGCCAAGTAAACATGCTTCACATAAATGACGTGGGTGGTTTATGGAGGACATTCTTTCACCATGCATTTATCTCCCAATGCATTAAGTGCGCCAAAATTCAAGTGTCTAAATCTCATATGTCAATGCCATGCTTCATCTTTCACATCCACCTTTAAACATGTTGCTTCGGTTGTCTTGATATTCAACATAAACATTCTATTCTTTGACATAAACATCTTAGTAATTAATTGAGTATGTTGATCTCTAAGCCAAAGATAACAATCTTTCATGTGGATTTCATATCCTTTTTCAAGAAGTTTCCCCAAACTTAAAATATTACTTTTCAATTTAGGCACATAATAGACAACATTAATAAGTTTATGGCTTCCATCTCTTGAAGAAATTAGAATGGTACCTTTTCCACGAATTTGAATCTTTGACGAATCTCCAAAAGAAACGTTGCCTTCTACCTTTTCTGTTGGGCCCCGATTCGCATTAAGCCTGTTTTATTTATTCTGAGGATTATTTTCCTATTTTGTTCCTTTTAATTAGATTAAAATGGGGTTTTAGTACTTAGTTTATAGACTTAATGGAAGGGATTAGTTAGAATTAGAATTTTTGGGCAAGTTGTTAGAGTTAAATAAAATAGGAGGGTGTTAGGGAAAATTAGGAAGTTTATATATGATTTTAAGGCTTAAGGCAAATAAAGTGGGCTTTTAGCCCTTTTAAATGCCATTGAATGAAGAAGGAAGGAAGCATTTGGGCTAGAGTCCATTTAGGTTGAAATTAAGAGAATGAAAGAAACAAAAGGGAAAGAAACATGAGGAGAGTTAAGATTGCCGTGAATGAGGGAGAAAAAGCAACGAATTTTGACTAAAGAAAAAGAAAAGAAGAAAAGTCAATGGGTGAGAGGTGATTCACGCAAGTTCTAGAAGAGAGTTAGTGAGGTGTCGTTTAGGCTTAGGTTGTTTTTAAAGTGTAAGACATAAGTTGTGTTAAGCTTAGAGAGAGAAGTTCACGAAAATTAGAGAAAGAAAAGAGAGAGGGAGAGTTTCGGTTGAAGAAGAAGAAGAAGAAGAGAAGAAGGAGCTTAGGTTTTATGCTTTAGAAAGGAAGATTTAAGAGTTTTAAGCAAGAAGAAAGTGGAAAGGAAGAGTGGAAGGAAGAAAATCAAGTTTCGTGGGTTCATCTTCAAGGTAAGGAGGATTTCGAAATTCATAGTTTTAGAGGTAGGATTTTGTCTTTCATGCTTAAAAAGGGTGGTTGGAAGAGTTCTTTGAGAAAGAATGAGAAAAGAAAGGGTTTAAGTTTCCTTTGGAGACAAAAGAAGAAATTCGTGGGTTTCATATAAGTAAGGGACTTTTCGAATTTTGTTGGTTATTTAGATAGGTTTTGATGCTAATGGTTTAGGTAGGGTTTAGGTAAGGTTATGTAGGTTTTGATTCATGTTTTACATTCCTTCGAATTTTCCAGTTTTAGCATTCCTTATAACTTAGGGTTTTTATGCTTGATGAAGGTTTAGAGAGGCCATTGGAAGTAGAGGAGAGGCATATTGATCAACCCCAAAGCTAAAGGAACCAAGGTGGGTGCTTTCTTAATAATTGAGTTAATAGGCAATTACCGTTTTTATAATAAATGCTAATTAAAGCTTTCCAATGACTTAGAATTTTTGTAGGAATTACTCTATGTGATGTTTTGAGCTTGTATGTGATGTTCTTTGATTATGAATTTATGTTGGAATGATTTGTTTAATGGTTTGCTAAGTGAAAAAGATAAGAATTGGTGAATTCGAAAAAAGATTGATATTTTGACATGTGTATGTGAATGTGAATTTTGGAAAGGCCAATTGAGGCTACTGGTTATAAATTGTGTGAATTATGTATTTTCTTTGGGTTTGTGGTGGTCCCATAAGAGTCAGGTGCACCTGTCTACCCATAGGCTTCTCCCGCCTGCCCGCTAGTGGCATTGGAGTTCCTCATGGACTCCCATAAGTCACGGATACTCATGACCGCTTTGCGAAAATGTGTAGTACGTTCCGTTTCGGATCCACCCAAACCACCTTATTTGTGATTTTGTGAAATGTTAGGTTGTTGTGTGAAGTGTTAAATGTGTAAATTCATTTGATGTGATCAATTATGTGAAGAGATTTGAGAAATTGCAAACGTTTTTATCAATGTGATTTTGTTTGACAATAAATGAATGTCTAAAGGTTTTTGTTTGTTATCTCGTTTATTGAGTTATTACCTACGGAGCCGTCAAGCTCACTCCCCCTCCTCATTTCCCCTCCACAGGTATCGAGCGAGAAGCCGAGTCACCGCATCGGGACTGAGGCAATACTCCGATGCATTTTGCTTTTGAAGTCATGTTTTGAGAAAACAAAGCATTAGCTTGTTCTTTGTACTTTCACTTTTACCTTTTGGATGTAATCGGGCTAGATGCCCTTTGAAGCTTTGTATTGACTTATTTTCATGTAAATATAAAGTTTTGAATTTTAAATGTATCTTATGTATGTATTCTAAATATGTATTGTTGTATGGTTGAGAACGACAAAAAGAAAGAATGGAATTGTGTTACTTTATGGATTGGAAATGAGTAGATGCTTAGGAGTGAGGTTGCTTATGGTTTGAGAAATGTTTAGAATCTTAGGAGTGTGTTGCTGCCATTGAAGATTGAGTTTTTATGCAGGAAATGGACTTAGATTGAAGATGTTGGCTAGTTACATTATAAGGGAGATGCTGTCCAATTTTTCCTATAATGGGCAGAAACTTCGCTTAGGTTTTCGACCCTCTTAGAGCTTGAATTGAATTGAGATGTCTTCTTGAAGATTATAGTACTCATTGAGAGCTTTCCAATGATATAAAATTTGTCACATTTGGACTTAGGATGAAAAAGTTATAAGAGATGAAAAATTTCAGTTACTGTTGATAGAAGTTAGAATTGTGCAGTACCTTTGGATGGGTTTTTCACCCTCTTAGAGACTGATCTGATTTTTGCTTCCTTCATAGAAAATGTAGCTTATCCTTTCCTCTTACATTTTTTATGTATGATATGAAATTATTGGAGTTAGGAATAAAAAGTTATGAAGTTGAGATGATGACAGTTACTGTTCATTTGGTAAGGTTTACTGTTCCATTGGTGAATATATAGGCAGTAGCTTTAGGAGTGTTTTTACCCTTTTAAATGATTGAACTGATTTTTACTCCCTTCTTGAAAGTTGTAGATCATCTTTTTACCTTTCCATAGAGGTATAGTATGCAATGTTTGGAGTTAGGAAACAAAAGTTATGAATTTTGGAACAATGTAGGTACTGTTCACGGGTACTGTTCCATGGGTCATTCTAGACAGCCACTTTGCACAAGTTTTTATCCCTTTTAATGATTGAATTGATTTTTGCTTCCTTCATGAAAGTTTTGAAGCATCTTTTTATCTTTCCATAGAGGTAAACCATGACACTTTTCGACTTCGGTATCAAAAGATATGATTTTTCAAACTTTTGATCTTGTTTAGGTGTTTAGGAAAATTGTCCCATTTGGGCAGAAACTTTGCAGCAACTTTGGACCCCCTTAATGGCCAAATTAGGTTTTACATTCTTCTTGAAAGTCGTAGAGTTTTCCTTCAGTTTTCTTTTGGCACCAAATTTGAACAATTTCGAGTTCTAGGTAAAAAGTTATGAATTTTTGAATTTCTGTGTTTGAAAACAATAAACCTCACTCTGTCACTCATAACTTTTTTGTTTGACCCCCGTTTGACTCAGTTTTCGAAACATTGATTTTCTAAACAAATTTTCTACCCTCTCTTGCAAAAATGTAGAATTTTCAGATTAAGTTGAATTTTGTAGGATTTTATCAAAGAGAGAGAATTAGTCGGATATATTGAACATGTTTCCGTATTTCAGTGATTTCTTAATCTAGGAAGCTACGATTGAAGTGATTTTCATTGTTGATTATCCGATTCCGCTTCGCTTCGAAATCTGCTTTCGTTTCGTTCTCATTTCGTTTCCGTTGTATGTTTTCAATTCGTTCGTTTTGATTCTATGCTTCCGTTTTGTCTTCGCGATCCGTGCATTGTTTCGTTTGGTTCCTTTCTTTTCGCTTCCGCACTTTGCTTTGCTTTTTGTTTTCCGTTTTTCGGTTGGGGTCCAGTTTCGAGATCGGGTCCCAACAGTTATAGATGTAGCACTTATAAAGAATTTATCTCCCTACTCTAGTACACTAACATTTGAAAAACTAAAGTAAAATGCTCTCAGATTGACATTTGCACAAGCAATATATATTAGCAAAATGGTTGAATATGTTTAACCTTTCAATTCTAGGAAGTTTCTCTAGGATGGCTCCATAAAGTTGTAATAGCTCTAGATAGATTATACTTACACCAAACTATTTTGTGCCATGTTACCTATGCATAATTTTGTTGGAATAATTTTCTACATGATGCATTATTAAAGTTACCCTTGGAGTTGGGGCACCATCAATTTTTATCATTTATGTTTTTTTAAGAACAATCTTCTAATTTCTATATACATATTGATATTGTTTAGCCTGAGTCTCATTCTTCAACTTCATAGCCTTAGTAAGAGTTTGATTGATGGGAATGTTGTTTTTAAAAACCTGAAGTTTAGGTTTGCTGAAGAGTAAACTACCTATTATCAAATTATCTTGCCAAAAAAGAAGTTTTTGCCACTACTAATTTCCTTCCTAATGTGAGGCCTAAGTGTGCTTCTCAACTTGAATATCTCTTTTAGAGTAGGAGAGGCATTTCTATAAGAAAAATCAAATTCCTATATGCTTTTATTATAAATATAATATTCATGAACCCATTTACACCATAGTGCTTTATGATTATCAATTAATCTCCAAATTCTTTTAACAAGCATACATGAATTCAAAATTTTCAAAGTGATAATGTTCAGCCTAATATATTTTTTAGTTTTGCATATCTCAGACCATTTAACGTTAGCCTTGTACTTCCCTTCTTTTGCTCCAGAAATCTTCTAAGTAATTTGTCAATTGTTTTAATGATAGTTGCTAGAATTGTAAGATGAATAGCCTAGTGAATGTTAATAAAAGCTAATAGTGACTTACTGTTGGACTCCGTTTCCAGAGCCCAATATCCGATGTTAAAAAAAGTGATCTTCATTACCCTGTATTTTCGGACAGATTTTAGGAAACTTCAAATCAGAATTTCAATTTGACTTCTTCAGAGCATTTTTTCCCCATTTTCTTAAGTTTCTAATGACACCAAAATCATTCAATTCGGTTCAGAAATCTGAAAGTTATAGCCAAAACATTTTCGAGCTGTTATTACACTGAAACAGTACGCTATACTCAATTTCCATTCAGAAATTGGTAGTCTTAGATACTAAATTAAAAATAAATATCTTCAAATAATTTTTAGCTCTATGTCTATAGTTTATTTAGAAAAAAGAATCATCTCATTTGGAGGTCAGATGATGAGGTTATGGTCAAAAGAATCAAACAAGTTTATGTCCTCAAATATACTGAACATGTTTCGGGACAATTGACATCACTTTCACTAGAGATATCGAATTAAGGTCAGTATTGGACAATTTGAAAGAGAAATTCTAGATCTACAACTTTGGGAGACCTTGAAGAGAGATTTTGCTATCTAGGGGATCAAAATCTTAAATTTCCAAAAGTGTAGATGGATCAGATGAAGTGATTCAGTCTAAGATGAATCAGACAAAGGTTAAGTCTAAGATGGATCAAATGAAGGTTCAGTCTAAGAAGAACCAGACGAAGGTTCAGTCTAAGATGAACTAGAAGAAGGTTCAGTCTAAGATGGAGCAGAGGAAGGTTCAGTCTAAGATGGACAAGACAAAGGTTCAGCCTAAGATGAATCAGACGAAGGTTCAGTCTAAGATAGATCAGACAAAGGTTCAGTCTAAGATGAACCAGATGAAGGTTCAATCTAAGATGGATTAGACGAAGGTTCAGCCTAAGATGAGCAAGATGAAGGTTCAGTCTAAGATTAATAAGACGAAGGTTTAATCTAAGATGAACTAGACAAAGGTTTAGTCTAAGATGGAGCAGAGAAGGTTCAGCCTAAGATGGATCAGACGAAGGTTCAGTCTAAAATGAACCAGATAAAGGTTCAGTCTAAGATGGATCAGAACAAGGTTCAATCTAAGATGAATCAAACGAAGGTTCAGTATAAGGTGAACCAAATAAAGGTTCATCTACGGGTCTTCCTCACATCACCAAAATTTCTAATTCACTAACTACACTCTCCAAAGCATGTCCACTTATAATGATCATATCTCTCAACTCCGATATCCAAAAATTGCATACTTTATACCATTGGAAAGCTAGAAAGACAAAATACACATTCCAAGAAGACAATTTTGTCCAATTCATCCTAGATTAATGTAGTTTTGCCTCTGAATTCAGTACACGCGTTTACCTTTATGAAAGACTTGAAAATTTTCCCAAATTCACTTCCTGTAATGCAACATCATTCATATCCATTCATCTACATCTCATCATTCATAATTCCTACTTTCTTTTCCATAACATCTCACTTATGTGTGTGTGTGTGTGTGTGTGTATGTGTGTGTGTGTGTGTGTATCAACAATTCATGATCAAAATCATCATCATCATCCATACACAATTCATATTTCATTAATAACAAAAATATGAGTTTGCAAAACTTTAATGGCATTCCAAGCCACATTACATCATCGGTATCAAGATCCAAAATACAAAAGATACCAAACCCAATAATTCTCAAAATGCGACTAAAGCCTTGCTTTTACAAAATCTAACTTAATTTACAAAAACATTGCAAAAGTAGAATGATTCCTCGACTCTTGGTTACTCGATCTTATTTTCTTCACTTAAAGATGGGACGGAAAGGGGGTGAGCTTGAAAGCTCATGGGTAACAGTGTATAACAGAAAAATAAGCAAAACCATTGAAAACATTCACTTGTGGTAGAAAATTTTCATTGAGTTCATAAAACACAAGGTTCTTAAATTTTCAACCAAAATTTACAAACTACAAAACATGCATGCATCAAACTTGTTAAAATATCATAAGCACATAAGAATGGTTTGGGCAGATCCATAAACATGATGGACTATATATTTCCTCATGTTGGTGTTGTGTAGTCGTAAACTTGATGTACTATCGCAATCCTACATAATAGTTTTGCGTAGACGTAAACATGAGGGAGTCCATAAAGGAGCTCCATGCCATTAGCGAGCAGGCGGGAGAAGTGGTCAACATGCAAGTGACCTAACTTAGGGGACCACTACAAACCCACATAACACATATTTCATAATTTGTAAACTTATTACCCAAAATGGCACTTTTTCGAAATGGCACTTTTTCGAAACTTGATTTTCATGAACATTTGATATTTCAAAAACCATTTCTGAAAACATGATTTCATAAACATGTTATCTTTTCAAAGAAATTTCATTTTCAAAGTCTTTTCACAAATCATCAACACAATTTATATAACAACATATAGCAATTTCACAAATCATTCAAAAGCAATAAATGCAACACTTATGATGCAATTAAAATCATTAAACTTCCTTGATTCAAAGAAAACATTAATGGCTTATTTACTCTATTATAAACATGTACCCACCTTGATTTCCTTACTTAAGGAATTGGCTTAAGGATGTCTTTCCTCTTGCTCCTCTTGTCTTTCTTGATTTCCTTGATTCTGAACTAAATGAAGATTTTCTTGGCTCTAATGGAAGCTCTTCTCTTCCTCTACCTTTTTCTCTTCTTGAACAACCTCAAAATCTCTCTTGAATGATAAGAAAATGAAACCCTAGCTCAACTCTCTTCTTTTCTCTCAAACCACCGAAACTCTCACTTCTCTTTTTCTTCTTTTCGTTATTTTCTTCTTCTCTCCACCAAATCACGTTTTTTGCTTCTAAAAATGCAAGACAACACTTAATTCTTCCATTTATGCCCTCAATGAGTGAGAAATGTCCAATTTTCCCTTCCTTCCATGCCTGATGTCTTTTATACTAAAGTGTCTTGTCAAAAATACCCTTGAGCATTCTTATAACCTTAACACTTTAATTCCATTAACCCATACAATAAATCCTACTAACTTTGACATAATTTAATGACTCCAAAATAATTAATCTATCAAAACCTCAAAAATTATTTAAATCATGCTTATTCATCAAGAAAAAAATTCAGGGGCCAACACTTGCAAATCTCAATTTACAAATTACCCATAATTCTAATCAGTTCTAAAGCTCTTTAATAAACAATCAGGTCTTATACGGGGATATCTCTCCATCAAATTGCCAACTGGATTGATTAAGTGGTCAATTAGATCGCCTAACTCTCGTTAATACAATCTAATCATTTTTATCCGGTTCACCCTCTCGGTTTGTTACCGAAACATGTAAATAAATTAATCAATCACAACACCCAAATCAAGTAAACACAAACCAACTAGATTAACATTAAAGATAAGCAAAATCTTGAAGGAAAAATTAGAACATCATTAATAACTTGAAATCCATAACTAATAGGTGCTTAATTAATTATGAAATTATTCCATAACACGTAGCTATTATTGACATAAAACTACTTAAGATACTCACTTTGACTCTTATGTGATTTTAGGTATAATTCAAAAGCAAAGAAGTTAAAGTGAGTCAAAGCTCTATATTTTGGCCATTTTTCGAAGATTAATTTTTACTTGTCTTTGTGGAGCAAGAAGAAGAAAGTTAAAAGAAGAAAATTAAAATAAGAAAAATGTAAAGAACAGTGAATAAAGATGGACAGTTGGAAAAAAAGAGGCAAAAATGACAGTGGAGTATGAAGAAAACGCACAATTTCAAGATGTCCAACGTCTGCATGAAAAACACATACCATATCTGCATTTCACGCAGACATCTGCGTTAAATGCAAATGAGGAGTGCGTTTCAAGAATAGATACAAAGGTTTTAAACTTGAACAGTAACGTGGTCCAAAGAGTTTAATTCATCACATTATAACATAGTGAGGAGAACAGTAGGGGCGATAGAAATGGAATGAATGCAGTAGCGTGAAATTGAGGGCTTGCAAGGTAGGAAAAAATGCTTGTGACAGAAAAGAGGAGGAAGTGCTAGAGGCTTCAGTAGGGTTATCAATGGGGGCTGAAATATTTTTTCGGGAGAGACTCATGGAAGGGTAACATCCTGATGTCGATTCAGAGGTGACATCGACGCCAATGACCCAGGTTAAGCATTTCTTTCATATTTTTTATGTTTCTTTCTCTCCTATTGAATTGATTGTGTTATCCTAGCCATATTGATTTGGGTTTTGTGTATGAATAATCGAATTTTCGTTATTGTTCAGTTGTTTGTGTACAAATTCATTGGGTATTGGGTGGTGATGATTTAATGCGTTCATTGAATTGTTTAATTGCAAACCCATTGTTAGAATTTCAATGTAATCTGTAATTGTTATGTTAAAATTCATATGTAGCGAGTAATGATTTGTAATCATTAGGGATAAAATGTCCTAGATTAAATGACGCATCCTATGTGGTTATTGCCTTGATTAATCACTTTTTCTAATACATAATGCTATTGCCTAATTAAATATAGAGATCGTATCCTAGGTTACTCGATGGTTATATAACAACCCAGACCATCCGCCCATAAATATTGTCCACTTTAGGCTGCCCCTCAGGCCAAACCCCTCACGGTTTTGCTCTTTCCACCCTTGGGAAGACGTAATAGCCTAGACCACCCACCCACAGATATTGTCTGGTTTGGGCTGCCCCTTAGGCCAAGCCCCTTACGGTTTTGCTCTTCCCACCCTTGGGTGGGGAAGAGGTATCCATACCCTTATAAGGCATACTTCGTTCTCCTCCAAAACTCTTCTAAATGCCCTGAAATACTAACAAACTCGTCACGACACCTCATATATATAACATTGAAGCTCAAAAACATGTTCTCACCTAAAGAACACTTAAAACACAAATGTTTACGAACTAACACAATTCTTAACCTAAACAAACACTAAACAATCAAATTAACCACTAAACACATATCAAATTACCTATAAAAATACAATGCAATCTACACCTATCACTACGGCTATTTTGTTGATACTGCTACTATTTTTGGTGATTTTATTGTTACTAACATTTGCAAGATATTATTAGCTGATGTTATGATTGTTTAATATTTTGTTGAGTATATGGACTTACAAATTGAGTCACTTATGTGTGGATATTAAATTTTAATAATAAAAATATGCTTTTAAAGTTTACATATTTGTATATTGCATATTCATTGGGGGCCTTTTTTTGCACTTAGACCAGGGCCTTTAAAACGTTAGGAACTACCATAGCCACCAGTACGCCAGCAGCCACTTGTTGCTGTTAACTGCAGCCTCTGGACACTCCCTCTTATGATGCACCAGCTCTTTTTTCATTTCTTCTATGCCGCCATTATCTTTTACATTCCATCATTAAGCCTTCAACACTAGCAGTTGCTAAATCAGGAGTGCAAACATGCAAGACCCAGATGCTTATCACTGCACTCGCTATCGTCACATCTTACTCAGTAGCTAGCACCCCTTTTCCTCTCAACCATGACCAAGAAACATAACCACCAGTCTCACCAAATTGTTGACAATCATTCCATAATTATAGGCCATTGGACATATTGGTATAATCTTGGTAGTTGAAGATTCATATTGCAACATGACCTCACACATAGTCATGTATTAACTTGTATAACTCTAAAAAATCAAGTAGCGAAGAACATAATCTAACAACATAGTCATGTAAATAATTTATAAAGATATGGAATAAAAAATGATTTTTTACTAGCCTATGTAACTCTTGAGAAAAACAAAATTTGAAGATATAGCCTCAAACCTGCACATCCCCAAACCATATTCATTAATACTGAATTTTTGTCTAATATTTAAGGAGTGTTTATATGTAATTTTATTAGTTTATGACATGTTTATTTATTGACAATCATGAGGTTGATTGTTTATAATCAATGGTCCTATTACATATCTTATTTAGCTTTCTTAGTATAGTTCAAACATGTTTTTTTGTGTTCTTTAAGGTTTTATTCCTGGGTAGTTTTACATTAGTTGGTATCAAAGCTTAGTTCTAAATCAGTGTATTCATTCTCATATTATTTAAAATTTTATTATTTTTAGAAACTAAAAGAAATATATTTCCAATGAGTTATAAACAATATTTAAGTGTAATATCATACATAAACTAAGTAGGCTCCATTACAAAATAATGTCAAGTTTTACTTGAGGATAGGTTGAGGAAATTGAAATTCCATATAAGAAACCGATTTCAATTTGTGTGAGGGAAGGCGTAGATCCATTATTGGGACCAGTTTGTGATTAGCTTGGGCAAAATTTTAAATGTGTTACATCTGGCTAAGACAAGTTCTCTAATACTTTAAGTATTGAGTAAGTTGACACTTTGTAGATCATTTAGGAGGCTTTTAAAAATTCTATTGTTGTGCTCTCTTCAGATGGAAGTGCATGCAATGACCAACTTCTCCACTATATAGTCCTCCTTTCTTAGGTGAGTCAGCTTGAAGCCCAGACAAGAGTAGGTTCCCATCCTATTATAATAAAAGACAACTAGTAGAGGGACAATGTGCTGTTTCAAATTAGATTAGAGAATTGACATGTAAAGAAGAGATGATCATGGTTCTTGAGAGTAGAGCTAAATAATTTGCATATTGGATCAAATAGTTCAGAGGATTTGATTCCATCCAAACTAGGAAACTTAAAGCTTGCAACAAGCCAAAAAATGAAGGAGATGCTTAGAAAGAATGATTTATACCAAACTAGGTAAAAATAATGGACTAGATCACTATGCTTCCAAATAAAGTTTCTATAGGGACCATTTGCAAAGTTACTAAAGAGATGAATAAAGCAGAGGTAAGAACTCCCTCTATTAGAACATAACCATGAACTTTCATAAATTAAAGAGCTAATTCTTGCACTTTTAGGGTATAAATGTCTAGTTGATTCGTAATGGGGATCCAAATGAAGAGGAGCAAGGCGATCACAGTTTATCAAACCACATCCAGATATTCCCTCTATTCCATATTTTGTATTTGATTAGAGGCTACATCCATTCTCTTTGTTTATGGATTTGATTCGTAATCCAAGAGCTATTTTCCTTATAGTTAAAATCTAAAGTTATTATTTTTTACGTAATGCTAGTCTACCTATTTAACCCACAAGGACTACTTTTCTTGAAGGAGTCTCTAGACTTTCTTAGCAAGTAGAGTCTTACTCATTATTGTAATTGAGTGCAAACCTAAGCCTCTTTCTCTCTTAGGAAGACATAAAGTTTTCTAGGCTAACCATAAATAGGTGCCTTTTATAAAAAAATATGGACCATGGAAAGTTTTTTTTATAGGATTTTTCAATCTCCTTGTTGATCTTTTTAAAGAGTGTAGTGTTAGCAATCTAGTGAGTGTAGTAGAGGTTGGACAAGATTCAGTAAACCAATTGGATTCTCCATGTATAAGAAAGGGATTTGTTTGTCTAGTGCTATACTCTATTGTTAATTCTATCTATTAATTATTGGCATTCTCTAAATGAGACTTTGGTAGTAGTGATAGAGATGCTAAGGTAAATGAATGGAGGGTCTTTAAGGATAAAGTTGGCCACATTAGCAAGAGAGGAAGCATAGTGAGAAGAATCCTTAGAGATCATAATGTAGCTTTTACGTTTGTTAATTTCCAATCTTGAAAGCTTGGAGAATATGTCAATAAAGGTATTAATGCATTTAATTGAACGAGAGTCAGCTCTACAAAAGACTGAGATGTCATCAACAAATAATATGTTAGTGAACAAGTAAAGGGAAAGGGGACCCTTTAGCCTTATGCCTAATGCTCCCTTAATTACTTTAGTTAATTCATCATTGACGAAAATTCTATAAGGAGTGGCAATACACTACTTTATCCAATTTATAAAAGGATAAGGAAACAAAGTCTTATAGGTGTGGACGATGAAATCCCATTAGATAAAATCAAAATCCTTTTGGAGATCTATTTTCATAGTACAATTCATACCCAAACCTTTCTTGTGGTAGTTCTTAATAAGGTCCCGAACCATAATGATATTATCACCAATGGACCTATCTTGAATAAAGGCAACCTAGCCAAGATTGATAGTGGATGGTAATCTAACCTTTAGTATATTAGAAAGGAGTTTAGCTATAATCTTAACAGTATATTATAGTAGACAACAGGCCCAAAATCCTTCCAATAATTAGGGTTATTGGATTTGGGGACAAGGCATATGTTGGTTTTGTTCTATACTTTGAGCATATTCTTTATCTATAATTTTGTTTTCATTATGATTCCTCATATTTCTGATTGCTTATTCTTTTTATTTCTAAATTTTGTAACAAAATTAAATTTGTCATCATCTTGTTTAGGGTTTGTCTATCTCTCTTCTTATCATGTTAGGGTTTTTCTTTATTCAATTCCTTATTTTTTTAAAACCTTAATTATTTGCACCATTATTTAATCATACATGTGTGATTATAATAGAAAAATGAAAAGGGAAGAAATAGTGTCTAAGAAAGGCACTCTCTTAATTCCAAATATATTTTCAAATTCTTTATAATCTTTCATTATTTTATTTGAATTCCTTTATTTTTGTTAAGCTCTATTTTTCTTAAATTTCTTTCTTCATTCTTTGACCACTAATTCATTAAGTTTCTTAAACTTTACCATATTTAAGTCTTTGTTTGATTTAGTTTAGTTCTCTAAAGAACTTAAGAAGGAAGGAAAGAGTGAAAAGGTATGAGAGATTAAGATTAGCATCAAGGAAAGATAAATATAAAGTGAAACATGAGTAATTTATCATCCTTGAGAGGAAACATATAAGAGAGCGTGTGATGAAATTTTTTTACTAACATCTATTATACTTTTTAATTTCTTTTAAATATTGTAAACGCTTAAGGAGGAGAGGGACAACTAGTATTTAGAGGATGAATATGATGTGTGATGAGTTGAAGGATATGTAAGAGAAGTAATCATAGTATATTATTAACTTATAAGGGAGATAATAACCTTGAGTTCCTAGTGAGGGGAACAACAAATCTAATGTTGGCTAATAAAGTGAATGATGATTTAATTGTTGATGATTTTAATATAGCATTTGGGGTTGAATAGATAGGGAGTGGAGTTAGGTGTGATTGGGAGCATAAGAGGGAGTCTGAAAGTAGAGAAGGGGTGGATTATAATCTTGAAAATCTTAAGACAACCATACATTCCTTTAATTAATCATAAAGCTTATATAGAGTAGGATATAAAGGTATAATTATTTTTTGATTAACAATTACTTTAAGAAGAAGAAGGTAAAACTACCTAGTAGAGTTTACAGATTATGTCATTATATGGTGGGATTATTTGGTTAATAATAGGAGAAGAATTCATGAGTGACTTATGAAGACTTGGAACAAATTGAAAGCTCTTATAAAGAGGAGATTTGTGCTAAGCCATTATTACATAGATTTGTGTAAGAGATTGGAAAGCCATATCCAATGACAAAAATGTAGAATATTATTATAAGGAGATGTAAGTTTTCATGATTTGAGTTAGTGTAGAAGAGAAGAAAGAGGCAATTACAACGAGGTTCTTGAATGGGTTGCATAGAGAAATAAGCAATATAGTAGGGTAACTTAAGCACAAAGGAGTATCAAAGCATCTTATTAATATTAATGACTCCTAGAGGACTAATTTGGAAATGGATGATAAAAGCCATTTTAAAGCAAAAACAAAGCCATCTAAGGCCAAAGATGATCTCCATAATAAGGGAAAAGATAAGATTTACTCTCAACCCTATTGGAATAAATATATTTAGAGTTTTTGTTTAAAAATAAAGTATTTGACATCATAATGCCTAAATAAGAGGTTATGAGCATGAGAGATGATGTGGAGGTGGTGATTAAGAGTGATTGAGATTAAAAGGAAATTATACTACTATTAGAGGGTTTTAGTGATGAAGGTGTGGAGTATATTGTTGAAGATGAGGAACTTGTTATTAAAATAATATTAAATACTCAAATCAAGGTGGAAGAGTTAGAGTAGTAGAGGGATACCAGCTTTTGTACTTGATGCCACATTCATAGCAAGGTATGTAGTGTGATCACTTGTATTATCTTATGAAAAAGTTAGAGTTATCTATTATGAAGCCTCTAAATTCATATAAGCTTTAGTGGCTTAATGAATAGGGAGAGATTAAGGTGAATAAATATATGATGGTGTCATTTTCTATCCAAAGGTATAAGGATGACTTATATCTCTTCTTAGTGTTGTAGTTTGCTTGTTTCAAAAGTATGAAGATGTGTTGATTGATGACATTCCTAATAGATTACCATTATTAGAAGGATCAAACATTAAATTGACTTTGTAATAGCAATTGGCATTCCTCATATGTTGGACCAATGGTGGTTGACAAATTAAATCCTACTTATGTTTTGATAATAATAAAATGTATAGAATTGGTTAA
>JANZXV010000002.1:9699892-9714764 GCA_027576455.1 Erythroxylum roigii
TATTTAATTAAAAATAATTTATATTTAAGATTTATCTAATATGTAATTATTATCGGTGATAAAAATAAACTACATTAATATTAATAACCAAACAAAATTTTATTTTTATTTAAAAAATATAAATAAAAAATTGAAAACAAAAACGGATAAGCACAGCCAAAAAAAAAAAAAAAGGCTCGTAGATTTTGACTCTCTCGCCACGTAAGATATACATGTGAAATAGGCCCACATTAAAAAATAATATAATACTATGTTAGATGTACTTTTTATACTGAGGCATTGACAGAGCTGTTAAACTTCTTATTGAACGTTTAAAAAACGGTAGTTGTTTTTGAACATTTAAGAAACTTTAAGATATTATACTGAGTTGAAACGTTAATGTTTAGATTAAATTTTAGTGAAAATGTCTAAGTCTTATTTAATCCTTTTTACGAACAATTTATTATTATATTATACGTTTGCTCTAATTCAATGTGGCAAGTCGAGTGGAGGAGGCTCGAATCAAATCGAAGCTCCCCAAAGAGCCTTCGAGCTTTGAGGTTCCCCTAGACAAATCCTAGATTGACAGTAAATCGCACGAGCCTTCATTGACCAACTGGTTCTAGTTTCTGTTTGCCCTCTAACTTCTTATTTATCAAAAATATCCGATAATGATTCAGTATCACTTTCAATTTGATGGAGAAAATCCATCCAGTCAAGCACCGCCCTATGTTTCCTTGCAAGAATTAATAAATCGATGATGTTCAAGAAAGATCTTTTTCTCTAAAGAACATCGTTTGTATACCGACTTGCACGATTTGGAATCTGACAGAGAAGATGTTTGCTATGAACGTATCGTAAGCTCTGAAAAGCGCAGTGTAATGGGTCCAGCACATACATCAAAGTCTTATTCAAACTTTAGCAGAAAATGCGCACATACGAACGTTTTCACCACCAATCCATTGTCGATTAAGCTTAAACCTCGTCAATATTGGACAGGAAATGCTTTTAGTTATTTCTCAATTAGCATTCATTTGTAAGCTGAAAATTAGGTTCACAAACGGTTAACCAGTAACACTCTACAAACAGGAACAACGTTTCTGTTAGAGAATCGCCATAGATGTTCAATCATGTACAAACTTCAACCACAAAAATGCAGCGGTCATTTCCCATTCGTCTTGGGTTCCTATTCTATCTCCACAGAAACTCTACCAGAAAGTCAGTACTTTGGATCAGCTGGTGTTCATGTATTTCCTCCTGCCTTCTCCAAATCAGGAAGGTCTGCATTTAAAGATGAACACAGGCGGAAATTATAACATTAATGTAACAGCAAGCGTAAACAATTCCTTCAAAGTAAAAGTTGCACTGGGCTCAAGCAGAAACAGGCTGTGCTTGGCTGAGGACTGAAATCCAGATTGCCCATATTACTAAGAAGGGCCCAACATTAACAAAAATCATAATCCAAGGCAAGCAGAACACGCATGACCAGTTAGTTACACCTCATCAAAACAATCACTAGAGAAATGAATATGAACTTTTGTATTATTGTTGAGTGCGCGCAACTAGTGCAGCTTACTATGTATTTAAGGACGTTCTACATAAGGAAAACTTACAAAGCATTCCTTCACCATCGCTGCTCTCATCATCTTCAGCATACTGCAAAAAGGGAACATATTTGGTGAGTCAGCACAAACATCTTGCAACACTAAAATCAATTCTCCACGTCAAGATAGTATTGCATGAAATTGGGATTACCACAGGGTTGTCATCATCGCTAGCCAAATCAGCTGCAAAGACAAATAAACGTTCACATGAAAAGTCAGTTAAGCACTAGCTCCAAGGCTAAACTAGTATAAACATTGAAAATCTATCCTGAGAAATTTAGTCACTAACATACAGCTGCTATAGCATGAGTAATGGACAAGTTGGGGCAACTTTGCCAAAGTATATTGTTGAGTGGTTTTACAAATTATCAGATTCAATCTATGTTGAGAAAAGAGACTGCCTTACTATAAGGGATAAACAAGGGTGCCAGGAATCAACCATGTAACATTCTTTTGTTTGTTTATTAGAGTAGTGCTCTAAAGGCAATCACCTTTAGCACTTTATATAAACTTTATTTTGATTAATGAAGTGAAAGACAATTTTCATTAATTTGATATTCATTTATTTATGAATTGATGCCTATCTTAAATCGAATTAATGAAGTTCATGATACAAAACATAACGTGAAGTAAATCATGATGAGATCATGATAATGAGATTTCTATCATGTGTAATTATGTTAGTGTCTAAATTATCCCTAGTCATATGATTAATGAGAAAAGACATTGTTAATCCAGATAGACTAGCATATGTTATACTTCTTGATTTGATCAAGCAATGAATCTCATAAACTATAAGTATGAGATGTTTAGAGTTAACATATGGATGCTTACTAAGAATAGTTAGTACATCGGATGACAAGCTATAAGATTATCATATGGATGATCTATCAAATGTCAATGATTAATCTCATCATAGCAATGGTGCAAATATCTTTAGACTTGAGGTACTCAAGAATATCTTAGATACTGATCCTGTACTTTGACACCATTCCTTGTTGCCTCAAGATGAGGTCACTCATAGGGTGGTGATTGGGTACAATGATTGGTATTCAAAGGTAATTGGGTAGGCAATAAAGAATTCACCACTCTTGATAGAAGGAGATGATATCCATAACCTCTTGTCAGGGTCATTACTCGGGAGTCTCTGGTCAAAACAATTATGTGTCATGAAGAGCGTTTTCAATGACATATAGAGTAATGCGATCCCTAGGACAAGAACTAACAACACTTGGACTAGATATGACGTAGTCAGTCTAGTGAGAGTGGACACATAGCTCATACTCTGAACCAAGTAAGGTATAGCATGGTGAACGGACAAATTACACATTAATTGGCTATGAAAAGGTTCGTAAGTCGAATAATTAACTATCGAAGAGTTCGAGTGTTAATTCACTTACATTCCGGTAAATTGGCATCATGAAACCCTTCATGATTTGCTCGGTTTAAAAGTTAATTCAAGTAATCAAAATAACTAAAACCTAAGGGTCACACGCATAAAAGATTGGATGAAAAACAAAATGTGCATGACTGTCAATTAAGCAAGCCGGCCACGATCGTGACCGACTTAATGATAGATAGTATATAAGTGAGTTCTTTACTTATGTACACGCAAATTTTTAGCCATAAAACACAATCAATAGAGAGACTAAGGGTCCAGAAGAAGTTGAGAGGAGTGATCTTGAAATTTATTCATGCAATCTTAAGCAATTGTTGCATGAGATTAATTGTATAAAACTTGGTCTTGATTTAACTCTCACTAGAGCATCTACTTGAATTCATCTTGTCTGGTGCTTTAACCACCTTACACACTGATTTTTCATCATCTTTGCATGCTCTCTAGAGGCCAAGGAAGGTGTTTGGTGTTTGCTACAACCCAAACAAGGAGAAGATTGAAGAAAGGAGGAATATTTGCAAGGTATATATGTTGCAATTTCATATTCTTATAATCTGTTTATACATGCACATAAATTATGTATTTTCTAGGGATGTCATGGGGTTGAAATTTTGATTCTAACACTTCCGCGACTTTGCAATGTACATAATGCATGAATCCATGACTCCTTAACATTGTCAACATAACTAAAGGGGCCAAAACAACATCAAAGGTTTAAACCAACATACGCATTCATAATTAAACCATTACTACAATTGTACTTACAACTTGACTCTTCATCATCCTCGTCACACCATTTATTCCAATCAACTTTAATGTAAGGTGCAGGCTTTTCTTCTGATTTAAGTAGTCTTTTCCACCAACCTTTCTCTTCTTTTTGGATTGAGCACCTAATGTTCCTTAACCCAACATTTGTCTTACAACCCTACACCACAAAACATTGAATCTTTCAAAAGTTTGAACGTATGAAGCATGTGAATGAGGATGACAGAGATTCCTCAGTTCAGGATAGGAAATTTGAAACACAACATGAAAGGAAATGTCCTACAACTTGACCATGTAGCACCAAGCTTATTGGAATTGAAAGAAATGGTATGGAAACTAAGAAAGATTCAGGCAACAGCCAGCTGGATTTCATAACAAGAAGTTAACGTCATGTTACAGGGCTAAGAAGAAATTTGATCACATATATAATTGAGAAGCAATATTCGATCAACATAATATATCAAAAAGATTTATATTTATCAACAAGTCAGTTATTGCTTGATGTAATGTTTAAATCAATTATGCTAATCCATAATCAACACTGACCTACTTCTAGAAGTGACCTAATAAAGTAGTCACGTTTCTCAAATAATGCATCATTGCTTGACCTAACCAGAATGAGATGCATGGTTTATATTCTTTAATCAAAATTAATTCTATGATTCACATAGTGAAGATGATTGTTAAAAGTCATAAACAAACTCTTAGTTGTAAAATCATTACACGCATGCAGAACCTCTAATGGATCATAGAAGAAAGTTGATTCAAGTTTGTTAACGAAATTTCCCACTGCTTCCAAAGGCATGACCCGTCTTAGGGTAGGAAGGGTGCTCCTAAATCATTATTAGCTGACCAAATAAAAGTTCTCTCAATGGAGAAGAAACAAAATCAAGAGCATTCTCTCTACGCGTTATCAACAAATTTCCATTTTTCTTTTGATCGAAGTAAAGAGTAAATCTCTTTTATTGATTATAGTACCAAAACAGTTTATTTTTCCAATTAACTAAAGCAACAAGCATTCATTCTAAGATCATAGGTTAATTATTTCAGAAACCTTTTTTCTTAACTCAGTAAAGCCCGCAACACCTTTCTGCAAAACAAGCAGAAATATACACACTCCAGTGAATGATTATTTCTCTTAAAGCACCTGAAAACAATACCACATTTTAACAGCCAACGTCTCAAAACAGAATGACACAACTTTCACCACACGCTCAATCAAATAATAACAGCAGATAAAACGTTGAAGAAAGACCCATTTTCAAGAAGTGACAAAGGCACCAACTTTGTCACCGAACTGCGAAAGCCAAAACAGAAGCTTGCAATGAAGCATGAGAGCTGAAGATAACCTGAGGTACAATGGATCCCAAAAGCTGCAAAGTGAAATCAAAAGGTTCACCTTGGACCCCAACAGCCGAGAAGCCAAAGAAACCCTCCGGTTCACACTTCACCGTTATGTCCTTGGCATCCGGTAAAGCCACCGTCAGGTAAACCTTATCCGATCGCTGAGCCCATAAAACCTCAGGATTCCGACTACAAACAAAAAATGAAAAAGAAAAAGGAGTGGAGTAAATATCACTTTAAAATACATAGAAAACAAATTTTTTGTTACATAAACAAGCAGACAGAAAGAACCTCATCTCTTAGAAACGAGAGACAGCTTAACCAGAAAAACCTTGGAGGTTTCGAGGAACAGACGGATAGGGGGTTTATAGAATCGGGTCGCAGTCGAGTCGGGTCACACTCACAGAGTCAATTCGGGTCAAAAGAGAAAAGACTGTATGCTTATTTTATTTGTCGCTTGCATGCGCTAATTTTTTAAAATTATTTAATTAAATCGGTATCTTTTTATAAAAGGAAAAGAAAAAGAAAAAACGAGTGCCCCCGTGTGTTGTCTTGGCTTAGTTTCTCACTCTCTCTAGTAAATAGCCGTGTGAAAAATAGGGCATCGTCTCTAAAACCCTAATCCTTAAACCCTCCCTGGACGGAGGCATGGACCAACCAACCCAATCTCCCCGAAAATCCGAAACCCTACAAACCTTAACCTCCGGTCCACTCTCCTCTTCCCTATCCAGCTTGGCCTCCTCTTCCCAAGCTATCCCTTCCGAAAAAGATTTCCACTTCTACAACAATTTTAACGAATTCAAGCTCCCAATCCGCGGAATCGCTTCCAAGTCCCAATCTTTGCTCGAGTCGATTGGCCTCGCCGGTGGTCTTTTCAAGGAGAAAATGCAGTACCCTGGCGATATTGATGTGGAAGACGCCTACGATTGGCTCGTCAACATCAACGACGAGATCCTCGAGGGTTTTCAAGCGTCCGTCGATGACTTCGTGAGGGTTCGGAAGGAGGAGGAGGAGTTGGATGGGGTTTCAGGTGTGGATAGTCAAAATGGGTTTCAGTTGGTTTCTGGAAGGAAGAAGAAAGCAACAAAGGGGTTGATCAATTCAGAGACTGGAATGGCGGGTAGTGGTTCGGCGAGTGTGGTGAGGGAATCGCGAGTGAAGGTGGCTGATAATAAGAAGGGAATTGCAGGGGTTAAAGCGAAGGTGCCATTTCATATACCGACGATAAGGAGGCCTCAGGATGAGTATAATTTAGTGGCCAATAACTCGAACCAGCCTTTTCAACATGTTTGGTTGGACAGAACTATTGATGGATCGCGGGTTGTTCATCCTCTGGTTAGTAATCTGTTAGTCTTGTTAATATTAGAATAGCTCCTCCGCTTCTTTCCTATAGCTTGCTCACTGTTAGAGCAAACACATTCAATTAATGTTATTTGGGGCTCGCAAAAACTTAGCTCCTTATCGCTATCTTCTTAAGTCTGCCACCATTTTTTTAGAAAAAAATTTGGTTGCATGCTCTTGCCCAGCGGGATTTAGTGATTTGTGATCAATGAGATTTATTAATTGGTAATTGAAATTTTGAGTTCTGGCCATCATGTTTATAGGTGTTAGCCCTTTTTTCCCTACTGAAAGAAAAGGTTACTGAATTGCTTTTGTTATTGTTTTTTAATGCACATAGGAAATGCTATCTGTTTTAGATTTTGTTGACAAAAATGTTGGGAGTGTTCAACCTGTTCCACCACCCCCAATGGAAAGTACTCCATTCAAGCTTGTACAAGAAGTCAAAGATTTGAAGGAAGTGGCTGCCAAGCTGCGTTGTGTAAATGAATTTGCGGTATGCCTACTTATGCAAATTTATGTATCTTTCCAATTGTTAGCCATTGAATTGTGAAATAGATCTTTTCTGAATGGTATTAATGCTTGTTTTGGGGTCTTGAAATGTAAAAGCTAGCTATTTGGTTTCGTTATTTTAATAACTATTCACAGTGTTCATTTTTGTACTTTAACCATTTTGTTCCATTTTTCATGTTTGCATCATCTTGAAAATGAATTATATCTACTCATCCAATTTTCTTTTAATGTTCCTGACAAATTGATGTGCATATGTAATTGGAAAGTGTTGAGTGTTGTCTTTAAATACGAGGCTGTTGTACTTTTGAGCACAGATTGCTGAGCATTCATCCAGTTTATTTGTTTACTTAATCTTGGAACATACTGGCATAGGTCCAGTGTGTACGTCCAAATATTCATCAAGCTGTGCTTTACTTGGTGAACTTTAGTATTTTTATCTTCATACGGAGGACTTTTATTTTGCTTTTTAAAAAAAGAATTCATTCAAAGTAGTCTTTCTAGTTCTTGTGTTCTTTCTGGAAGGACATTGCAATATTATGTAGTTGACTTAAATTCTTGGTTTATGATATTAGGTTGATCTGGAACACAATCAGTATCGTTCTTTTCAAGGTTTGACGTGCTTGATGCAAATTTCTACCAGAACTGAGGATTTTATTGTGGATACACTAAAGCTTCGAGTACATATTGGCCCCTATCTTAGGGAACTTTTCAAAGATCCCTCCAAGAAAAAGGTTTGTCTATTGATGCTCTAGTTGCCTTTTTAGCAGATTGTTCTTATTTATGATGGAGTTAATTTAACTAGGTCATGCATGGAGCAGATCGAGATATCATATGGCTTCAACGTGACTTTGGCATATATGTCTGCAATCTGTTTGACACTGGACAGGTTTTCTATTCCAAATTTGCTCTGTTGTTTAATATGCAATATTCCTTTGCTTTATTATTCCTATTGTCAGTTTGTAGTTTAGTGAAAATGACTTGATTATTTTATTAGTTTGTTTAATAATTTTGTAATGGGAAATATATTATTCCTCTTGTTTAGTACTTTGGTTGCATGAATCTGACATTAAGAAACTGAAGCAATATGTCAACTGGAATTTGTTTGTACAATGTTGTCAATGAAAAAATCAGACTGAGTAATGGCCTGAACCATGCAAGTGAAAAATGTTGATATTTGAAATGCCAACTATGTTGTGACACTGCCCCATTCAATCACAAAATTTTTGACCGTGTTACCCAATATGCTATGACATGTTCTAGAGATAAATGTGTTGGACCTCTTAAACGATATGAATGTGCTTAATTTTTTGGGTTCATCAAGATGGATTTATGTTAGTGGTTTAAGCCTGGGATTCTTCTTGCTCCACCTACCACCTGGACTCTCTCTCTCTCTCTTGTGCTGTTAATATTACATTCCATTGTCAATTTTGTATTAATTCTTAGGCATCAAGAGTGCTGAAGTTGCAGAGGAATAGTTTGGAGTATCTTTTGCAACACTTTTGTGGAATTACTGCCAATAAAGAGTAAGTCCTCATGTAATAAACTCCAACTGCTTCCTGTAGTCTGATTATCTTAAGGATTTTGCTTGCTTTTTTGCATACCTTGCGTTACCTTTTGGCGTTGAGGTTCAGTGCTTATCTATTTCGAGTCCTACAACTGCATGCCCATCTATCATCAGTTTTTTTCCTTCCCATTCATTGGATATAAGTCTCATCTATCTGCCCTTTCTTGTAGATATCAGAATGCAGATTGGAGATTACGTCCTCTCCCACAAGAGATGCTTAGGTAATTTCTAGTTTTATTTAAGGTGCTAGGTTTTATTTTGTACTGTATTATATGAACATGGTACACCTACAATTATGTATGGATGAGATTTTAAAGCCAGATCTAATAGATTGAGGAAGTAACTGGAAATTTGGGTTTTTTCTTCTCCTCAATTTATCATGTATTTCTTCACTTTTCTTAGTAACTTGAGAAATTAGAACATGGATTTGTATTTGTCAAGATTGTGATTTTAGTTTAGTTATTCACATATCTACTTAGACAGACACTCATCTCTGTAGTAATGTTCTGTAAGAATGTACTGCTAACATAATTAACGGCTGTACTGATAACCTGCATCGTAACTTAACTAAAATTGTTCACACTTCTTTTACAGTTTATGTTCTCTTTTGATGCAGATATGCCAGAGAAGATACCCACTATCTGTTGCATATATATGATGTAATGAAAACCATGTTACATTCAATGCCTAGTGACTCAGAAAATCCCGATCCTCCTTTGGTTCAGGTACATTCTTTCGAAGTTATAACATTTCTGTACATCTATAGTCAAAGGTGTCATGTCTTGTTCCTTAGTGGTGTCATGTTGATTAGAGACCAAAAATAGTATGTAGTTAAAAGTGGCTTCTGCTATTTGTAACTTTTGTGTTTCGTCTTACCATCTAATTCTGTAGATTGAATTTTGTTTATTTTAACTAGTTCCTGAATAAGCTTTCTCCTATTTGTTTTGGTTTGAAACAGTCAGGTGTTACCAAAATGATACCAATACCATTTTCTCGGTGTCAATTCTTAAAATTAGTAGAGTATTACCAGTTATCTTTGCAGCTCCTTTGAGTCTTGTGGTGTTGGGAGGCTGATTTATAGGGAATGCTTTTTGGGTTGCAGAGGCACTACTCTCTAGTCACCAGCTTGAGCAATTTGTAACTTGTTGATTACAGGTCTACAAACGCAGTCATGATGTATGCATGCAGCTTTACGAGAAGGAGCTCTTGACAGAGACTTCATATCTCTATATATATGGGTACCATTGCTGGCCATTTCACATGAGATTGCCATTTACTGTTTCATGAATTGCATATTAATTTTTCATTGCCTCCCTCCCCCTCCCTCTCTCTCGTGTTTTCAACAGTTTGGTTTGTGTTAGTCCATCTTAGCACATATGAACCATAATGCTTTTTCTGCTTTTTATTATGATATAGGTTGCAGGATGCTGGATTCAACGCCCAGCAGCTTGCTGTAGTCTCAGTAAGTTGTGAGCTGTTCCATTGTAATCTATGTCTTCTTAATAGATGCAAGCATTTGGGTTGTAAGAATCAAAGATTAGTAATCTGCATGGCAAAGTTTCCATATTGATTGTTTGGATGAAAGTGCCAAGTTTGACTATATCCTGCATCTTTTGTTGAAAACTGGATACTGTTGTCTGCTTCTCTTCTTTACGAAATTCACCTTCCTGGGTTTTAGGGACTTTTTGAATGGAGAGATGTTGTTGCTCGTGCAGAAGACGAAAGTACTGGTTATATTTTGCCAAACAAAACTCTTCTTGAAATTGGTAGTAATCTCCTCAACCTTTCAACTATATTTTCTTTTAATGTTAGAATATTGACTTCCAAATCTTCATTTATTTGCAATGGTTAAAAGCCAAGCAGATGCCTGTTACAACTAGCAAGTTACGAAAATTACTGAGGTCAAAGCACCCATTCCTGGAGCGAAATCTTGGTTCTATTGTTAGTATTATTAGGCACTCCATGCAGAATGCTTCTGCATTCGAGGCTGCTGCTCAACTTTTGAAAGAGGGCCAAAAAGTAAGATTCACACAGTTTTGATGGTCTTGGTCACAAGTTGGTCTTAAACTTGAATATTATTCATGAACATTAGACTTATGTGAATGTCCTTGGGTCAGCCCCCACAAAAGGCAATAGGATTGGCTGAAAATCAAATCACGATATGTAATTAGACAAGAAAAATCTTTTAACAAATATATATATTTTTGTATGCATCCTGATGTTTTGTTGTGTCCATTAGAATTGTAATCAAGCTTGCAAATCTTTTGATTGCAGCCCTTTGGATTCTGTGCTATTAGAATGAACAAGTCTATCAGTTTATTTGTATGGTTTTACCTAGTATTCAGGAGGCTTCATGTGTATCTTGTTAGTCAGTGATGCATTAGTCTTGGCAACTTTTTCAGTGATAGGGCTACAGAAGTGTTTACTGTCCTTCTGTTTCAAATGATGCTAATGAATTTCTTTCCTATTTTATATGATTGGAACTTTATCTGTGAAGACATCGGAAGCAAATATAGAAGTTGATGAAGTACACAATGTTGTTGCTTCTGATGTTCTTACAAACATGGCAACTGCTACTGCTGGCTCCGAAGACCCTCAAGTTGAGAGTGGTAAATTGAAGATTGAGCCAAGTGCCTCTGTGCCAGAGATTTCAAGAGAAAGCAACTCCAGTTCACTTCACAGTAGGGATGCAACTAGCTCTGCAGACATTTTACCTTCAGCAAAGGTCTTACTGTTTTTGGTGCGCTTTTGAAGTTTTTTTCATACATAAAGAGTTGCTGACATGTTTTTTCTTTCTTCTGCAGCTTATTGGGTCAACTGTTCAGATTCTGAAGAAACCAACCAGTGGTTTTGGGGCGATGCTCGGTGGTGCAGCAGCAAGGAGAAAGTTTGATACAGAGAAAAATGTAAATATTCTACGCTCTTGCAACTTTACCTCATGCTCTGGAATCCTGATAAGCTCTACGAGGTGCATCAGTCGTTATTGTTGTTTGAAGTGCTTTGAGACATGATTGCTACAACGGTACAAAGTGGAGAGAATAATAATTATTTTCTTGATGATAATTATGAAAAAGCGATTCTTGCTTTTTAAAGTTTGACTTGTTCCATTTCTAACTGTCTTGACCTAGTATCTTTGACAACCTTTGATTGTGATCTTAATTTGCTTTATGAATCGAGGCTTTCAATTGTTGATATGCGATTGAGCTATGTGATGCTATTTGTTGGGGCCACTGATTTCATTTGTCTTGTTAATGATTAGGAGGTGGAAAAGATCAAGTTGGAGGAGATTAGATCTTCAGTGAACCTTCCATTTCATTCGTTTTTGGGTGGAAGTGAACTGCAAAAACCAGCTGTGGAAGAACCAATAGGATCATTATCAAATGCCCAAGATTATGTTGCTTCTCAAGCTGCTTGTTCCAATCTTGAAGAGGAAGATGTAGAAACTACAAGAGCCTGTAGGAATGAGGAAGCTCTGAGCACTTGCAATAAAGTAGACGTTATACCGTTGGAAAATGATTCTATGATGGGAAAAATAGAGGACACTGATGTAGAAACAATAAATCTTTCCAGCGGTGATGAAGGACATGTGAGCACTGCTTTGCAAACAGATGAAAGTGAAGAGCCCCTTTCCCTGTCTGAATTGTCCTCAAGTTTCGAAAAATGCTTCCAGCCTAATAAGCAAACAAGAGAAACTGCAAAAGTTAACAAACCCCAAGAACCAACTGGTCTTTTGCAGCTAAAGCCATTTGATTATTCTACAGCAAGAAAACAGGCCATATTTGGGGAAGGACCAGTGAAAGATGGCGAAGAAGGCGGAATCTCGAGTCCGAACATCAAGCTTGATTCTAAGGGGGGGAGAAAAAGTTCGGCGATAAGTGGTGTTGAGGGGTCAACGGAATTTAGGCAGGGTAAAAGACGGCAAGCTTTTCCAGCTTCTGGGAATAGGAGTGCAACTTTTAGATGAGGCCGGCGAGGGATTTTGATTGATAGTTTATACGAGTCCGTATAATACTTCTAATAGTAAGTACAATTTTAATTTTTTAAAATTATAAAATTTTATTTTATTAATAGTTAATATTTAAAAAGTTAAATATTTTTATTTATTTAATAATAAAAATATGTTATGAAGAACTAACAACCTCGTATATTATAAATGAAAATATGCAAAACACAACTAGAAAATTATATAAGCAAGCAGCTAACTTATAAAAACCATCATGCTTTCATGCCATCTAACAAGTAGTGAGTTGCGTCTTGGGCTCTGTCAAGGGCTCATATTTCATTGAAAATGAATTCAACAAGCTGATATGGACCGATTCGCTCCTTGCGATGTATCCTTCTATTCCCTCTCACGCCATATGTTGTAGATTGTGAGTGAAAAAGCTGTGTTGAAAAGCAGACTCAATCGTATGAATTAAAAGAAGATAGAAGCTTATGGAGTAATTGACTATATGCAACTGAAGAATAAATGGTTTCTGTCTTCTATTAATGTTACTAATATGGCAAATGATGGCTAATTGTTTGACATAATCATTGTAATATAGTTGTCAAGTGCACAATTATTATATTTCATATACGTTTGATATTTAACATTACAATCAAAATAGTTGAAAATAGCAAGTACCGTAAACACAATAAATCTTATTGTAATATTCATGAACATAAATTTTAACTCTCTTTTTTTCTTTTTTGCAAACAAATTTGTCTTATTTTATGAACCATATTTTCTCCTTAAACTCTTTGTCTTTGGTAGTGCTTGTTTTAGCAGTACTTGTTTATCCTATCTTCTTCGATGTTGATATTTTTTTTCCTTAATTTTATTTTGATAAATTTGTCATCATACTATTTTTAAAAAAAATTATATCTCTTAACTTAAAAATGTTATTTTATTATTCAGACATTAAACACAATAGTTTTTAAAATTAATAACAAATATATACTGATTGAATAATTGGGACATTTATAAAATTTTTGGTCAGGATCACTTTACAAACTTTTTAGCAGTGCAATTAGCCCACAATAAGTCAACAACAAACCACATTTTGAGTATTTTGTAGGAGGTAATAGGAGCCTTAGTTACGTATCTCGAATCAAACGTGAAAGAGAAAAAAAAAAAAAAGAAACGTGGAAAATACCTGATTTTAGTTCCATAACTTCAAACGAACTTTCTAAAGTCGAAACGAACGCAAATCCACCAAAACCTTTACGAGAGTTGCTCACCGCAACACATTAAAGTCTTTTTGTAACTTTCTTAATATGTGATCCTCTAAATCTATTCTATAACAATTTCTATATGATGTATGAAATCGGAGAGAGTTACCTTTTAGAAAAATTTAACAATAGTTGACTGCCTACATTTGTTTTTATTCTTTTGAAGGTGGGAGAAAAGAGAAAACTAAAAATCTAAAATCAAGTTTAAAACTCACGTAATTAGCTTTGCTTAAGTAGCTATAGGAGATCTTAGTCTTATATATATAGCATCCATATCGAGCATATCGGGCCCTCCATCATAGGCTTAATATGAATTTGATTCACACTAATTGAGATTCATTTTTCTTGCCGAATTTTAACCTACTAATTTTGATCCTTTATTTGACTACTTTATTATCTCTATCCAGATCAAATATGATTGGTTTAATCGTAAATTTATCCAAACCGTAAAAATGTAATTAATTGTTGTCCACTCATTAAAAAATATTTAACATATTTGACTTAATGTTGTATTAGAAGATGTTAAGAATTCCATAGCTTTATGAGTTGTCACTACAATAATCACACCTATGACACATATATCACTCAATATTGCATAGATGCCACTAATAGAATATACATCAAGTTGATAAATTATAATTAGAAGGAATAAAGAATCCAATCTCTTCATTTTAAATGGCAAATTGACAGTACAGTACCGTAAAAGCCAACCTTAGAAATATCAATTCAAAAATTTAAATTGAGCTAAATTATAAATGAGTGAAGGAATTAAAAGAGAATAATAAGCAACTTAGCACCCGAACGTACGCAACTGTCTTTAAGACCACTTAGTTTGGCACACAAAAGTCCATCGAACGGAAGATAGAAAGCTTTTTACCGTATGCATGTTTTCTTAGGCTCTGTTTGGTTCAATGGTTGGAGATGGAAGGGGATGGAACGTAACATGTTTCCATCGTTTGTTTGAGAGTTTCATAATAGAATGGAATGGGATGGGATGGAAGCGAAAGGTTTCATGTTACGTTCCATTCCATCCTAAACAGTGAAAATATGAAACCTCCGATTTGAGAGGTTTAGGATGAAACGTAACCTAATAAATACATACTATCTAATATACCCTTAATAATTCTTCTTAATATCAACTATCACCAAATCATAATA
>JANZXV010000002.1:9752379-9772587 GCA_027576455.1 Erythroxylum roigii
TCCACCACCCACGAAAATCATATCCATCCTTAGGGTTGATAGACTAGCAAGCTATTTGAGGGGAAAGGAGAGCAAGAAGAAGATGAAAGCTTGTCTAGTATTGGAGGAAAGCACAATCCATGGAGGTGAAGAAGAGAGCCACGACAAGGAGAAGAAGAAGATTTCAAAAACATAACTCCAATTTGTTTTGCAAGGATGAGTGTCGTATGAGAGGTAAGAGGAGTTGAATAGAGTATAACTTAAGGCATTTAATATACATACATGGCTATAAAGATGCCACATGGCACATCCTCAACCATTCAATCTAATTTCCTTGTTAATAATCAATCCAAGCCTAATTTCCAATAAATAACACTTGTCCAGAAATTCATATAGCCCACTGACCATATTTGACAATACATTCGACTACCGGTTATCAATTGATCTGCCACTCGGCATTTTCCTAGTCCAAATTTTTCTCCGAAAAATTTCAGGAAAAATGCCCTAAAATTCTCCAAAAATATAAAATCAACAATGTCCCATTCCAAATCAATTTTCAATAACCTTAACTCACAATTCTTAACATAATCCCATTTATAACCAATTATACCCGGAAAATGTCAATTGAGCGCATGATCAATGATTTTAATGTGTGCTATAATCCAATTCGCCAATATATAAACCACTACAATGCATTTTTGTCTTCATCCCACCTAAGACCCCACGTACCAAATTCAAAATGGTCAAAAATATAATTTACCAAATTTGTCCCAAGGATGTCCGTTAAACGGACATCAATGTCCGTTCGACGGACATGAAACCCCCAATGCGCCAATCTTTACAGAACCTGTCCGTTAAGCGGACACACGTGTCCGTTTGACGGACACGAATCGCCAAATGTGCTATTTTCACCCGAATGTGTCCGTTAGACGAACCTCCCTGTCCGTTCGACGGACACAGCTTTCTTTCAGTGTCCGTTAAGCGGACATCAGTGTCCGTTTGACGGACACACACTAAACCAACATACCCCATAAATTTTTTTCCAACTTTCCAAACTTCAAGTAATCATCAAATACATTTTCAAGCTCTCACAATTCAATCCTTTTATCTCAAACCACTTCAAAATAACATAAACATCAACCTAATTCCGTTTATGCATCAATTCTTCACTTTAGCCTATTCTTCCCAAATTTTCCATTCTCTTTTCATTTCATACCTTCATTCCACAATCTAAACATCCACTTACCACTTCAAATGAAACACATTCATAATCATTTCCCCTAGTTTCATGAAAACCAAGCCTCTTAGCTCATGTGAACCAAGTTGTAGGGTTCTAACCCTTAGTAGAGGGGCGGGATGCTACAGTGCAAGTTATAATTCTGGATTATCTTTTGCAAGGAATATCCTAATCATTTTGAGCCTTGGAAAGGATATTGAAGGAATATCCAAGCAGGACATGCCCTCTAGCTCCTATCATATGCTGGTATCGCATTAACACCACCAGTCCTAACTAAAATAAATCCCAGAAACCACAGTCATTCCCATACCAGACCTCCGCACTGTAAACATGAGATGCCGAAAATAGTTAAAAATCCCCCATTTTGGAAGACCCGCAGAAACACACGACTCTGTACACAGTTTTCAGAGTCGTGTGTTTCCATTAAAAATCTCCACAAAGGACAGCATACATAGAAGTGTGGATTTCAGCATAGACGTGAAGGACAGAGTACATAAAGCGTGGATTTTAGTGTACCTAACAACGTTGTATGAATAACCAGCGCAGACGTGAAGGAGAAGATGGCTGGAAAACAAGGAGCGTCCTGCGACAGAAGATTTGTGAGAAAAAAAAAGAGGAGCGACGGCTGGAAAACCACGAGAATTTGAGAAGTTATAATATCTTTCTTAATAAGGAAGACTATCCATGTCAACTAAATAAAATTTTGAATAATTCATAAAAATGTTACGAGCCATATTAAGGCGTGTCTGAGCCATTTTTAACCGTGTTTGAGCCGCCCCTAGCTGTGTCCGAGCTGTGTCCGAGTCGATAAAAATGATTTTTTTACTCCGACACGTACAAACACGTGTCCGACACGTGTCCACCGCGTGTCCACTGCGTGTCCGTGTCCGACACGTGTTGGACACACGGACACGGCACCATTTTGCCGTGTCCGTGCTACATAACTCACACATAAAGAACAAATGATTTCGATCTTCTTCGGTGTTATGACACAGGGTGCACAAAGTATCAGCTGGCCTGAACCATCGGCATTTTGTTCTTAATCTATCTTTGATCGCTAGCCAAGTCATGAAGGATGCTGAAGAGAAGGTTCGAGAGAGAAGAAAAGAGTAAATAGAACTAGCTTTTGTTATTTCAGTGTACAGTTGACTAAAAGATAGATTTCCTTATATACAATCGAACTAAGCTATTGTATAAAACTGAACTAAAACAATCTACTATGTACACACTAAAACGACAACATTTCATTAAGTAAACAACAGACAACTAAACAGACAACTAACTATTAACTTATCATCCCTCCCTTAAGTTGGAGGTTGGTGAACATCAACCAAACCCAATTTGGACAAAAGGGAAGTAAAAAGAGGAGCAGCTAATGCCTTTGTAAATAAATCAACCAACTGATGTTGAGAGGAAACATGAGTAGGAGCAATGAAACCCAACTTGAATTGATCGCAAAAAATATGGAAATCAATATCAAGATGCTTAGTACGTTCATCAAACAACAGATTGGCAGTAATATGAAGTGCAGCCTGATTATCATACCATAAAGGAATCGGACAGGAAAAGGAAATCTATAAATCTTTCAACAAATAGGAAATCCACACAAACAGTGGAAGCCATACTCCGATACTCAGCTTCAGCCGAAGATCTAGAAACCGTAGCCTGTTTCTTAGTCTTCTAAGAAACCAAAGAATCACCCAAAAAACCACAAAACCCTGAAACAGAACGACGAGTAGCCAAACACGACCCCAATCAGCATCACAATAAGCAACAAGAGAACAGGGAGAAGAAGCAACAGGCATAGAAGAATCAGAAGAAGCAGGAAAAAATAAACCCTTAGAAGGGCAACCCTTCAAGTATCTCAACAGATGCATAACAGCATCCCAATGAGCTTGAGAGGGAGTAGTCACAAACTAACTCAATTACTGAACTACAAAAGTAATATCAGGCCGGGTAAAGCCCAAATACAACAACCGACCAACCAACCTACGGTGTCGCCCTACATCCTCCAAGAGAGAACCAGAATCAGCCAAGAACTTAAAGCCCTTAGGCAATGGGGTAACCACAGGTCTAGCACCAGTCAAACCCGCATCAGATAACAAATCAAGCACATACTTGAATTGATTAACATATAAACCATTGGAAGACCTAGCAATATCCAAGCCCAAAAAATACTTGGCCGGACCAAGATCCTTAACAAAAAAGGCAGAAGATAAAAACTGTTTAACATCAGCCAAAACATCCACAAAAGGCCCAGTCAACAAGATATCATCCACATAGATAAGCAAAGCCATAAAATGAATACTAAATGACTTAATAAACAAACAGTGATCATGCGGAGATTGAACAAAACCATAAGAAAGCAAATGCTTAGTGAATTCACAATTCCACTGACGGGAGGCTTGCTTCAAACCATACAAAGATCTATTAAGCTTGCAAACCTGATTAGGACCAGCAGCAGTATACCCATCTGGAGGAAGCATATAAACTTCCTCATCAAGATGCCCATGTAAAAAGGCATTATTAACATCTAATTGATGTATAGGCTAGGAAAATTGAGCAACTACAGCCAACAATATACGGATAGTGACAATTTTTGCAACAGGAGAAAAACTGTCTGTGAAATCAACACCTTCAACTTGATGATACCACTTGGCCACTAACCTGGCCTTGTATCGATCAACATTCCCATCAGGCTTAATCTTGAGCTTAAAAACCCATTGGGAACCAATGGCCTTCTTACCAGCTGGTAAAGAAGTCAATTCCCAAGTATTATTAGATTCCAAGGCAGCTAACTCCAGCTGCATTGCCTTTATCCAGTGATCATAAACCTTAGCCTGATGATAAGATTGAGGTTCCTCAATAACAAAAACATTAGCTAGAAAAGACATGTATGTGGAGGAAAGATGAGGAGTAGGAATAAAAGGGAAAGTAGGGATTGAATGGCCAGAGGAACTAACAACAGAAGTAGGAAATTGGTTTGTAGTGGTATGAGAGACAAAATCATTAAGCAAGGCAGGTTTAGTTATGACTCTTGTACTCCTACGCAGAGCAGGAGTAGGAACAATGGGACATGACAAAGAAGAAGAAGGAAGATTAGGGGAAGAATAATCAGTGTATGAAGGAGAGAAAGTAGGAACAGAAGAATGTGCATCCAAAACATCAGAATATGAATCAGAAGAAACTAAAGGAAGTGGAACATCCACGGGGGCAGTGGATAATGATTTATAAGGATAAGTAGTTTCATGAAAAACTACATCTCTAGAAACCATAAAAGAACCAGAAGTTATGTCAAATAACCTGTAGCCTTTTTGCCCTGCACTATATCCCAAGAAAATACATTTGGAAGCTCTCAGATCAAACTTATCTTTATGAGGCTTTACATTTGTAGCAAAACACAAGCAACCAAAAGATTTGAAGTGATCATACTTAGGAGGAAAACCATATAAAATCTCATAAGGGGATTTCCACTTGAGGAGTGGGGTGGGAAGCCAATTGATGAGATAAGTAGCAGTAAGAATTGATTCACCCCAAAAAGGTTTAAGTAAGGCAGCTTGAAACATGAGAGCTCTAGCTATCTGCAATAAATGTTTATGTTTCCTCTACACAATCCCATTCTGTTGAAGTGTATAGACACAAGACCTATGATGTAAAATACCCAAATCTGTAAACAATTTCTGGCATTCTTCACTCAAAAATTCTGCCCCATTATCTGTTCGGATCACCTGAACAGATTTCTTAAATTGGGTCTTAACCATCTTAAAAAACCTATCTAAACACCCAAGAACTTGACACTTATGTGTCATAAAATAAGTCCAAGTTGCCCTACTAAAGTCATCCACTATTGTTAAAAAGAATTTTCCCCCAGAAAGAGTATGTTGACTATAGGGTCCCCATATATCAACATGAATCAAATGAAAAATGGAAACAGTATGAATGGCACTATGAGGAAATTGCAACCGATGTTGCTTTGTAAGTGGACAAACATCACATACAACAAACTCCTCAACAGGAATAACATGTCGAAGTACAGTATCTGAAACATGTCCTAAGCGTTTATGCCAAAGTTTGTACATGGACATAGACTGTACATTATTATCAACACTTGCAATACTACACAATGAATGTTTTGCGACTATATCTTCCTTAAAAGAATCCTTATCAAAGATATACAACTTGCCTATAACCTTTCCTACTGCCAAAATGCAATCAGTCTTCAGGTCCTGCAGAATGCAGTGATTTCGAAAAAATGTAAAGGTAATGGAGGGTGAATTGGCAAGTTTGTTCACAGATAGCAAATTAAATTTGAAGGTAGGAATATGCAAGGTATCGGTCAAGATAATGTCATTTGGCAACACAACATCACCAATGTGATGGACCCGATTCTGAGTACCATCTGGAAGATAAACAGGAATGTATTTGGCAGGAATAACAGGTTTGTTTAACAAAGAAACATCCACACACATGTGATTAGAAGCTCCTATATCTATTATCCAAGAATTTGAATCTATATCATCAAGACTAGAAAGGGCCAATATAGGAAGTGTACCTGCAAAATCTGACATATGTGCAAGGTTCACCATGAGAGGATCAGGAAGGGCTTTATTCTTAACTAGCTTCAGCAACTCTTGCTTAATCAATTCAGAGAGTGGAGGATTATTAGTATTGATAGAACTGTCTATAACTGATGCACTGCTATCTACAGTGAATGAATCATTTACTGCATTAGTAGTATGGGATTTCCCAGTCCCTTTCCCTCTTTTGTTCTGCAACTCCTTGTACCAATCGAGTATACCAGTAAGTTTAAAGTAATTCTCCTTGACATGTCCATTCTTCTTACAATAGTTACAAAACAAATCACTCTTATCACGATTCCCCCCTTTTTGTTTGGACTGTTTTCCTCCCCCATCTACAACTCTTTTACCACCGCTAGTATTTGCCAACATTGCATTATGATATATGCCTTCACCAAAAACCATCTGAACTTCTCTTTGTTTTTCTACCCTCAACACCATAGAATATGCCTTATTAATAGAAGGTAGTGGTTCCATAACCAGTATCTGGTTCCTAACATGATCAAAGCTCTCATTCAACCCCATCAGAAATTGCATTAACTAATTCATTGAAGTCAAATCAGCCAAAGCTTTAGGTGCTCCATAGATGCATTGTGTTGCCGCCCCACAAGTGCACTATGGGACAGGCATGAGACACCAAAGCTCATCCCACAATTTTTTAAACCAGTAAAATATTTTGCTACAGTCATATTACCCTGAGATGCAATACTAATCTGCCTCTGCAAGTGATACAATAAAGGCCCATTGCTCTCCCCAAACCTCTCTACCAAATCTGACCGTAGTTATTGGGCAGAATTTGTGTAGATAAAAGCTTCAACTAAATCTTTTGAAATCGAATTTAAGATCCAGGATCTAACCATATAGTCAGTTTGAATCAACCTATCACACTCAACTGAGCCTGGACTAGGTTTCAGAAAAGTACCATCTATAAACTCTAATTTCATCTTAGCTCCTAGGGCAAGTTTTATAGATCTACTCCAGCTCAAAAAATTGCTCCCATTTAGTAATGTGGTAACTAAACTCATACCTGGATAATCCGAACCTTGGAGATACACCTGATTTTCTTCATGCATACCTTGTAATTGGGGGTCCAGTGTTGATCCAGTAGGGGATTCCACAGAGATTCCTTCCATTATCGCAAAAACACAAGCTGAAATTGCAATCGTAGAAACTTATTCCAAGTTTGAAACCCTAGCCTCTCGATTCGTTAAGACAAAGCTTCTTTCTCCACCACCGAAGAAAATACAGCTACCGTAGACCTCTCATACACGTCCCCATGTTGTATGTAGCTTCAATCAACCTCCAGTTAAGATCAATCTCCAAGATCGTTACTGCTCTGATACCATGAAGAGAAGGTTAGAGAGAGAGAGGGAAAAAGAGTAAATAGAACTAGTCTTTTATTATTTCAAGTGTACAGTTGACTAAAAGCTAGATTTCACTATATACAACCGAACTAAGCTACTGTACAAGACTGAACTAAAGCACTCTACTATGTACAAACTAAAACGACAACATTTCAGTAAGTAAAACAATAGAAACTAACTATTAACTTAACATTTCAGAAGAGAAAGAATAGAGTCCAGAGAGATAAGATTTGTCACAAAATTCTCCTTGACTTCTCATTGAAACTATCTGAATTTATACAATGAAATAATCCTTAACTTGTGGTTCACCACTCTACAAACGTGGAAGTTGAAAACGTACGATAACTGAAAGGAAGTGGATGTAGCCACTCAAACAACTTCGAAACAAAATA
The DNA here is from genome assembly GCA_027576455.1 of Erythroxylum roigii. Classification (NCBI taxonomy): domain Eukaryota; kingdom Viridiplantae; phylum Streptophyta; class Magnoliopsida; order Malpighiales; family Erythroxylaceae; genus Erythroxylum; species Erythroxylum roigii. The sequence continues at coordinate 9,759,929 of JANZXV010000002.1, forward strand.
AATGGAGAATGGAGAAAATATAGCAGTCAATTGCATGTCTAGTTTGACCAGCCAACTTGTCCAGCAAGGTTCCACGATTTTACTCCCATTATTTCTAAAAACTAGTAACAAACAAAAACTAGTAACTGATAAGTGAGACTCAGTCAACACACATCCTTTAGTATCATATCAATCCTCCCTTCGCAAATTGTTCTTGTCCTCATGGGCAAAAGCTGGATATGTACGTGAAAAACATCTGAGGTTCTCCTAAGTAGAATCCGAGTCTGGAGTGCCAGCCCACTTCATCAGAATCTCGGTATAAGGCCTGTAATGCCTTTTTTAAATGACCCTCTTGTCTAGAATTTGTTCAGGTGTTGGAAGGGCAATAGAGTCTTCTGTTATTGGAGGAAGAGAGGCCAGTGGAGGAGGGCGATCACCAAGGTATTTCCGCATAACACTTACATGAAAAATGTTATGAATCCGCGCTCCTTCCGATAAGAGAAGTTTGTAAGCGACCGTTCCAATTTTCTCCAAAATTTCAAAAGGTCCATAAAATCTAGGAGATAATTTCTAAGACCCTTGAAAGGCAACAGTTGATTGTCTATAAGGTTGTAACTTGAGATAAACTAGGTCCCCAACAGAAAATTCAGCTTCTCTCCTATGCTTATCAGCCTGCAACTTCATTCTTTCCTATGCCAATCTCAAATTACTCTTCAAATCCTTCAAAACTTTTGCTCGATCACAAAGGTGCTCATCAACGGGTTGAACTCTAGTGGTTCTAGGAACATACGATAGCACCATAGGAGGCCGATGTCTATAAACGATCTCAAAGGGTGAGAATTTGGCAGCAGAGTGATAGTTTATGTTATAGCTAAATTCAGCCTAAGGTAGCCAATCAAACCACTTTCGCGGCTGCTCACGAGTGAAACACCTGAGATATTGTTCCAATATTCTATTGGCCACTTTAGTTTGTCAGTCAGTCTGTGGGTGATAACTTATGCTCATCCATTGTTTCGTACCCTGCAGTTTAAATAACTGAGACCAAAAGGAGCTTAAGAATACCTTATCACGATCACTTGTGATTGATTTAGGAATTCCATGTAACTTGACCATATGGTGGAGGAATTCGGAAGCCACTCCTACTGCGCTGAATGGATGTCGTAAGGGAATAAAGTGAATGTACTTTGACAATCGATCGACCACCACTATACTGAGACTGTGTCCTTTAGAGATAGGTAATCCTTCGATAAAATCCATGGATACTTCTGACCATACAGATTTGGGAATTGGTAGTGGTTGGAGGAGCCTAGCCGGCTTCATAGTTCCATACTTATTCTTTTGGCAAATTGAACATTCCCTCATAAAGCACTTCACTGTTTTATGGAGTCCAGGCCAATGAAAATTTTGTTTAATTCGTGCTGTGTTTTTAAATATCCAAAGTGCCCACCTATTACTGTTGCATGGAGCTATTTTAACAGAAAAAGAATTAGTGAACAATTAGGATTGAGATAAATCTTCCCTTTAAAATAGGAAATCCCATCTTGAAGGTGAAAAGCGTGTTTACTTGAATTTTGGCTTACCTTGGCCGCATAAAAAAGGTCGCGACTAACTTCTTTTTGAAGTTGTTTCCACCACTCTACCACAGGTAATGAAACAATAGACATATGCAGTTCACCAACACTTGACAGCGTGTCTGCACCCTGATTTTCCTTCCCTGGTTTATATTCAATCCTGTAGTCATATCCTAATAACTTCGAAAGCCATCTAGCTTGTGTCGGGGTTGTGATATGTTGCTCTAGTAAGAACTTAATGCTTCTTTGATCTGTCTGAATGATGAATGGGCAACCGAGAAGGTAAGGCCTCCATTTTCGAACTGCTGTGACGATGGCCAACATTTCTTTTTCGTAGGTGGATAAGTGTAAGACTGTCCCTTTTAACGCTTCGCTGAAGTACACTATTGGCTTTTGATTTTGTGATAATATGGCTTCAACTCCCGTTCCGCAGGCATCGCTTTCAACCATGAAGTCCTGAGTGAAATCAGGAAGTGCTAGAATGGACGGTGAAGATAAAGCTTCCTTTAATTTTTCAAAAGCTTCTACAGCTTCGGAACTCCAATAAAAACCATGTTTAGTTAATAATTGAGTTAAAGGAGCAGCAATACCTCCAAAATTTAGGATGAATTTCCTATAGTATCCTGCTAGGCCCAAAAATCCACGGACACTGGTTTGATTAGTCGGTTGGGGCCAATTCTTGATTGCTTCAACTTTTTTTTCTGATCAACAGAGACTCCTTGTTGAGAAATAACATGCCCTAAGTAATCGATTTGGGTAATCTTGAATTGACACTTACTAGCCTTGATAAATAAACTGTGAGATTTAAGAATTTGCAAAACTTTCTCAAGATGATGTTGATGCTCATTCCAGCCCCTGCTATATATCAAAATATCATAAAAAATACTAAAATGAACTTCCTTAAATAAGGTTTAAAGATGTCGTTCATCGAAGCCTGAAATGTTGCAGAAGCGTTGGTAAGGCCAAAAGGCATAACCAAGAATTCGTAGTGGCCTTCATGGGTTTGAAACGTTGTCTTGTAGATATCTTCATCTTTGACCAGGATCTTTCATGGGTTCGATTCCCGTAATTTATGAGCTCCTCGATGAAGATATCTACAAGTCCCCGTAGTCCACACAGAAACGCCAACTCCCATCAAATTTCTTGACCAAAAGCACAGGACATGAGAATGGGCTTTGACTTGGTCGGATTAGACCTGTTGATAACATTTCTTTCACCATCTTCTCGAGCTTCGTCTTTTGATAAAAAGGGCACCGATAAGGCCTAACAGATATGGGACAGCTACCATCTTGTAAGGGTATGTGGTGATCAAATTCACGTCTAGGTGGTAGCTGTTTGGGCTGTTCAAACACCGTTTGATATTTTGAAATCAAATGTTGAAGGTCTGGATGAATTTTAGAATTTGTGTTTGTGCAACTGATGCTAACCTGCAAAAGGAAACTAGTGGTTATGTGAAGGTTGTCGTCCTTCTTGGATAAGGGACCCGTCTCTCCTTGTTGCTCTCCTTGGAATGTATGAGTCTGATCATCCCCTTTAATGGTCATGGTCAGTTTGTTGTAGTCGGTTTCTATTAGGCCTAGAGTAGCCAACCATTAGACTCCCATCACCACTGGCCAAGCAGCCACAGGTAACACAAAGAAATCGGCTGAAGTTAAATACCCTTGGATGGCCAGAGTCACGTTCAAGCACCTTCCATCACATGTCACCTTCTCATGATTAGCCACCATCACTTGTAGAGATTGATCATTCACCACCTGCAGCCCACATGTCTTGACAAGATTTTGATCCACAAAATTATGAGTGGAGCCGTTGTGTACTAAGATGGAGACCTCTTTGCCGTTGATTCTACTAGGTAATCGGAGAGTTTGTGGGTGACCCGTCCCAGCTATGGCATGTAGTGAAATTTCAAGCATGTTATTAGTTGTACAAAAATCATCTTCCTCCTCTTCAATCACAATGGACTCATCGATGTAGAATAATCGCGGCTTCACACAACGGTGTCCCGGAGTGTATTGCTCATCACAATAGTAGCATAATCCTTTTTCCTTTCTTTTCTTGGCTTCTTGGTTCGAAATTCGGCAAAACCTTAGCAAAGTCATAGAAGAATCAGGGTTGGATTTAGGAATTGTTCCCAACAAACTTTGATTTGAAGTTGATTTATTTTCCCAGTTAGTCTTGGTAGAGCTGTGTTGTTTTTTCTAGAGATTGTTTTTCCCCTCCACCAAACTTGCCACGCCTATTGCATCTACCAATGTACGTGGTTGTTTGATTTTAACCTCCAATCATATCTCATCCTTCAATCCTGCAATAAAACAACCGAATAGGAAATAGTGAGGTAAGTCATCCACTTAATTAGACAAGTTTTCAAACTCTATTTGATATGATGTCAAATCTGATGTTTGTCGAAGGCAATTAAGAGCTTCTGAAGGGTCCTCATAATCGATTGGCCCGAATTGCTTTAACACAGCCTTAGTGAATTTGGTCCAGCTAACTGGTCCTTAATAGCATACAAATCATCGATCCTCCCACCGCAACGCCACTCCTTTGAGATGGAAGGAAGAAAATTGTACTCGATCTTTTGCATCAATAACCTTAAAATCAAAGTATTGTTCAGCCTTATAGATCCCACATGAGGGTTCGGAATATTGTAGTTTGATATGGTGGTGAGAGTTCGAATTTTGTGAATTCGATGTGTGACTCTGGTTTGATGATGTGCCTTGTGAATGGTGGTTGGAAGCATGGTTATTTGGTGGAGGGTTGTTGTTGCCTACATAAGGATTATTGGCAGTTGAATGGTAAGCGAAGGGATTCTCATTGTTAGAGTGCTCCTTCAATTGGGTAACAGAGGCTTCCATACTTTGCATTTTGGTCATCAAAGTTTGGAGAGTCATGTGTATTTGCTCGAACATGGACTAATGTTTCCCTATCACTTCGGTGACCTCATTGCGGAACTCTGCATTTGTTTGTTGTCGTGTTCCCATCGAGCCAAACCTGGCTCTTTTACCACTGATAGTTGAATTTTAGAGAAATTTCATAAAAGAAAGAATAGAGTTCAGAAAGATAAGATTTGTCAGATAATTCTCCTTGACTTCTCATTGAAACTATATGAATTTATACAATGAAATAATCCTTAACTTGTGGCTCACCACTCTATAACCATGGAAGTTGAAAATGTGCGATAACTGAAAACGAAGTGGATATACCCACTCAAACAACTTGGAAAAAAAATAAATGGAGAATGGAGAAAATATAGGAGTCAATTACACGTTTAGTTTGACCAGCCAACTTGTCCAGCAAGGTTCCAAGATTTACTCCCATTATTGCTAAAAACCAGTAACAGATAAAAACTAGTAACTGATAAGTGAGACTCAGTTAAAACACATCCTCTAGTATCATATCAGATTGTTAGAGCAGTGAAAGGTCTCTGAACTCAGTTCCGCGATCTTTGTAGCTACAACTTATTGTTTCTTGAGGGCCAAAATCATTTTGGTCGTACATGACTATAGGTAGATGTGAACGACTCAACTTCCTTATGAATTTGTTCTCAAACTTGTCACAAAGATGACCAATTTTAAGATCTGTATGACTTGTATCACTAAGAAGTTTATCCAAACTAATTTACTTTCTTTTCATTGATGTCAACTGGAATACCAATTAGAAGATCTGAATGATAGACCACTTCAAATATCGGTTATCCCTACCTTCATGCAGTTGAGCAGTCAAAAGACCATCCTAAAAGTTTAACTCAAAATCTGAACAGATAAAACAAAAATATGTGTTCTTTACTAGTGACTTCATTGATACCCCAATCTTCCAGATTTGTGTCTTTCATTAGGTGGAAAATTCAAACTTGAAGATGAAATTAAAAGTTAGATTAGATGATAACCTACAAAATCTTTCTGTCACATTTGGACTAGAGGTAAACGTTAAATAAGTATTACATTCCCTAACCTACTAGGAGCATTAGGATCTTAAACAGCTTGAAGCGAGTAGAGACAAACAACCTATAGTTAAACAAAAGAGAAAGGGTTATTGTTGATATCCTAAAAAGAATTAAGCTTATTTGGCTCAAAAGTAAAAATAACCAAATGCTAAAAGTCTTGGAAGTCATTTGGCCAAAGAACTCATGAAGATGAGAATTAGATATGAAATCCATAATTCAAAAAAGTATACACAATTGATAAATAATTGACATGTGCTTCAAAAACAATAGTACATGAAGGCAGTTGTCAAGATATGAATAAAATGGGAAATGAGTTGGAAGTTAAGTAGTTACAAAAAAATTGCTTTAGGTTGTTGAAGTTTGGAAAATAGTGTGTGGTAGGCAGAACATGATCATAATGAGAAATGGATTGGAAGTTGAGTAGTTACAAGAAAATTGTTTAAGGTAGTTAAAGTTGAAATGATTATATAAATTCGTTAGCATCACATCATAAAGGCAAATATAAACATACACATAGACAATTGGACTACTTCAACAAAAAAGTCTTCTTGTTATTTCAAATTTCCTTTACATTGTATACTCGTCCATATCCTTATCTCAAATTTTCTTTATAATTTATACTTTTCCTTTACCTAAATCAAATCATTTTTTTAGTTCAAATATTATTTCACCACATTTTGGTATCTTTGTAGCTTTGAATTTTATTTTCTAAGTTTTTTTTATCTTACCTATATCATCTATAAGAAGTTAGGTACAAATTTTGAAATAATTCTTCCCTGGTTGATTGTAAAAAAGTGACTAATAATTTGGAATGTCATGATGGAACTAATGTCATGTTTAAGTAATTTAAAAAAAACATATTTCTAGCCTTAAAGGAAGAAATCGATACTGTAGCTATCTTAGTAACTTTGAATTTCATTTTTTAAGTTTTTAGAAATCCACCTATATCATCAATAAGAATTCAAGTACAAATTTTGGGATAATTCCTCCATAGTACACTCAAATTCTAGGTTAATCGTAAAAATGACCAATAATTTAATATGTCTAGTAGGACCTGATGTTATGTATGAGGAATGAAGAAGAAATCATTATACATATAGCTTTTGAGGAAGAAGTCCTTACTGCAGTATGGAATGAAGAAATTTTATCCTAAATGATTAAGAATCTTGAGAAGGCAACATCGCCTTCAGCCAAATCCCCAGCTAATAAGAATTCAAAATTACTGTAACCATCAATATAAAATGAGATTATTCCTATAATTGAGATTTTGGAATTGAAGTCTAACTTGGCCTCTACGAATGAGGCAACTAAGATACTAGCACAAAAGGTAGACAAACTTTCTGTTGCCCTAGTACAGATCGCTCGAAAAAAATTATCCTTCTCTAACAAAAATTCTCGTTCTCTAACAAGACAGATCTCCAAAGGGCTTGAGGGGCATCTTGCATCAAATATGATGGAAGTCAGCGAGTGTAGTCACCCCCTGACTTCTTCTTCTTCTGTGGATGAAAGGTACATTCCACCTTACAAAAGAGAGGACGTTCTTGTTGCACCTATGCGAATTAATCCGAGAAATGACCAATGGGTAGTCAGGCCCAAGCTCTTAACGACAAAGATTTGGTTTAGCAGTTGAAGCTAATAGACCAAATTACGATTTAGGAGACAACCTTGTAACTATAAACTGCAATCGTATTATTGTTCCTCTACAAATAAGACTGTAGGTTGACATGGAAGCTATTAGAGAAGTCATTCAATAATAGTGTAATAACCTACAATACATATAGTACAATAATCAATCAGATATTTAACACTGAAGAAATTATCAATATATTATATATATGATTAATACAAAGCATAATAAGAAATCTAATTAAAACTTTTTTATTAATTAAATCCACAATAACCAAGTAAATTCTAACCCAATAAGAATGTTATAACAAAATATAATATACTAAAAATAAATATAGTTAAAGTAAATTATAAATTAATATAAAAAATATCAAGATTTTTACATAAACCCCTCAATAAAACTACAAAACCTTCAAATCATTAAAAGAATTTTACTATATTAAAAAAGTTTTTCAAAAACAATTACAAATTAAATTCAAAATAAAAGACAAAGCGTAAAGGCAACAATAATAAATAAGAAAGAAAAATGGGATAAATCTTCCAAAGTCGAATCATCATTCACAAGATGAAAATTGCAATTAAAATCTTCTAAATAAAATCCATTATTCATATTATAGAGCAACATATTACAAGCACCCATACCAATTTTGAACTTGATCCAATAGTGGATGATTCTGAATCAAATAAAAAATTAAAACTATTTTAAGAAAATTATACTACAATCTTCCTTTTTTTTTAGCTTTCTTATCTTCACAACTAGTCTAACTTTAAAATTAAAAGAGTGAGTCAAAAGATCATAATGAATTCTTAAAAATGATGGACCAAGTTTAATAAATTTGGACTTTTTAGTACATAAGAGGGAAAAGGTTTAACCTAATAATTTTATCCCTCTTGATTATATGGAGGAGACCATCATCTCAATGATTAAGTAACAAGCATCAAACTTCCCTCTTCAGAAATAATTGATCAGTAAATCATAATCATTTCTAAATTCATTATGGTTCGAGATGTCATGGAATGTGAAATTCTTAGCAAGTTTTGCTATAACCATCACAATATAACATATATTTATGTTACACAAGTCAAACTCCTACACAAATCTCTTCATTCATAATGTTCCTTTACAAGCTTCAATTGCAATAATACATTCAACTTTTATAGTTGACAAAATAATGCATTTTTGCAACTTGAATTATAAGACATGACTCTCACCACAAAGTAATCAAATAGTATAAAGAAAACTTCTTTATATCAGTATCTCTTGCCACGTTGGAATCTTTGTATACAAAAAGAATAGGTTTTCCTATTACAAAATACAATATCAAACTAAAAGAGCTATAGATATATCTCAAAATATATTTTGTTACATTCCAATCCTCTCTTCTTGGATTATAATGAAAATAGCTACCACTAAAAACATGATCAATATTATGCTTTATACAAACTATTGAATGCATCAAATTGCTAATTGTTAAAATGTAAAATTTTTTTACACATGTTTCTTCTCTTCCTCACTAAAAGGATATTAAGTTTTGTTTAATTTAAAGTACATAGTAAAAGGTGTACTCACCACTTTAGCTTTGTCCACATTGTACTCTTGAAGCACCTTCTTGAAGTACTTTTCTTGTGATAGCTACAACTTCTTAACCTTCCTATCATGGATTCCTATCATGGATGACCTTTATGTCAGGAATCTATTTTGTTGGTCCTAAGTTTTTCATAGAAAAATACTTACTCAAATTCTACTTCAACTCTGTAATCCTATAAGCATTTTGATTAAAATAAGCTTTTCATTAGTATAAAGTAACAAAATAAAAAAAAGTCACCATTAAAGAATTTTTGTACAAAAACACAATTGTCATATGAAGTCTTCTTAAAGTATTGCTTTGTCATAACATAATCAAACTTATTGTACCACTATCTTGGTACTTATTTCAAACCATATAAGCTCTTCCTCAATCTACAAACATAATTCTTCCTTCATTTGACTTTGAAGCCTTCTGCTACTCTATATAAATCTCCTCATATGAATTACTATAGAGAAATGCAATCTTTACCTCTATCTACTTAACCTCTAAGTTAGGATGTGTTGCTAGACCTAATATAATTCAGATGCTCAACATCTTTATAATCAAAGAAAATATGGCATTAAGTTTATCTCCCTTTTTAAGGCTAAAGCCTTTTACTTTCAATATAGCTTTATACCTTCGAATTGAAGTATCATCGTCATGCTTCACTTTGAAAATCAATTAGTTCTTCAAAGCTCTCTTATTTGGTAGCTTAACCAAATCAAAAGTGTGATTATCATATAAGGATTTCACCTCCTTCTTTTTTTCAAACAATTACTCCTTTTAATCACTATCTATGGCTTCTTTAAAGCTTTTAGCTTCTCTCTTATTAGTAACAAGTATATACTAACTAAGAGGACACTGTGAAGAGGACTTTCATTCTCTAATAGGTCTCCTTAGAGAATTATTTGGAGCCTTTATAATTTATTCTTTGCATTTATTAATTGTTGATTGATCACAACATCATGTAATAGAGAATCAAAAGTGTCTACACCCTACTGATCATTCTATATTTAGACACCATTTTTATTATCATCTTGGATCTTAAGATCTTGAAGACCATATTCAATTGTGTTTTGTGTATCATTCAAAGAAAAATGGCTTAGCATCAACCAAGCTCTCAATGCTTTGAAAATTATTGCTCTTAATCTTTTTAATATCTTTAGTAAGGTGGCCCTTATAGAGCACTATGTTGCAATCTCTGATAAGTTTCTTCTCTATTGAATCATACAAGTGGCAACTGACTCATTTGGTATATAACCAATGAACTTGGCAACTTTGCTTATACAAGTAATTATATAGCTCTCTAGACCAAAGTTTTGTTTATCCTCAACAACATTCTTACTAGATGCATTTTGGTTTCTTATATATTTGTTTTTTTAAACCAAGATTTGAAATTCCTTCAATTCTATGAACATAATTTTTGGCCTTCAAATCATGAAGTTAAAATTTTCTAGAATGATCATCAATAAAGATGATAAAATAAAGTGCACCAACATGTGACCCCACTTTAAAAGAACTACAAACATCATAATATACAAACTCTAATAAATTTGACTTTTTAGAAGGAGGATGACTCTAAAAAGAAATCCTTTTCTTTCTTTTTCCCAGCTAAGCAATGAACATACATATCCAACCTAGCTTCTTTAATCCTAAAATTTTTTTTTTGGCCAAACAATCAATTACCTTCTCACTCTTATGACTTAATTTTAATCCACACTATTTATAAAATATCACTCTCATCATATTATCCAAGTTGTCAAAAATAGAACCTAACATCATATAAAAGTTATAAAACTTGTTATCTTGAGCTATAACTAGTGAACCTTTAGTAAGCTTCCATTATTCATCATTAAGGATATTACTATAACCATCATTATTAAGCTTTCCTGCAGAGATTAAATTCAAGTGGATGTGAGATGCATGCATGACATGCTTATCTAACTTTAAACCATTGTTAGTCTCAGAACAAATTGTTCTTATGCTGATCACTTTAATCTTATCATCATTGCTCTTGCTTGGCTTGTCATGACATGGGGCACTAGTATCTACAATCTAGATAGTCTAATGAGATACTAAAGTGATGATATTTTCATCACAAGTAACAAGAAGATCACTATCAAAAATAGTAGCAAAACGGTTCTCATTATCATTGTACTTTTTTTACATGTCTCTTCTTTTTTATTCAACTTTACGATTCTTCTTAATATGCCCTAATTTACTATAATGATCACAAATAGAGTTCTTATATTAGGACTTGGACTAACTTATATTTTGACTTTTTAATTTACTTCTTCTCCTATCTTTGGTAACTAAAACATTTAATTGTGATGAGGATGAAGATGAACCTTGAGACTTTCTACTTACTTCTTCATTCACAACACCATTTTTAACATATCTGATACTCATTAGACAATTAGGAGTAGAATTGGTCAAAGAAACATAAAAATTTCCTAAGAATATGATAAAATATTTAGTAAAAAAAGTTATCATATCTCGTCTTCAAACTTTATATCCATTCCACATAATTGAACAAGAACACCCTAAAAGTCATTTAGGTAATCAGAAATAGGACCATCCTCCTTATATATCAAAATAACTAATTGCTTAAGTAAGAATAGCTTATTATTGCCTATCTTTAAAATATAAAATTTCTCGAGCTTATCCCATAAAGTTCTAATATATGTCACATTAACAATGTAATTAAGAACATTATCTTCTTCTCTTACCTAATATAGTAATAAACTTGTAGTTATTCAAAAAATTTATCGTCGCCTAATATAACTGGGACTTCTGAGTAACATACGTAGACAAATTCATGTTTTTCTCAAATAAAAGATCTTTTATTTTATCTTTCTACTTATGGTAATTAGCATCATTTAATACACTATTTTATTAATACTTGCCTCCATTGATTAAATATAATTATCACATATAATGACCACAAGTTCTATAATTTTAAAAATAAAGCATTGATATATGCAAGATCGAATACACAACATAATAAAATACCAAATCAAAACTCAAAACTTCCCTTTCTACTTGAATCTACGAGGAGCAAGCAAAATCTAACTTAACAATGATGTTGCAACAAGTATAATATGTTGAGAATAAATATGGCCAAGACGAATCACAAGTATAAGAGACACTAAAATTTTAATATGAAAAACTCCTCTGAACTATAAAGAAAAAATCATAGGACCTTCTATCAATCAAAAGAACTCATGTATGTTAAAAAAGTCTTACAAAATATTCTCCAAAATATTCACAAAATAAGTAATAAATAAAGGATAAAGACAATAACAACAAATAAAAAAGGAGAAAAATCATTTAAAATCAAAATATTCTTCACAGGTAAAAACTATAGCTACAATCCTCCAAATAAGAAATGTTTCGAAAACTCTCATACCAAATATAGACTCAATCTAACGATGAACACTTTTTGATTGAATAAAAAAATAAAATTAACTCCTAAAAACTCTATTATGAGTTCTATAAATAAATGGACCAAATCTAACAAATTTGAATCTTTCTACACGTAGAAGAAGACAAATCGTATATCCAACCTGATTAGGTCTGTTAGACCTTGTTTTATTTGCTTAAATTGTTTAATTGGTTATTTATGTTTTAACTGCTTAATAAGTTCTTTATGCTTGATTGATGGCTTATAAATTTTTTTAGAATTGGTCTTTAATTAGAATTTGAGAATTCGAGAAAAGGAATAGAAATTTGATTTGAATTGAAATAGTAGGTGAAGTGGGATTAATAGGGTAAGTGAGTAGTAAATGTAAGTAGTTAGTAGTTAATTAGAATGGAACTAAGTTAGAGTAAGTGAATGGAAGGGGTTAGAGGCCAACCAAGGGCATAGTTGGAAGAGCCCACTTAATGAGGGGCAAAAATGGGAAATCAAAGAGTAATAGAAAAAGACAAAAAGTAAGAGGGGAAGAGGAAGAAGTCGTGGAAGCTTGGTGA
>JANZXV010000002.1:9798175-9817522 GCA_027576455.1 Erythroxylum roigii
ATGAAGTAATTAATTTTAATATTTTAATTAATTATATTATAATTAATTATATTTTTATTAATTATATTTTTATTAATTAGTAACAATATTTTAATTATTATTATTATTTTAATTAATCATATTGTAAATTAATTATATTTTAATTAATTAGTAAAATGAGTCTCTACTAAGGAATAGAACTCATTCCTCTACTAAATGGGAGGTATGGAGGATTCCCCCAAAGTGAGATATCAAACCATTACCCCTATAATCATAATCAACAATCAATTACTCACTTTTCATTCCATACCCATTAACTCCTTCCTAAACTCATCAACCAAGCACCCCCTAAATCTCACAGGTGCTTTGGAAATAGGAACTGGATAATAATATAAAATAACAACAACAACGTCTATAATGGCGATGGAGACGAAGATAGTAATATTTAGTATAAGTTCAATTCGAACGTGGAGTTTAAGAACATTCAACAATATACAATTTTATTTTTATTTGATAGAGAATTATTTCTGATAGACCAATGTATAATGAGACAGGAAAATATTACAAATTTATAAATGAATATGCATAAAAAAGATAATATAATACAAAATAACGTATGTATTAAACATGTCAAAGATTAACAATAAAAGATAAAACAAATACACAAACCAAAACAGACCCATATAAGAGTAACTCAAATCAGCTATATTAAGAAAGTAATTAAGCTAAGTAGGAAACTAACTAACTAACTAACTAGAATATAAATATTACTTATTAAACTCGAATGACACATTCTAAAAAAATTACAAGAACGCGAATGACCTCTTTAAGAAAGATCCTTTATTCGTATCTTAGTATGCCAAACTTTCCTATTGTGGGTCATGCTATCGGTAAGTTCCATTCGAGTCATATCTTTTTTTATCATTTCTCCTCAACTCTTCTTCGGCCTTCCTTTCTTCCTCTTACAGTCTTTAAGTATTATTTTATTGTATCTTCTCATTGGATCGTCAAGATATCTTCTTTTAACATGTCCAAATCATCTAAACTTTGTCTCTCTCAAATTTTCATTAATATCAATCACCTTTAATTTGTCTCTTACTATTAGATTCTTAACTTTAGCTCTTCTTATAAGGTTATACATCCACTGGAGCGTCCCCATCTTCGTCACCATAAGCTTATTACCATGTATTTGTTTGATGGGCCAATACTTTGCCTCATATATCATGGTTAGCCTAATCGTTAAGCGAAAGAATTTACCTTTGAGTTTGAGCGATATCTTCTTGTCACATAAAACTCCTGATGCACTTCTCCATTTGAGTCAGCTTGATCTGATACAATGGACTATATCTTCATCGATCTCTTGATTGCTTTGGATAATAGCTTAGGTTCTTAAAATACTATTTTTGTGGTATAACTTCTAATCCAATATTTACCTCCACATCGATAGCCACCTATTAGCGCGAAAAGTTGCACTCTAAGTACTCAATCTTAATCCTGCTCACTTTAAAACCCTTCAACTTTAACGTATCCCTCTAATATTCTAGCTTAACATTGACACCCTCTCTTGTCTCATTCTTACGACAATATTGTCAGCAAACAACATACACTAAAACACATCTTTTTGAATATTCTTAGTGAGCTCGTTCATCATTACTACAAATAGAAAAAGGGCTCAATGCAGAGCCTTGATGTAGCCCAATAATAATAGAAAATTTTCAGCATCTCATCCTATCGTCCTTACTCTAGTCATTATCCTTTCTTACTTATCCCTGATCACCCGGATATAAGTTATAGAAACTCCCTTAATCTCTAAACACCTCCACATGATTTCCCTACCTAAGAACCATGTTATATGCTTTCTCTAAATCAATAAAAACCATGTGCATCTCTCTCTATCTTTCCCTGTAATATTCCATTAATCTTCTAAAGAGATGTAAAGCTTCTGTCATAAACCTTCCTGGTATGAAGCCAAACTGGTTCTCCGAGATAGGAGCAACCTTTCTCACTCTCTTCTCAATTATCTTCTCTCATAACATCGAGGTGTGACTAAGTAGTTTAATGCCTCTATAGTTGTTACAATTTTAGGTGTCCCCTTTATACTTATGTAAAAGAATTAACATACTCAATCTCCATTCATCTGACATTTTGGTGGACTTAAGGATCCTATTAAAAAGCTTAAATAGCCAAGTAAGATTCTCTACGTCTAGGCTCTTCCACGTCTCTATAAATATCCCATCTAGTCCTACTGCCCTTCTCTTCTTCATCCCCTTCAAAGCTTTTTTAATTTCTTTACTTATGATCTGCTTGCAACGAGATAAGTTACGAAAACTCTCGAAGTTGTTGAGGTCCCCTAAAGAGATTTTGTCCTTTATGCCTTTATTAAAAAGGCTATAGAAGTACCTCTGCCATCTACTCATGATGACTTTTTCATTCATGAGTACCTGTTTTGCTTCATCTCTTATACATCGAACTTGATCTAAGTCTCTCATTTTTCTTTCCCTAGCTTCCGCCAACTAAAAAATGTCCTTTTCTCCCTTTTAGTAACCAATCTATTGTACAAATTCTCGTACGCTTTACTTTTAGCTATTGAGATTCTTTTTTTTTTTTGCCTCTTTCTTTGCTAATTTGTACCTTTTTCTATTAGCTGCTTTCCCTGCCTCTGTGATACTATCCAATAGTGCTTTATAGGAACCTTTTTTGGCTTTCAACTTATCTTATACATCTTCATTCTACTACTAAGATTCCTTATTACCACCCATAGGCCCTTCAGAAAGCCCCAAGATCTCTTTGGCAGTATTCCTTAAAAGAGTTACTACTCCCTCTCACATTTGATTGACATCTCCTTTCAATTTCCATTAATCTCTATGTCTTACTTTATCCTTAAATTGTTTCACCTTATATCCCCTTTCAGATTCCATCATCTGACTCTAATATACCTCCCAAGACTTTTCTTCTTCCTCCATCCCTTAATTACAATATCTAATACTAGTAGTCTATGTTGAGTTGGCAAGCAAGTTTTTAGAATCACCTTACAATCCTTACACCTTGGTTAATCGCTCCGCCTTACAAGGAAATAATCAATTTGAGGTTTTGTGATTTTCTTTTAAAAGTCACCAGTTGTTTCTCGTTTTTCTTGAATAAAGAATTGATTATCATCAACTCGAACACTACCATCATGTCCAATAAAGCAATCTATCTATCATTCTTATCTTCATATATGAAACCTCCATGAATCTATGGATATCCGTCTGAGGTTGCCCCTATATAACTATTAAAGTCTCATCATAGGATAACTTTCTCATCAATAGAGATGACCTCATCAAAGGCCCCATTTGGTGAATGACTCATCAGTCATTTTTCGGCTGATTAAAAAGTTTAAGTTATTTGACCATGTCTAAGTGTATTTGGTAATTAACTGAGTGGGTTTAATCAATCAAGTTAACCCACTCAGCTAATTTATTGGAAGCTCCTCCCTAGCAACGTTTGTCTCCAACTTATACAAAATGTACATTAATGATGATTGTAACGTTGTCTGAAACCTCATGTAAGAAGGGCTTTTAAGTTAATGGAAGACAACAACATAATTGTTCACCTATATTCTCGGTTCTGCAAGTAGCATAGTTGTTCACCTATAACTTTCTATTACTCTTTCTAGTTTCTATTATAATTTCTTTCTCTAAAGAAAATAGTTTATTTAAATTAGTCCTCAAAATTTTTCTGAAATTTTGGTTACATCTCTCTCTCTCTTTTAAAAAACTTTAGTCATAGTTAATTACAAAATTGACTCATATTTTTTATATATTATGCTAATCTGAATTTGATCTACTAAAATAAAAATAAAAATAAAAATAAAATACATACAATTTTAGAATTACAAAAAAAACTAGATAATACTACTTTAGATTTTTTTACATTTATTAATTATGAAAAATGAACCTTCTTTAATATTCTACAAAATAGTTTATAATATTTTTTTAAAGTTATGCCCTCACAAATAATTTTACACATAAATAATTAATACTAAATAAATAATTTTACAAAACATTTTTAATAAATAATTGATATTCTTCGTTAACCAAATTAACTGATATAATCTGATAACAGCTGACCGAGAATAATACAATTCATTAATTGGCACACAGTCTTAAAACTTATGATTGAAAACACACAGTAAGCAAAAAGCAAAAAGGCTATAATAACAAACAGAGGCTGCTCTGTTTACAAATAATGATTAAAAAAGCAATTAAATAATCATTGAATAAAGAAATTGTGACTTTGTGAGCCCCAGTAGAATCTATTACAACGAAAGAGAGGTGGGGCCTACACATCCCATACATAATTGAAGCAAGCAGGCGGCAGGGTATCTAATCCAAGCTAAGTCACAACAGTTAGGGAGAGTCGTACGATTCGGCTATAAAGTATAACCCAAGTTCTTTTCTTTTCGTTGTATTTTATTTTCTCTTACCGAACACTAGCACGGAGATCTCTTCAGAATCTGCCCCCTTCCCTCTTGGAATTGTCAGAGAATCAGGTCCTCCAAGTTCTTTTATTGCATAGGGAAGGAGGGCTGTTCTGGGATTAAGATCTATCTCTTATTTCTTATCGCTTCTGTGTATAACAGAATACTTTCAAGAGATTGAAAACATTCGTTTCTGTATATTTTGGGAATAGGGAATACCCATTTTGTAAATTACTCACAGAATTGCGAAAATTTTTTGGGATTATCGTGGTTGTTCATATAATTTGTTGGGTGTTTCATAGTAAGGGAAAAGTTGGGAAATTTGATGGGTTTTCTCAATGATTCGCAAACGGATGGTGGAACCGATGCCTGGGGAGGTTGTGTTAGGGGTTTGATAAGGAGAAAACAGGTTGATTCTGTTCATGCTAAAGCTCACGGGCACTACCAGTTAGCAAAAGAGTTATCGATTCTTCACCTTATAGCAATAGGTAGGTCTCTTCCTTCTTCATCTTTATTTCGCCTTCTCTTGTCCTTATTCAGTTGAAATTTGATTGGGGTTTGTGTTTATGTATCATTGCTTTTGTGATTTTGCGATCTTAAGGTTCACCGTTTGACAATTTTAATTTTAAGGGCCTGTGAGGCGATAAATGTTGATTACAGTAGATATCAACTATTTATCTTGGTATTCAGATTTTTCTACTTAACATGGATAGAGGAAACATTTGGATGTTTAATACTAGTTGGAGATTGACCTTGTCTACGTAATTCTCTTTCTTGGTAGCATCAGGAGATGGTTATTTATGTATGCTGAAGAATTTGGCTGACCAATTGCAAGATACCGATCTGCCCTTTCTTTTTTGATAGCTTAAAACTGAATTCTTTTGAACTTATCTGATCAGGTGTGGGCTCAACAATTGGAGCTGGAGTTTATATTCTTGTCGGAACAGTGGCCAGAGAGCATTCTGGGCCAGCTCTTACAATTTCCTTTCTGATAGCTGGAATTGCTGCTGCTCTTTCTGCCTTCTGTTATGCAGAACTTGCAAGTCGATGTCCATCTGCTGGCAGTGCATATCATTATTCTTACATATGTGTTGGAGAAGGGTAAGTATTTTAGCCCTCTCGCATGGTTGTGACGCAAGGTTAACTTAGGATTTTGACTTATTTTGTCCTTTTTCTAATAGGATGATTATTCCATCGACTTTAGGTTTACTTCTTTACAATTTAAGTTCAACAAATGGATATATCATTGTGCAAGCAATTATCTATATGCCTTGTTTTTTTTTTTGTAATTTATCAAATGGCTATATGCAGTGTTGCCTGGTTGATTGGGTGGGCTCTAATATTGGAATACACAATTGGTGGATCAGCAGTTGCTCGTGGCATATCCCCTAATCTGGTACAGTGAATTTATCTGTCCTGAACTCTTTCTGCATTTTGTTAATGTTTTACTAAATACTTGACCGCGTGTATTCATTTTCAATTTACTCTATATGTGAAACTTTGAGGACCTAGGATTTCTCTACATGTTAAGTTTTAATGGTGGAGAAGCTTTGTGTTGTTCTGTTGGTTTAATATTTGCGCCGCTTGTATGCATTTAGGCTTTACTGTTTGGAGGTCCAGACAGTCTGCCTGCATTTTTAGCCCGTCAACATATTCCTGGGCTTGATGTTGTGGTTGATCCATGTGCTGCAATTCTAGTATTTGTTGTGACTGGGCTGTTGTGTGTTGGTATCAAGGAGGTAAATGAATTTCCTTTTTGTCATTTTTATTCTGTCCCTGTATGGAACTTGTTTGCTTCTGCTTTTTCTTGTTCTTTTTTTTTTCTCACATTACTTAAATGAATTCTATTGCACAGAGTACAGTGGCTCAAGGTGTTGTAACAACCGTGAACGTTTGTGCCATGCTCTTTGTTATAATAGCTGGTACTTATCTCGGTTTCAAGACTGGATGGGCTGGTTACAATCTTCCTACTGGGTAATAGGCATCTCATGCTAAAGATGCTCTTGAATTATCATTCTTGAACAGAGGTTGGCTAATCTAATGTGGTTTGGTTGCAGGTATTTCCCATTTGGGGTAGATGGGATGCTTGCAGGGTCTGCTACAGTCTTCTTTTCATACATAGGTTTTGATTCTGTCGCCAGCACTGCTGAGGAAGTATGTGCATTGTACTGCCCTTTTCCAATTTCCCTCTTTTATGCATACTTTTATTTCCATTAGCAGCACCATAACTTTGAAAGTTTAAATTTGCAAATGTATGTCACAATTTATTTGATAGGTAAAGAATCCTCAGAGAGATTTGCCAATGGGAATAGGGTTTGCACTATCTATATGTTGTGGTTTATACATGCTCGTCTCTGTTGTCATTGTTGGTCTGGTACCTTATCATGCAATGAATCCTGATACTCCCATCTCCTCAGCATTTGCTAGCCATGGCATGCAATGGGCAGCGTAAGTTTTTGAAGTTGTCACCGATTGAGCTTCATTTTACCTTTGCTTTTCTATTTCTCGTTGGAGCTAATTTTATCATGTATGATGTTTGGTTAAAGGTTCATTTTCCTTGTGGTAATTCCAGGTACATAATTACTGCAGGAGCTGTTATGGCTCTTTGCTCAACATTGATGGGCTCATTACTTCCTCAGGTAATTAAAGCTAGTTCGCATGTTTTTTTACCAATGACAACAGTATGTGCTGTCCTAAATACCTTTTGGTAAATTTTGAATGTTCACCAATTCTTATTATTGACTGCATTGTACCTAATGACTGATCCATGGTCCTTGTACTGTTTTCTAATTTATGATTATCTGTTTTATTGATGAAATGATATTCTTGATTCTTTTGATTACTTCCAAAAGTTGAACTTCAATTTGTATTTACAAAGAGCTCTATTTATGTCTATTGTGAAAAATGATTTAGTCAGCCCACTTCTCATTTGATTTTGTAGATGAAAAGTAAAGATTATCAAGAAGCCTATTACAGCATTAAATGTTGATAAAACCATATACTTGGCCTTATAATGCCTTGCTAAGAACTTAAAATTCTAACTTCAATGTCGGAGTTTATTTTGGTACCCTCTCTTGCATTGAGAGAGAGCCTGAAGTTAGTGACGAAAAGAACGCTGTAATAGCTGCCTGGGTTATCTTAGCCATTGTAATATTGAGTAAAAGCTATTACATTAAGTCTCAACCACATATATCAAGGAAGAAAAGATTGCAAGCCTGTGTTAATGGCTAGATTAAGATGCCAGCAAGCACATGCTTAGGAAAACATGTACACAGTGGGCAGGCAGTGGGGCATGATTATAGAATAAATACTTGTGGAAGTTATGCTGTCACTAGATATCCTTTCCACTCATCTTAGTTTGAAAGAAGGAGGAGAAAAGGTGGAAGATGCTGAAGTCTCTATCTCTTTAACTTCAAGTTTTGATCATCACAGGATCCATCAAATATTCGCAGGGCTACTTTTAGTTTTGAATGAGACACAAGATCTAGATATGAGGGAGGCTATGTCCTCTTGACTGATTGGCTTTCTTTGTTTTTCTTTCTGGTTGACATATTATTTAATTGGATTCTGTGTTGACTTGCCAATTACTTTGTTGTCTGTCAGCCACGAATTTTGATGGCAATGTCTAGAGATGGACTGCTTCCGCCTTTCTTTTCGGATGTTAATAGAAGTACTCAAGTACCGGTGAAGAGTACATTGGCTACTGGTCTTGGTGCTGCAATATTGGCATTTTTCATGGATGTTTCACAGCTGGCTGGGATGGTAAGTTTTTGTCATCATCACTTAGTATTCCATTTCTTCACACTCACGAAGCCCTCCAAAGTACAGAAAGTCAAGGATCATTTCTCAAATAACGTAGCAAATCATGTACTTGGATTAATGCTAAGAAGGAAGCACAATTGAATATTCCCCTCTATAGCCTACCCATGTAAGGGTGGATAATCCCCTTCCAATCACATGGTCCAGGGAAACTGGAGATCTACTTCTCCCTTATTAAGACCAACTAGATATTTAAATATACTTATAAGTTGATATATGCTTGTCTATTAAGCTCTTCTTGGTGATGCTTTTTTGCAGGTCAGTGTTGGTACCCTTCTTGCTTTCACCATGGTTGCAATTTCTGTACTGATATTGAGATATGTCCCACCAGATGAGGTGCCGTTTCCATCCTCACTTCAGGAAACAATTGATTCTGTGTCGTTGCGGTTCAGTCAGTGTACCCACAATATTGAAGGGACAAATGATGGCTCTTTACCTTTACTATGCAAAAAGAATGCAGAAGTTGAATACCCCGTAATTGTCAAAAAGGAAGTTCAAGCAAATTGTAAGTTTCTTTAGGTTCTTTCACCTTTACTTGCATTTTCTGAAATGTTTATGGATTCTGAGATCTTTTTGCTAATATGAGCACATCCCCATGTTAGATTTAGTCCACTGTCTGAAGGAAGAGATTTGACATTTGTGCATTTTCCTATGTGAATACCTCTATAATTCCTATTGGGCTAATATTGGTTCCTGATAAAAACCTGTTGTACACCTTTCAATGAGGCATTTAAGCTGAATAGATCTATAAAGAAAAGTTCTCAATTTTCATCATAGGCAGAGCCAAAATCAACCAAGTAAGAACTTGAATTTCGGTTATCTGTGCAAGCATATCAATTAGTAGAACCCTTGATGAAAGAAACAGATGCTGTAAATGAATCGCATACCTATTCTTCTGACTTAACTGTTTCTGCGTGATTAATTTATTCTCTTATGCCTAAACTAAAAGTACATATATAATCCTGTATCTTTATAAACTGAGTTGTATTCAATTGAGTTTTGAAAGTGAATGATAGTATACAAGCATTAAAATTGGCGTCTTTCCAATGCAAAACTTTCTTTGGTCCACTCACGCATCTCAGATATGCTGATCAAAGTATGCAAAGGAATTTGTGCTGTAAAATATTTCTTGATGCATCTTGTATTGTATCGCAAGGTCTCCGTGGCAGATTCCGTGTAATTTAATGGTTGGCCTCGGTCTTACCACATCTAATTTTCTATCTTTTCTTTTATCATTTCAGTTGTCCTAAATGAAGAAAACAGACGAAAAGTTGCTGGGTGGACCATAGCATTCACATGTTTTGGGGCACTGGTGCTTACACATGCAGCTTCAGATACAAGTCTTCCAAGGTTGGTAGATGTATTTTAACCATGTTTCTGAGTTAAGCATTAATTGGCTACAGTTGTACTTCTGAATACTTGAGCAAGGACATTGATAAGGGTAATACTGAATTATCTTTATGAATTTTGTTTTTTCAATTGTGGATAGCCACAACTTTAAACTCAGAGAGATTTTTCTGTGATTGAAGTTTAAGACTCAGCTATACTGCATCTGCAGTCTGTTGCTTCTGTAGTATGGGCTACTGGCCACATCCAACTGCATACTTGTGCTTTCCTTCCTGAGATTAATTAGCTTCATGTTTCATCCATCAGGCTTCTTCGTTTTACATCATGTGGAGTTGGTGGTCTTCTTCTTCTGTTTGGTCTTGCTGTATTGACCTGTATAGAACAAGATGAGGCAAGGCACAGCTTTGGCCATACTGGAGGTACTCATTCTTCTCCCTTTTTCCCTTGTTTGATTGATGCAGTTAGTTTTCTTGAAACAAAATTGAAATCCCATGTCAGCTTTTGGCATATGCGTCATCACTTGATACATATGTCAAATCCGCAGAGACTTGGTTCCGGCCTTGGTATCTGCAGGAGTGTACGGTGTCCCTAAATTTCTTAAGGCAGTGATGTTGCAGTAAAGAATAGTTTCATGCTTAAACCAAGTATTGATTATAATTCTTTTGTTTCATCTAGTGCATGTAATTGTATATGAGAAACATAATTTATTTATCCCTAATGCTTTAGCAGCGTCAAACTAGTTAAATGTGAGTTTCTAATGAGTTTTAAGCTAATTTACGAAATGAAATTCTGATCTCCTTGCAGGATTTATTTGTCCATTTGTTCCACTCCTTCCGATCATCTGCATTCTCATTAACACCTACCTGCTTGTAAATTTGGGGTGAGTAGACATTAAGCTATAGTTGCAAGTTACCATGTATAGAATCCATTTGACGTACATGCTTGAATTTTTCAACTGAGATTTGGCCTTGGAAAATTTTATCTGACACTACATCTTAGTTCTGATATACCATGCTTGGTCTCTCAAACTTTCAGTGTTGCTACGTGGACCCGTGTTTCCATATGGCTCTTAATCGGTGTGTTTGTTTATGCGCTTTATGGGCGAACTCATAGCTCACTAAAGGATGCAGTCTATGTTCCTGCTGTGCATGCCGATGAAATATATCGGAGCTCTGGTGATAGCTTAGCTTAGCTTAGAATGGATTGCACATTGCACCATCTTATTGTGGTTCTTACAGCAGAATCTCTTTGCTGTATGAAAAACCTCGCTTCCCAAATGTTGTTTGTATACTTTGTAAGCGTAGACCAAAAGACGCCTCAGTGTAATATTTGTGCAAAGATGTAAATAGTCTGCAAATTAAAGATGTTTGTCTCTCTCTATGGTTGCATTTGTTTATCAGTATTATGATTTTGGCTGAGCATTTGAGCCATGAGCAAGTCTTAATTTTTTTTTTTCTCTTTTACAGTTTTTCAATTATTTTCTCTTTTATGTCTTATTGCTCCTTCAAGAACCCACTCATATGGAAGAGTTATATATTGTCATTTATTTGATTTTGGTATTATAGTATTAGATTTTATCAAATTAGTTTGTATGAATATGATTTTACCTTTATGACTATATATTAAGATTTTAAAAGAAAAAGTTTTATTCACGACTTTCTAGTAAATTTTGTAAATTAATTGTAAAGGAATTGATCTTATATTCATTTTTTATAAGAAATTCAATATTTTCCAAGTATAAGTTTCAAGTTGATGCTCAGTTAAGCTGTCAACACGTTGATGCTTGAAGTTCGTAATGAGCATGAACTACATGAAGTTCATAGGAGCCCTAAAATGAAGAAATAATTTCAAGGAGCCTTTTTTTCAAGGATAAAAACCAAAAACTGAAAAAAAAAAAAGAAGCTAACTAGTGCAGTGTTCTGCAATTCAAAGCTCCTTGCTTGTCTCACTGGATGAGCTCCATGACTGTCAAAAGCTCTTGAAAAATATGCAATACTGGCTAGGGCTGGCAATAGCAGACACTAAAGCCCCAGTTAGCATTGCCATGCAGTACGGAACGTCAAAATTCAAGCACGTGGGGATTTCTGCGAGAAACACATTCACCCAGCCAGTGTAGCGATAGACTACAATAAACACATCAATTAACCGCACGATGCTTTATAACACATGCCACGCATCCTTTAACTATTCCAACAACAAAGTAAATTCTTTCCAACCGTAGAATTTGCATCAGGTACAGAGTTCATTAGAATGGTAAAGCCATGTTCAGGTTTTTGAGCGTAGTCTTGGATTTGATATTAATCTAGTAGTTCCCCAACTTCCCCCATCAATTTTCTTCCACAACTCGTATGCACAAGCCCACGAACTTTCATTGGCGTAACTTTCACCACGTAATACTGATGCATAGCACCTTATACTTTCATAGAGGCCTCCCCTCTAATTACTGGTCTAGTAAATAACATGTTAAATCCATTGCATATATTCTGAATAGTCAATAGAACATTATGTCAATGTATTAACAAAGAGTAACAGTCTGGGAAGATTCTCAAGAGCCAACGTGAAAATTGCACCAAGCACAAAAATCAACCCAAAGGCTACCAATATTTTTGCAATGTACAGAAAGCTGATTCCTGGCTTGACAACTGCCTTTGTACTATGTGTACCATCAGATGTCCGCTGAGGAGAAAGAGGGAGATTCGATTTATGTCAGGTAAGAAAAGTGTAATCAAAGATTTCCAATATAAGGAAGTGAAATAAACACCATAATAACACCAAAATGATGAACTAACTGCCAGCCTTGTTCACAAAATACAAGCCTTAGAACCTCAAATTCCAGAAGATCAGGCTTAAGCCCTAAATAGATTAAGTCAACATTGGAAGCAAGTCAAGATTGTCAAAATTGTGCTGTATGGCATTGCAGGCACCTTATGTTTAATTACTGCTCACTTGAGCATTGAACTAGGAAATTATTGAACAAATAGTTAAGATGTAGCTTATGCAAAAATGCCAAATTGAGTATTATTGATAAACCAACAAGTACATTTGCAAACAAGTGCAAATAGAAGAATCCATTGAAGATAAGGAGAGATATGACCGTTTGACTTAATTTATTCAATGTTTATATAGGCCTAAAGATACAATAGGAGAGAAGAGCTATCAAATTCAGAGGCAGAAAGCAGAAGAGAGAGCGCTAGCAAAAACTTGGAACAAAAGGATCCTTTTAAAGGTCAGTCAAGGCAACATAATGTCTACTGAACGGGAGCTAAATCAAGCAAAAAGGGAAGATTCTAGCAACCAAGGCCGACTTGAACTCTACTACGAGCCTAATAAATAAATTGTTGATTGTTTAAGAAAAATTTCAACGCAATTTGCATGTCCAAATTTTTGAAAAAGCAATTTGTACGTCCAAGTTTTTGAAAAAGCATGCAAATTTTCTTTATTGTGCTACTAACAGCTGACCAAGCAGTGAATTTCTAACTTTATTGTGCCGCAGTTAATTATATATTTCTGATGGAAATATTCTTAAGAAAATGTTTTGGAGGATGGAATTTAAAAATGTTTTAATAAGGCAAAACACTCAACGTAAATTCAGACCAGAGAATTTTAAAACTCGTACCACTTTATTAAGGATCTGTGTTGGAATCAGCTGAGCATGCTCCTTTTTCCTAATACCTACTTTTAGAAAGAAAAAAAAGATATAAGTAACCCAACATCCTACTGCTGTATTCAATAGCTGCTTAAAAGAACATGAGACATGATAAGAGGAATGACTTACAACCATAATCCAGCTCGGTAACTGTTTGTAACTTCCAACCGTCACAATAATTCACAAGAACTGCATCAGGGCCAAAACTTATAGGTTCTTCCCCATCCTTAACTGCTTCAATGTACAATGCAATGGGGGCACCATCCTCCAACTTTCTGTTTATCAGAGAAACGGCAAATCCTGCCTTGCTACCCACTGCAAAGCGGCTAGTCTTACTTGAACTTTTGCACAGGACCTCCACAATCTATTGCATAAACCAAAATCAATACAGCCAAGATCCCTAGCAAAAATAAAAAGGCGCAACTACCTCTTAAGTTAGTCACAATAATTAACTCCTCTCAAGTTAGTGACCCGATCATTGGTCATATTATCACAATCATAGCCTCATACATAGTTATGGTGATATCATCTAAACATAAACTAAATGAGCTTTCGAAACAACCACCCCTATACAAGAATTATTTCATATCATCCAGTTCAAGAAACAGCTAGTCACACAACCACAGTTTGCTTTCCATTGAATGCGGTTGAAATACTATTTCAAAAAGGGGGAAATCAATCTTTTACCGAAGACATAGATCAGTGTCCTATCAGTTATATTTACGTACAATTCAAAAAACTACGAAGTGAATGTCTGCCGATAACCCTTCCATGCGCGTCTACCCTAACAAGACTATGATAATCAGCCCTATCCGAGAAATCCCAGAAGTCATCAACGTTGATATGAATCCTCATAACCACAGAAAATTCACCAATCTAACTCTTATCCAATTGGATAAATACATAAAAGTACAAAATTATATATATAGACGGAGAAAGAAAAAGTACGGGAGAAGGAGGCAGGGCAGATTCGGGCTTTGAGTCTTCTTCTGCCATGGACATCAAACTTCATAAAATGAGAAAGGACTGAACCATTGGATGTAAAACCGAACAGACAACACTATGATTGAGAAGGGGACATGGGAGAAGAAGAGATTGACCTGAAATATGGGCCGAAGAAGCCCTAATTAGCAGCAATTGAATGGGCCTTCTAATGCAATTCGGCCTGATTTGGTTTTCCTTTTTTTTCTTCTTTTTATTGCTGCCATGTACACACAACTCAGTAGTAATTCACGGTTTATTTGGATTGTGTTGATAGCACTGGAATGGCATGACGATTATTCTTCACTTCAGTATAGCTTAACGGATAGCAAAGAGATAGGAATTTACAGGATTGATGTAGTGAACAACAGGAGCCTGCTCTTGAAGTGTACTTCCAATGAATGCGGTCGTACAAAATCATTATTTTCTCGACTTCTTCTTGTTTGGCAGGTACTGTCATTGATTGATACTTAGGAGATTACAGATTTGATAACATAGAGAACAAAGGTTATGTCTGACATTCTCTGCTTACGTGCAAACTGGAGGATAAAGGCCGCATGAAAAGAAAATAAATAAAAGAAAAAGCAGCAGTCATTTTCTATTGGAGGCAAATAATCCTAGAGATCAAAAGGTTTTAAGCAATATTCCCCTCATCAATATATGTAAAATTCTGATATGACTGAAAATGTGTATATGCAAACACCAAAATTTACGAGAATTTGCATTTCTTGGAAAGTTGAAATAGGCATGCATACAAGTATACGACTACAAACGCCTTCGAGATTTCCAGCTAGAGCTCCTTATATTCCACCGTAAGAATACAACTAAAAGACTGCCTTCCTACTTGAGCTAGGCAACAGTTCATAACTTAGTGCTTGTCCCAATCCTTCAATTTCTTATTTCCTTTGGGTTTATCAATTGATGTATTCATCCCAGCCATTTTTGCATTGTACTTTGCCCGAAGAGGATCATTAAATGTCCACCTACAGAACAGACATCAAGAACAGATTCAGTAACCAATATGCAACTCGCAATGATAAAGGGATAGAAGGCACAGAATTCCGATAAATTATTAGTGGAAACTTATTCAAAAGTGTCTATCAACTACTTCAAACAACAGTCAAATGGAAGATTCCAAGGCCAAAAAAAAAATAAAATCCCTTCTTTGAAAACAAACATCACAAGTTAAAGAAAGCCATGAATAGGTCTTATTTCTACGTGCCTACTGTGAAACTATAGTTTAATAGCTTACTTGGCCCACCATAAAACATCAGAAATGTAGGAATGGAGATAAAAATTCATTAGCACTATATAATACCCTACAACGAAGTAGCCAGTCAACCAACTTAAGACCATTGTTCAAACTTTGTTTTTCCAACCAAACAAGAATTCCTCAGAAAAGGGGCTCAATTTCTCCCACTGGCAAGAACTCATTTCTAACTCAAATTACGACAACCGTGTGAGACTACACATAAAGATCGGAACTTGAGCCTTAGTTAATCTGCAGTTTGAAACAAAAATTAAAAATCATGCAAAGGGTGCATCTTGGTTTTTAACCATGTACTATCATGTTTCTTTGTTGAAACTCGATGCTTCACCCAGTTTAAACGCTCCATAGCTATTTTAGATCAAATCTCAAGATAAGCTAAAACAAAATAAACATCATGCAAATCACATTATTCGTGGCAATTAAGGAGCAGAAGATCAGATCTGGAGACAAATGCTTGGACAAGAGAAGAATGGACAAAGAAAGCAAAAACTGAAATTATTAACCAGAACCAATTTGCAGAAGTGAACTTACGGATTATTCCAATCAGTAGTATCCTCATTGACAAGATGTGTCCATTTTGTTCTTCCGCTGCGGCCAAAGTGTTTGACTTGCATAACTTTGGGCAAAATAGTTTTGTCCATCTTATCTTCTCCTGTTGGAGCAGAGAAATCACGCCTATAAATATTATCTGTTCCGACAGTTGCAGAGAGGTCATCAGACTGAGCCTGGAAGAAAGCACCCTTGTGGTAATATTTCTGCATAAACCGCCACTTCTGTTTCGAAGTTGCAGCGGGCTTAGGATTCTTCCTCTCCCATTCCCTCCTCTCTTCCTCCGTCATGTTTCTGACCCTCTCAACTTCTTCCTTCTCCTTCAACATTGCCTCACGGGCATCCCTATCCCTCTTGATTCTTGCAATCTCTCTCACCTTCCAAGCTTCATATTCCTCTGCCTCGTTCACTTCATCATCTGTATCCACATCAGCAATATTTGCCTCCATTTCTAAGTTCTTCTGTATTTGTTCTTCTTTCTGAATTTCCTCAACCAAAATTTGTTTCGTCTCCACCTTCCTCTCCTCCAATTTCTTCCTTAGTTTTTCCTCAAGAGCTAGTTCTTCAGCTTCAAGTCGCTCACGCTCAGCTATGGTATCTCTCTCTGACTTGGGCACAAACACAGGCTTCACCATCGCAATTCCCGTAGTTTCCTCTTCAGAGTCAGTCTCATACTCCGATTCCTCTTCCTCCTCTTCCTCAGCTTCCTCCTCCTCTTCTTCAGGAAGAAGAGCAGCTTCTTCTTGCTCACGCAAAAGTAACTTCTCTTTAATCTTCCTCCTCCTTTCCTCCAATGCTTCCTCATCCTCTTCTTCCACATCCAAGCCTTCTTGCCTTTGGTATTCTTCTTCATCTCTGGAAACAATCTCAGGTTGCCGGATTCGGCGATGCTCGGCCCTCACTTCATCACGGTTATCAATCCTACTCTCAGCCAAACGGCGCAGTCTGGGGTCATCCCGTCGGGCAACATCAGAATCATCTTGTCTGGGGAAATACCTCTCAACAGCAGCTGCCCTAGTCATTGTAATGTCCCCATCTTCATCTGCCTCATCAGCCCACTCAGGGGCTTTTCCAGGCCAGTATCTCTTAACTTTGGTTGAACCAATTTTACCTCTAAGCTTCTCCCTAACTGCTAATGCAGTATCACTAACACCAGCCGTAACCGACATAGCTACGAATAGAACACAACCAAAAGGGGCTAACCTTCTTCTACCAAATCCACGCGGATCCCTAAATCCCAAGAAACAAAAAGGTTCCTTTTAAAAAGAGACAATTCTGTTCTCAAACCGTAAGTTCATTTTCCACAATGAAAAAGAAAAGTGAACAAAATCGAAAAGAACACCAAAAACGATAGTCACAAAGAAATTCCTAAAACAGTACGAAACAGGATATAAAGAAGCAAGAGACAATGTAAATTGAATGGTTGCAAAAAGTAGAAAGAACTGAACCTAAATACCAATTGGGTGGTAAAAAACTACAAAGTCGAAGGCGAACTCAGACAAATAGGGATGCAAAAGAGCCGGAAAAGAATGGTACCGGTGCTGGGGATTGGAAAGAGAACACTGGCCCAATTTCTAAAAGAGCCTAATTTCGTTTTAGTGAAAGCCAAAATTCGTTATAATGCATTGATGTATAAAAGAGAGAAGAAAAGGAAAAGAAGAGCAGAACTTACCTCAAAGGAGGGAAAGAGCGAGACAACGAAGCCTACAGAGAGGCGATAAGAGTAAGAGGAGGACGGTGGGGATTTCGGAACTTGTCGAAAAATTGAGAATCTGATGACAGATTTCAGATTCAAGATTAGGGGTTTGAGAAAGTATGAGAAAAATTATCTTTTAAAAGAACTGGAATAAGAAGCATTGAAAGCGACAACCAAGAGATCATACGCACCTACATACATAAATGGGAAGCAACGCCAAATACAGCCCAATCCCAACAGTCCTTTCAGTTCCAGTTAAGGCCCAAGACCAGCTTATAATATCTATACATGTATCTTAATGGGAGAAGAGGTTATGTTGCTCTCTCAATAATATGTGACTGTTGTGACAAGCTTGACGTGTGTATTTGAGTCGATGGATATTTTGCTGCAGCTTTACCAAAAATTCTGTCTTTCGCAGCATTTCTTCTAATTCTATCCTTCGGGTATGTTTTCTATATTACTTGGACAATTTTCAGGTTCTATGCTTTAATACTTTTAAGTGATCACTTTGGAGGTTGAATGATGTGCCAATAGTGTTGATAGATTATTCTTACTATAAGACCGCGTGCTCTCTTCTCAAAAGTTTCTCAAATTAGTGAGTTCTTTTTAGTGAACATCTTTATATTAATCTCTCTTTTATGTCCTAATTATATAGTGTGCTTTTGAGTTCATATTTTAAGTAAATCATTGCATCACATGAGTCATTTGAAAACAACCATTTTATTAGTTAGGGATAGAGTTGCACACTACTAAACTTTTCCAAATTTCGCACCTCAGTAAGATTTATACTGAGTATTGTTGTTATTGTTGTAGGGTAAATCTGCATCCTCTCTCTCTCTCCATGTTCTTTTCTCCGGTGGAGGGTAGCTTGCATTCTTACTTTTGCTTGATGATCATTTTAAATTGAAACGATACCGAAAAGGCCCAATTTTAGACTGAAAAAGGGTTGATTTTAAATTTGAAAGTTCTTCCACTCTTTTTTAATAAATGTTAAGCCATACTTTTTATTCCTCGTATTAAAATAAAATTTATTTGCAAGATTATTGTAAATTTCTATATTCTATTCTCACTTAAACTAGGAAAAACTAAGTTTTATACTTAACATTCAAACATCAACAAATAAATTCGTACATAAATCATTTAAGTCCATTAAGATCTTGAATATAATAATAACCGTATATATAAAGCGAATAAATCACTTACCTTAAGCGAAATTCAACATGATATAGAGAGAGTTTTCAACAATCACAAACTAGTCTTTCTCTCTCTTAACCCTCTTTCTATAGCAGATAGTTTAATGGATAGCTAAATACGTTCGTTTTGTATTTTATTTTTGTCTAGATACTCAATTAGGGTAGGGAGAGGTCTAGTTTATATACATGTTAACATTAAATCTTGTACGTCCATCAAGTACTAAATTAATAGTTAAGATTTAATATACTATTAAATTAAGAAAAACCTTAAACTAAATTTAATACGGGCCTATAGAAAATATGGGTCATAACATCAAGCCATATTTCTTACATTCTCTCATTTGGCCGGATGTTAAATCATTAAATTTAATAATATAACATAAGGCTAGCAGAAAATTAAGTCTTGTA
>JANZXV010000002.1:9864223-9893354 GCA_027576455.1 Erythroxylum roigii
AACTAACATCATAATCACTAAACCCATCTACTTTCTCATCTTTCTCAACCAAAAACCCAACCAAAACTCAAGCTTAAAATAATGACTTACCTTGAATCTCCACTAAACCAAGAAGTTCTTTGAATCAAAGTGTAGCTTAGGCTCTCCTCTACACTTTTAAGTCTTGCACTTTCTTCAAACAACCTCTAAATCTCATGGAAATCCCAAACCCTAGTTAGCTTTTCTCTTTTCTTCTTTCCTCTCCACCCTTCACGACACACACCTCTCTTCCTCTCCTCCAATTTCGTTTCTTCCCTTTAATTTTCAAGACAACTTAATTTTCTTCTCTTCTTTTATACTACTAACTACTACTTAAGCCCATTTGACTTCCTTTTCTTCTTATTCTTCTTATGCTCTTTACTTAAGTCTTAAACCCTAAGGCCCAAAGCCCTCTAGTCCATTCTTATTTCAAGTCCATCTTTCCTTTAATGAGCCCTTACAACTTAACACATTTAGCTGCATTTAATTTCAACTAACACACTTAATGCAACTAACATATTAAATGTCACATGTTATTTAATGCTAACTTAATTAATGCTAACCTACTTGATCAATTACTATTTAATTAACGCTAATTCAACTTGCTTAATCTAATCATGCTTAATTATTCATTAAAAAAAATTCGGGGCTAACACATACTGCATCCAAAAGATTTTTTATCGTTGCTTCCAATAAATATTCTCCTGGGTAAGAAGCCGATTAAGTTCAGTTTTCTACATCCAAAATGAAACATGCTGATGGTTCTGTCGAGCTAAATTCATGTTCCTCTTAAGGGCTTGAATACACTCAGAGAAATTACTCCTAAGCTACTTCTGCCAGTTGAGCAAATTGTTGTCGCATTTCTGAAGCCTGGAAATGATGTTCAAATCGTTATTGTCAACCCAAAATCCTGAAACAAAATCCAAAAAACCCTCTTCTGCTAACCATTTATTCTCAAATTTAAAGTGTCTATCCTCTTAGCAAGGAGTTGACACGCAGCCACCAATTTGATAGGGTTGTGATCAGAATTAGCACACAACAAATTATGCAGCTTGTGAAAAGGACAAATAACCATCCAATCTCCTTTAACAAAAGCACAATCAAGTCTCTCTAAAGTAAGCGAGTTTGTGTCTCTGCCTCTCTCCCAAGTATACCCAAAGCCAAGAAGGGGGATATCAATCAGATTACAATCCCGGACAAATTAGCAAAAACCTTCCAGTAAAGAGCTAGGATACTCCACTCCTCCTAGTTTATCATTAAGGGACAGAAGCTTGTTAAAATCTCCAAAACAAGCCCAGGGCATGCTATGAAGACGTGAAAGGGAACGGAGAAGCTCCCAACTAGCTCATTTTCTATTCGATTCTGGGAATCCATAGAAACCTGTAAGACGCCATTTGGGAGTAGTCGAATCATCAATGATAAGATCAATATGGTTATTAGAAAATCCTGTGACAGTAGCAGAAACATCATTCATCCAAAACAAAGCCAGGTCGCCACTTTGGCCAATCCTATCAACACAGAAACAAAATCATACTTTAACATAGTTTTTATTTCATCAACCATAACAGAGTTCGCAATAGTTTCACTTAAAAAGAGAATACGAGGCTTATTAAACCTAACTAAGTCCTTCAGTGCTTGAACTGTCTGATGGTTGCCTAAGCCACGACAGTTCCAGGCTATATAACTCATGGTTCTCAGCGGGTCTGCTGAGCAAGACTGGCTGTTGATACTTGATATGGGAGTTGAGGCAGAACAGTATCGCTTGTGTTCATCACCTCTACTGAGCTAACTTCTGGGTTACCTTGTCTGGGGTTACTTTCCTCAATGTCCATAACCGCAGCTTCTTTATCGTTCTGTCCAGGGATATTATTTGGGGCCTTTTCGGTTGAACTTCCACTAGATGCATGGTGATTGTGGCCCAATTGAAAAACATAATATGCATTCGACTTTAGCGTTATCTTCTTAGGAAAGAAAGAGAAATTATGACCTATCCTGTGCGGATTTTTAGCTGCAGATTGCGAAGATTTGAAATCCAGAATTTGTGCAGCAAAATCGACCCCAAGATCATTCCCAGGATCACGTTTCCATTGCACCTTTCTCCTTGCATTCCTGGCACGCACCTCCGCCTGAATTTCCTCCTGCCATTCACGACAGATCTCCTCCTTCGACCTTTCAAGTAACTTGAGACAATTGGTTTCACTATGCCCTATTATATCACAAAGATAGCAGATGAGAGGCAGACGCTCATAATTGAACGTTATCATCATAGGGTCAGCTCCCTGTTTACGTATACTCTTCTTCCGCATAAGCGGTTCTTCTACATTAATACGAATTCGAACACCAATATAGTTGTTCCATGAGTTGCGTCTATGAGCATAATCGTACTCAAGGTAAGTACCCATCAAGTTGCCAATATTTCTTGACAGCGTCTCATAAGCGAAATCCGGTGGGAGACCATAGAACTGTACCCAAATATTAGTGTGAATGAAATCTATATCCGCAGGGTTCTCCCCTTCCATTAGTGAACTAACAAAATACATTTGTTGAACGACCACGATCCTCTAGCTAACATCTTCTTCATATCGATATGATGATAAAATTGGATGATATATAGATTGTTTTCTGCCATTGGTTTGATATACGCTCACTGCATAGGACGCCAAAGACTCAACAACGTCCGTTCCACAGCCTCGGCATTAATCGCTCATTTTCCAACCAATTTTCCCAGCAAATACAGATCATTAGTTGATCTCATCTTTTTGGATATCTTCTGTGGGAATAACGAACTCGACATTTTCCTTTTCTCGGATAGAGAGTTTCTGAAAGCCCAGATCCATACTATAGAATTACAACGACAGAAAAGATTAGAGAAAATTTACTCGCAGAAAACTCACCATGCACAATCACGATAGGACCAAAACTTGCATTCTTGAGAGAAAAACTAGAGGCACTCTATCTCATATTTTAAAATGTCTCTCTTTTATAATAATATTTTAAAAAGTGTAATAAAACTTTAACTATTATTAATAAAATTGAATTCGATTTCTACTCAGATAGCCTAATTAATCTTTAGATGGGACTCTATTTTCTCATGTAGATAACTTACCATTTTTTAAATAATTAAGCCTCTTACGTAGCTTTCAAATTAACAAATTTAAAGAAGGATGATCAACCATACTGAATTAGCTTGAGCCGATCAATTCAAAGATTATATAACACCTTTCATTAAGATATCAATCTTCCTCGTCCCTTTTTTGCTTTTTTGTCATATTAAAGAATATGGGAAGATGTTTTTATATTAGAAACTCAACTCTGTAGCTGGAATTTTAAACTAAATAATTAGACCCTATCTTATTTTAAATTTTATCATAATTCAACGTCAATAATCCCTTGGTCTTTCTTTGGAGAAACGTTGATTGACATGGAGTTCCTGTCACTTTTTTTTTAAAAACAAGTCATAATAATTGGTAAGGAAATGACATTTTAATATTTTATACCAATTGACCTACACTCGGGATATTCAATATAATTGTCACATCTGCAATTTTGATCCAATTGGGACGAAATCCTGAACATCTTTACCATTACACGTGATGATTGATGCATAGAACCTTTTTGGGAAGATGAGAATAAGTTGTAATATGGAACTGGAAAAAGGAAACATTGGGTCAAAAGTTGACATGCAATGACATACCTAGAACAGGCGTGAACCGAAAACATTACTTGGGCGATGTATGGAGAAATTTTGGTTACAGAAGGAAACAACATGGTCGCAAAATTTATGTCTGTCACTTCCAAAAATTAAAATTTAAAAAAGAGGAGAAGAAGAAGAAGAAAGAACAAAGGGGCAGACTACTAGAACCATAGCATAATCGAATGCCGCGATACTTGCTCTTCAGCCAAATGTTGCAATGAGGAAAGCCTTGTATATGCTCATGAACTTGGCCACAAAAGCTGCAAATTTATACATACAATGTCAAGTTCAGTCAAAGAAATGTATGGTTAAATTCGTGCGTACAACCTGATCTGGAATTAAAAATAAATGAAAGCAAGACCTTGAAACTCATACACCTACATTTGAGAATATTAAATTACCATCAATTCAGGTACCTTAAAATTATTTTGAGAAAGGAGAATGCTAAAATTGCTGGAGAGAAATTAACCAGCTTGATATTGGCCAGTGATCCATGGATAAATTCAAGGATAGCAGACAACTCAGTTTAAACAAACAGTAAGATCTAATCAACTACTTGGTCAACTAAGACAGCTTTTAAACCCCTACCATTTTCGATCTGTTAATATTTAAAGGCGGGAGAGCAAAATACCATAGCTTGAGATGACTGATTACTTTACTAATTTAAGTAAAAGAACTGAGTCTAATGTTTAGAGACCTAAAGATGAGCGACCAACAGATAAGTGGTAGAACAAATTGTATCGCAGGCTTATGAAATTGATACAAACAAAAGCACAAATACATTTTAGTATAGTGATTTCAGTATAGTACAGTGAAGATCAGACAACCATATACAAAAAGCACAAATATCCATTAAAAGCACTAAACATACAGAGGAGAGTATTTATACATTTTAGAAAAGGACAAAAAAAACTTGGTTGGTTCTTCCTAACTTCGAACAATAATTTAACTGATTGTGAAAGGAACCAAAGCCTGATGTTGGGGTCACACTTGCAGCAATCAATTCAATTACAACAGTCAGAGAAAAATTTACATACCTTCAAGGTGAAATATGGCTTTCTGTCCCATTCGCATCCTATGTTCCTGAGGATGATTAGAGTCACAGGAAAAAAATTGGAAAAGTAAACCATCGCATGCTGTTATGTTGCTAAAACTAAAATAAACTGAACTCGCATAGTTTCCAAAAACTCAAAAGAATTGTTTTAAGTTGTTTATTACACAAACATAAAATTTCAAGCTTCATATGACAACTAAGTTTCCAAAGGAGACATCATCCCATGAAATTAATGGTCAAGTAGCTAGTAATCTTACAACAAAAGCATTTCATTATGTGCAAGCCTCAATAGTGCAGACTGATAGGGTTGCATGTAGGCAAACATTAAATTCAAATCACTTGACCAAACAACTTCAAATGCAAACGGAAAGAGTTGAATACATGAGTGTACTTACATAATAAGCAGCCCAATGGCAAATTTCATGCTTTAACTCCTCGTCCAATTTCCTCAACAATTCATACAGCAGCCTCTAAAACAAGCAAATTTCGGACTTCAAGTTAAGAAAAAGGAACATTTGAAAATTGGAGAAGATGCACAAAAGTGATGTCCTTACTTTCAAAATAATCTCAGGAGGAATGCAATTAGTCAACAACTCATACAATTTTCCACGAACTTGAAACAGCCTGAAATAGAAAACTCAATTGAATGAAAAATTGGAATAATGACTTGGTCCATTTAGATGGGTGTAAATAGAGAAGCTTCTAAATGCAATAAAGATACATGAAAAATGCACACCTTTTAGGGCTTTGCTCCCTCATTACATCAGATGCAATTTCAGAAATGTACTCCTCCCAATCCATGGGGGGTATGGCTTGATTAACAGTAAAAGGGTACCTACAGCCATGGTGACAGAGTACAGGATAAGTTATAAGATAAGAAATATGAAACTATATTCTCCAAGCAACAGACATGAGCTACAAATTGATTTGATCTTAACTGTTGGACTCGGCAAGTTTCAAATAGCAATATTGCTCTCCTCAAGCTCCGCTGTGATTTATCTGCTATACGAGCAGCAAACCCAGAAGGAACTTGGAGACCTTCCTTCTTCCCAATAAACTCCAATACTTTAACAATCTGACGGATAAGAATACAAATTGATATGCAAGGTATAACATAGTAAAGTAGGGATTTAAAATCATGTGTAAAACATATTTAGAAAACATAAAGCATTAGAGTAGAGACATATGTGGATGATTTACCACAAGTAAATAAAGGGAAAGGGAAAAGAAAATTATAACTAAAAAGAGAACATGCACAAGTGAATATGATCGGTGTAGAACAAGTATCATTTCGCAATAACCAGTCAGTGCTACAGAACTTTTCTAACCTGCTCATCTGTAGGTGAATTAATTCTGACATTCAAGCAGCGAGATCGAATTGCTTCTGTAACTTTTGAAGAACTGTTACAGCACAGAATCAGCCTACAGTAAGAACTGTATTTCTCCATTGTTCTACGAAGTGAATGCTGTGCCTCTCTTGAAAGCTTGTCAACCTCATAGAGCACCAGCACTGGCATTTCACAACAAGATATCATAAACAAAGCTAAAAACGTGGCTTCTCAACCTCAAAGGAATGCTTGAGTTACAGTTATCCAATTATATTTATCGACTTAAAACAAGGCATAAATGTTAAGGCCTAGCTTTTAGAAGGGTTAATTTAACTGCTGACAAGCACTGTGCTTAACATGGTATCAACATAGCCTACCCAATTGGTAACATGAAAGATGAGATAATTATAAGAACAAGAAAGAAACTTTAAATGGATGTTGTAGTACACTAGCACTACAGCTTCAATTATACCAAATAAGTAAATCATGGAAGCATTTCCAATCATGCTACCCACCAACTATGCAAACTTAATTTTGTACTTAATCAAAATTCCATTCGAATCAATGATTAGAATAAAAGGAGTCTGCGTCTATAACAAATCTTCATTGACAGTATGCTTTATCAATGCAGATTATAGATTGATAAGAATTAGGGGAATTTTGGTATCATATAAATCCAGAACAAGTGCCATCATATTTGATATAACTGAGAGCTGTACAAAATCTGGAAGATAAAAGAAATCATATTCTCGACTGATGCAATAACCTCCAGCTTCCCTTGAATACCTAACGTCAACCAAGACCTTGAATATCCTTATAGGCGTCATTATTAATGAAGAAGCTTGGAAGTCTAGACCGAAGATTACCTTTGTACCCCTTTTTCCCCTTTGTGTCAATAGGTCTATTCTTAGCCATCTCTTTAATTATCTCCTGAACAATATACCTGTCCTGGAAGCCAACATCACTAGGACACAGCTCGACATGGTTTGTACTCGACACTGTAGTAAGTTCTAGATCAATACTCCTATTTCCAACCTGAGAAGAAATCACAAAAATGGGTGTAAGTAACAAAACCAACAATGAACAATAAGATTAGAAATTTAGTCAGTATAATTGCAG
This sequence comes from Erythroxylum roigii, assembly GCA_027576455.1. Lineage (NCBI taxonomy): Eukaryota > Viridiplantae > Streptophyta > Magnoliopsida > Malpighiales > Erythroxylaceae > Erythroxylum > Erythroxylum roigii. The sequence goes on from JANZXV010000002.1 coordinate 9,871,437, forward strand.
GAACTGTATCATAATCTCTACACGTTCCAATGGGGAATCGAATCGCCTAACATGCAACTTTGTTCTCATAAAAGAACAAATGGCAATTGGACAAGAAAATTCAATACAGAACGAAGTAAACACATTGTACCAGATAAAACTTGAGTACTTCAGAAAGATCAATCAAAGTATCAAACCCATGAAACCAATAATAGAAATAACAAAAAGAGGTCGAACTCTGTTATAGTATTACTGATACTCGACCAAAACACGTTTCCGAATATTCGAATACAGTAGCAGTCGTAAGAACGACAGACAAGAGGATTACAAGAAGACGAGGAATAAAAGAGACACACGATAGAGATAACAACTTCAGACATAGCGTACAACGTTCTAAAACCTACGATGTAAAGGCTCTCACATTGTTCCGCTACACTCGTGTACACGCTAAATGTCCTACTCTTATTGCTAAACGCAGCGTAACGCTCAACATCTCCATACTGTGTCGTTCCCTGTTTAATTGTCTTCATCTTCCAAATTCGCTGTAACAATTCCCTTCCCCTTAACAACTTTGTCAATCAAATTAATCTCAGGGAAACGCTTCTGTAGATCAAAAACGTATTCCCATGTAGCATTACCGTGCTCCTCGTCAGACCATTATATCAGCCATTGCGTTACTGCTTTGTTGTTTCTCTTGACCATGCGTTGATCTAGGATGGCCAAGGGCATCCGCTCCGCCGACGTTAGAAATTCCGGCAAGGTAGTAGCAGTGCGAGTCTGACCTCGTACGCCCTTTTAAGTTGGGACACGTGAAAAACTGGGTGTATCGAAGCAGAGGTCAGAAGTTCCAATTTATAAGCTACCTTCCCAATCCTTTGAATTACTCTGTAAGGACCATAATATAAAGGTGCTAATTTTTTATTGCTTCGGCGCTGAAGTGAGAATTGTTTGTATGGTTGTAACTTTAGCAGAACCATATCTCCTTCCTGGAACTCTCTATCTGTTCGCTTCGCATCCGCATATTGCTTCATTCGATTCTGAGCCCTTTGCAAGTGGAATTTGGTAATATTGATCATTATCTCTCGACTCTGCAACACACGATCGACCTCCATGAGCTTGGAGTCCCCTGCGACGTACGGTGTATACACTGGGGGTGGATACCCGCATAATACTTCGAACGGTGTAGTGCCAATCGCAATCCGATAGGTGGTGTTGTACCACCACTCCGCCAAAGCTAACCATTCTCCCCATTTCTAAGGAGTTTCACCACAAAAACATCGTAAGTATGTCTCCAAAATCTTATTCACAGTTTCAGTTTGACCATCCGACTGAGGATGATACGCCGTCGAGAACTTCAGATGAACGCCTTGTAACTGCAACAATTCCTGCCAAAACTTACTTAAAAACATAGAATCCCTGTCGCTAATAACGGATTCGAGCATCCCATGTAGTTTAAATACATTATTAAGGAACAATTCAGTGATATCACAAGCAGTGTACGGATGTTTCACCGCAATAAAATGGCTATACTTCGTAAACCTGTCAACTACCACCAAAATTACCGACTTCCTCCATGAGTGTGGTAAGCCTTCAACGAAATCCATACTCACCTCTTTCCAACTCCCTTTCGGTACATGGATTGGCTGAAGTAATCGAGGGTATGCCAAAGTGTCATACTTGTTACGTTGGCAAGTCATACAATTCTGCACATAAACACGTACATCCCTGTCCATCCCTTTCCAGTAAAACATTGTTTGCAGTTTCTTAATGGTTGCCACCGCCCCTGCATGACCTCCCATGTCGTCATCGTGACTGACTCGAATAATCAATTGACGCAGATTTGGGTTAGCTTCGATCACCAGTCGCCCTTTCCACCGCAATAATCCTTCCTTCCATTCATAAACGTTAGTCTTAGCAGTGCCCACCTCTAATTGTTTAATCAACTCCCGAATAATGCTGTCTTCCTGCCAACTTCGCTTGATATCATCTAACAGCTCACTCTGTATCTGTGATACGGTCATCATCAACATTTCAGGACTTGTAATTCTAGAAAGTGCATCCGCCGCCGCATTCTCTTTACCACTACGATATTGCACCTCGAAGATATATCCCAGCAATTTCGGCAACCACAATTGTTGGAACGGCGTAGACAACCGTTGCTCCAACAGGTACTTCAAGCTACGGTGATCTGTGTGGACAATAAAAGGTTTCGGGGTCAGATAATGGTGCCATTGTTTGATGGCCTTGATGATTGCCAAAAATTCCTTCTCATACGTAGATAAACCCAGATGCCTTGATGCTAAAGCTTTGCTTAAATACGCGATAGGATGTCCCTCCTGTTGTGATACAGCGCCTATTCCTCGGCCATAAGCATCCGCTTCCACTACAAAGGTTTTGGAGAAATCCGGCAATGCCAATACCGGGGCACTCCTGATCGCGATCTTTAACGTGTCAAAAGCTTCCTGTTCCTCCTGTTGTCAATTCTAGTCGTCCACCTTTTCCTTGGTGAGTAATGCGGTTAAGCGTTTCACCTTAACTCCATATCCTTTAATGAATCGCCGGTAATACCCTGTGATACCCAAGAATCCTCGCAAATCGTTAAGACATTTGGGGGTCGGCCAATCCTCGATCGTTTTAACCTTCCGGAGATCAGTGGCTACCCCAACTTCTGAAATTGTGTACCCCAAGTAATCAATCTGGCGAGCCCCGAAAACGCATGTGCTTCCTCTTAGATATAACTGATTGCTCAGCAGAACATTAAACGCCACAGATAAGTGTTCTACGTGCAGTGTCAACGAAGAGCTGTAGATCAAAATATCATCAAAAAAAACTAAGATAAAACGACGGAGATGAGGTTTAAACAATTCATTCATCACCCGTTGGAACGTAGATGGTGCGTTCGTCAAACCGAAGGGCATCACCAAGAATTCGTAATGCCCTTCATGTGTTTTAAAGGCAGTCTTCTGGATATCATCGGGTCGCACACGGATATGGTGATAACCTGAGCAGAGATCCAACTTCGAGAACCAACTCGCCCCATGCAATTCGTCAAGGAACTCTTCGATTAAGGGTATTGGGAATTTGTCCTTCACAATATACCGGTTCAATTCGCGGTAGTCGACGCACATTCTCCACGAGTTATCTTTCTTTTTGACGAGTACCACCGGCGAATATGCCCATAACTATGGCGAATGAAGCCCTATTTTAGGAGCTGCTGGACTTCCTACTCTATGATGTCCTTCTGCGTTCCCGTATAGCGGTGGGGTCGCACGTTGATAGCATCAATCCCTTCCTGGAGCACAATTTGATGATTATATGGACGATTTGGAGGTAGCTGAGTCGACTCCTGGAACACTTCGGCATAATTAGCCAGCACCACGTTAATTTCATCGAACACGCTCCCTTGCTCCTCCGTTAATCGCATCTATTGGAACTGATATTCCATGGGTGTTGACAATTGCAACATGAAGAGCTGCCCCCCTTCGGTGTCCTGTAATGTTTTCTGAAGGCCTTTACTATTGATGATTCTGGATTTATTATCAAGACCCCCTTTTAACGTTACAACCTTCCCATCCCATCAAAATATCATCTTCCTCGTACGAAAATTACACAGACTATCGTCCAAGCCCACAAGCTACTGGACTTCCAAAACAACATCGCAACCGCCCGACGCTAGCACCAATGCGTCCATGCAGAATGATAATCCCTGCATTGTCCAGACAAAATTCTTACAGCACTGAGTACATCGCAATTGTAACCCTCCACCCACCATGATGGTTATAGGTGCAATGTCCCGCACGTCGCACATTCCCTTTTTAACCATGGACACATCTATGAAATTGTGGGTGTTGCCATTATCGACAAGGATATGGATCTCCTCTGGCATTTATGCCCTAACGTATATTTTTCATCACACCAGAAGCATAGGCCCTTAGCACGTTTCTCGTCGAAATCCTTACTATTGACGGTGCGAGGTGCCTTGTAGCGTCCCGTAGGGGAATGTAGGGTGACAGGAGGTGTGGGTAATAACCCATTCGTATGCAGGGAACGTGAAGGAACCGCAATGTGTTGCATAGGTGGCTTCCCGCTGGTCGTGGGCCGAGCATGTGAAGCGCGATTCAACATAGAAGCACCAGAAGCATAGGCCCTTAGCATGTTTCTCGTTGAAATCCTTACTACTGACGGTGTGAGGTGCCTTGTAGCGTCCCGTAGGGGAATGTAGGGTGACAGGAGGTGTGGGTAATAACCCATCCGTATGCAGGGAACGTGAAGGAACCGCAATGTGCTGCATGGGTGGCTTCCCGCTGGTCGTGGGCTGAGCACATGAAGCGCGATTCAACATAGAAGCACCAATCACCGTTAAGATAGCTTCTTGTTTCCTTGCCAAGGTATAATGCCTGGTGCAAGGACTATGGCTCATGTAGTTGCACCACTACTCTGACTTCGAGTTTGAGACCCTTCACAAAGAATCCAACTAGATACTCCTCTGAAAGTGCTAGTCGATTGGAGTGATGATCGAACTGAGCACAGTAGTCTAACACCGTTCCGGTCTGCTGCAACGCCTTGAAATTGCAGACTGGGTCATCAAACATCTCAGCGTCAAACCGCTGTTTCAGAGCCTTTGTTGTACCAGCGCTCTCTCACGTCCTTCTCCAGTTTTTCCGTCCGCCCTTGGACCTCCGATAATAACTTTTCGAATACAGTAGCAGTCGTAAGAAGAACAGACAAGAGGATTACAAGAAGACGAGGAATAAGAGAGGCACACGATAGAGATAATAACTTCAGACATAGCGTACAACGTTCTGAAACCTACGATATAAAAGCTCTCAAATTTTTCCGCTACACTCGTGTACACGCTAAATGTCCTACTCTTATTGCTAAACGCAGCGTAACGCTCAACATCTCCATACTGCATCGTTCCCTGTTTAATTGTCTTCATCTTCCAAATTCGTTGTAACAATTCCCTTCCCCTTAACAACCTTGTCGATCAAATTAATCTCAGGGAAACGCTTCTGTAGATCAAAAATGTATTCCCATGTAGCATTACCGTGCTCCCCGTCGGACCATTGTATCAGCCATTGCGTTACTGCTCTGTTGTTTCTCTTAACCATGTGTAGATCCAGGGTGGCCAAAGGCACCCGCTCCGCCGGCGTTAGAAATAACAGAAACCAATCAAAGTATCAAACCCATGAAACCAATAATAGAAATAGCAAAAAGTGGTGGAACTCACATCAATTTTCCATGCCCTATTCTCCACCTTCCCCTGCAATTACGCGGTAAGAGTCCAAAAATCAGTATTTTACATCGTTATCCCGGAGAAAATAGGAAAAAACAAAAAAGAAAAAGAGAAGAGAGAGAGAGAGCAACCGTAACATATAAAGAGGTTAGCATAAAGCGTAAAAGAAAAATTAACAAGACCTTTGCGGCACTCGGGCCGAAAATTTGACGGAGAAGGGCCATGATTAGGGTTTTCTTGCCGGAACCAGAGGGGCCATAGAAGAGCAAATGAGGACAGTCTTGTTCAGTAACCTTAAAACAGCAACAGCAAGACAACGAAAATTAAAGGGGGAAAATTTTGTAAGTGAATAAAGAGAGGGAGACAGAGAGGAGAGGAGAAAAAAGAGACCAGTTTCTTGAGATTTTGGGCAATGTCTTGATGGACGATGACCTGGTCTAGTGTTTTTGGTCTGTACTTGTCCACCCACAGCATCTTCGATTTCTTCCAAAGAGATACGAAGAAGGCAGGCACTGCAGCGGAGCAAGTATATATGATAAGAAAGTGGCGGGAAGTCACATACTATATATCCCTGTGCCAATATACGACCGTCGTCTTTCAAGTCGCGGTTGTGGAGTACTAACAGATCTAGTTAAATTTTTATTGTTATTAATGATATTGCATTATATTTTAATTTTTTAAAAAAAACACTAGAGTTAATTTTTTTAATTAATTCTCAATATTTGAGCGTTAATTTGTTTAGTCAACCAGCTAATTTTTAGCTGCTGCTATCCAAACAAGGCCTTAGTCCCAAGATGCTTGTTAATATTTGTCGGTGATGGCAACACGATGGAGAGATATTAAAGCACCGATTAAAAGTAGGAACTTTGATAGTTCAATTGATTACCCAATTGCGTGACTCAATCTACATGTGAACTCGAAATCTGATCAAAATTAAGTTCAAGCAACACCTCAATTAATTTGGACCATGCTCAGACTGTCTATAAAGAACTTCGGGCCAACCCGACTCATTGTCAAACCTATACAAAATGGCTCCGTCAAATCCTTTGATGCCAATACATGCAGTTGCAAGGTTGAAACATGAGAAAACCACAGCTTGTAAAACCAAAGTATCTGATTCCCTACCTGCATTAGCTTTTGATTGCCACTAGAAGTTATGCCTACCAGCATTACCTCTATCTAACCTTCTCTGGCACAGTACATTACCACTCGAGAAAGAAATACAGTACCGGAAAAGAAATACAGTAACAACAAGAACAAAACTTTCCAAGTTCTCTGTGCTCCTCTGTAGTCAAATCGCATGAGTTACTGTGGGTTAAGAATCCAGTACTCCCTTTTTTTCTTCGGCATTAAGCGATCCATGTAGCATTACATAAATTAAAACTCCGGGCTTGCGAATCTGTTGAATCAAGTGCAGGCTGAGTTGGCTGTTTGTCCCACGTTGTTCAGTCCTGTCAGACAAGAGTAACTGCTGATTCCTCATTCGAGTCTACGCATGCATGCTAGGATGTATCTGCACAAAATAAAAGCCCAGTTAATAACGGATGCTCTACCATAACTATTACCTAGCACCGGCTACTAATTTTGACTCTTTTCATGTCTTCTTCCTAAACTACTTTGTTAGAAACCGTTAATGGTTCTGGAGTAAAGTGAAAAGCAATCATCAAAATTGTCCTTTCCGGTCATTCTTTCTTAAGTACTTCATCTAAACTGTTTATGTTTCTGGAGAAAGGTGCAAAGTAGGGAATCTCTCCACACTGACTACTATAAAAAAGGCATACAGAGACACAGGCGCATGTGTAGACACAAGCATGTAGAGAGAGAGGAGACAGGACAGAGACAGAGACAGAAAGACAGAAATTTAGGCGCATGTGTAGACACAAGCATGTAGAGAGAGAGGAGGCAGGACAGAGACAGAGACAGAAAGACAGAGAGAAATTTTTGTAGTCATACCTTGACTTACGATTCAGTAAAGATCTGTCATCATCATCTTCACCAATATGGAGTATACACCGAAAAGTTCCTTGTTAATAGATTGAAGACTATAACATAGTTGCTAGCTAACTTTAGCCTCTCCATTCACTAAAGGACTTCCATCTTCGGTAATGCTATCAACTTTACTGCTACTCTTCTTTTGACTCTCTTTGCTGATATCATGCCCATCTTTGGTAGAGCTGACAGCTCTCTTATACACCCTTTGTGAAAGTAAATTGTCCTCTACTTTCTTACTTCTAGGGGAATGTGTGAGTTTGGAACCATTGGTTTTACCCTTTGGCTGTTCAATCTTCTCTTCTACTGGTCCATCCTTTGATGCAGTTACGGACTCACTGTCACTTCTCTGAGAAGGAATACTTTTTGTGGCATCACTTACTTGCTGCTCTGCACTGGCTTTCTCACCACTTGCTTCAGGAAGGAGTGCTTTGCGGCTAAGTCGAAGCTGCCCCTTCTCATTTACCTACAAAATTGATGAAAAACAAAGAGTAAAGATGGCAGTAGATGGGTCCAACCTCTGCATTAGTTAAATATGGTAAAACAGGTAACAGCATATTAGTTAAGACGCCAACTAACAAAAAATAAAATGCATGTACTACTGGGGATAAACACAAGTTGGAAATTTAGCATTTTCCCCGGATACTGGTAGAAAAGTCAATATTATCAAGGTTATATAATACAGAAATTGTATAGCAACGGAATAAAACCAGAAGAACGCTAATTAATGTCCGATTTCCTCTTTTGATAAAAAGAGAACATTCCTCAATTCAGAACAGATTTTGTTTTCAAGTTGTTAAAATGTGGCTTGCCTACCTCAATAAGTTTAACATCAACCCGATCTCCAACTTTAAATACCTGTAACAAAAAAATCAAAACATTAACTCTTTTGAAAGATTTTATTCTCTCATGGCTGCTACATATTTCAAAGAAAAGAGAAGCATGAGCTCACATCTTCTGCCTTTGGAAGCCATTCTGTACTCAGCTCACTAATATGGCAGAGTCCCTGCAGCAAATTAAGAACTTGAGGAATCCATAAAATTCTGTCCTAGCCAAGCCTAAAACACAGAATAGTTTGAAACTGAAAAATATCCTCACTAATGTATCTTTTTTTTCTTTGACTTTGTGTGTACCTTGTATATTGTCTCTAATTGATTAACATCCTGTGTCTAACTAAAAATTATCCAAAGTAGTCCCTGATTTTTGAATGTCAAATAAAACTAGAAAGAAATATTGCAAATGAAAACATTAGATGAATAAACTTAGGAGTTGGGACTACCATTATAGAGGCACATTTAATGAAACTTCAAGAGAAAAGGCTTGTATAAGCAAAAATTTCCAGTTACTTTCCCATTATTCAAGTAGCAACATAGACATATTTAACGAAAATTGAGCTGGGATGATCATGTACCTCACGACCAGGAGCAATCTCCACAAAAACTCCATACGGAGCTATTGATTTGATCTCACAGTTCCTGATTTGTAATAAGTAAGCAAAAACGTCAATTTCTTGCAAATGATTAAGCAAAAAACAATTTTAGGAAAACAAGTAATCACCAAAAGAGGCTAGATAAGGGTAACAACATTTTCCCCAACACCACCAATCACCCAAAAGATAATAATTTAAATAAAAAGAAGCAAAGGCTGCAAGATCTAGAGGAAATCAGAAGATGCTCCAAAATTGCTCACAAAAGAAGACAGACCTGTAAATATCGCCAACTGATGGAACCATTATCAGATTACTAATGATTGATTTAGATTTCTCTAGACTTGACAAATCCTTTGCAGTAATTTTTACCTGACCAGTCACAGATTTTAAGAATATCACTAGAGATACTGTAATAGAAATACAACAGAATATAACTTTGTAATTGGAACTTACTATTCCATCATCTTGTGTGTCAATAGCCTCAACTCCAGATTCTTCAATGATACTTCTCACCTTCTTCCCACCAGAACCAATGATGAGGTTAACTTTCCTTGGATTGACCTGTAGGAGAAAAGTTGAATTGAAAAATAACACAACATAAACCCCAGAAACTCAGTTCTAAATTTCAACTAGCCAAGCAATGAGAGAGAATTAGGAAGATACACAAACCTTCATAACATGAATAAGTGGGGCATATTTGGATAGCATTTTAGACGGTGGAGGCAAGCATTCCAACATTTCAGCTGAATAATGGATTTTGAGGGAAAAAAAGGATTTAGATGAAGTAAACAAATACGAATAAACAGGTTGATGCCTCTAATAAGTTTGCACTATAACTTTGAAACAACCTACTATTATCTTGTTATATAATTCATTGTTAAGAGTACACGATAGGACATATTTCAATACCCCAATAAATATTTCAATACCCCAATAAATGGCCTACCAGCTAATGAATGTCTTTAATCATTGAATCAGATAAAAGAACTTCAAAGATAAACACGCTGCTTAAACATAATAATGCCTCCAAATAATAATCAAGTTTAGAATACTCTCTTGTATATTAATATTACCAAGAATACGCCTTCGCCCCTCTCTTGCCTGCAGCAATGCCTTTCTCATAACATCTAAGGTGATGCCCCCGACCTATCATTACAAAGTGGAATTTGGTTAAAGTGTTGAACTGCAAAATATCTAAAGAACATGTAATCCAAATCCTCTTTTCCTCTAATCATTTAGGTTGGCAATAGACAGCTCTTTAGACGAAAACCATGTTGTTTTGACAGCAAAGGTATACTTATCAGGACATAATATGCGACCACATAACCAATGGCAACCTTTATATCCATCTGGAATGCGGTCACTCCATCTTCATTTCCAGCAACCTGCATCACCATATTTCATAAATCATTTGTCAAAAACCACAATTCAATTAGAACGAGCAGATACTACCTTAAAATCCATGTCTCCTGATGCATCTTCAGATCCAGTGATATCAGAAAGAATAAGAGGTGTTCCATCACCCCCAAATTCTTTAGTGTCTAATACCATACCCATTGCTATCCCAGCAATGGAGCATTTTACAGGAACTCCTGCATCTTGCAAAGCCAAGCAACCTCCACACACAGAGGCCATACTGTTGACCACAGATACTATATGATCAGTTGGAAGACACAAACATAGGAAAGAAAAGAAAATCAATTATTCCAAAGAAACCATTAGAAGCCTAACCATTGGAAGAAAAAGATGACCAATTGTTTAAGTTTGGGGATTCTTACCTTGAGGAACCATTGCTTTCGGTGATGGTACTCTCAACTCGTATTGTATAAGGAAAATCATCTTCAGAAGGCAATATCAGTTCGAGCGCTCTCTCTGCAAGCATTCCATGACCAATTTCTCTTCTACTGGGTGCTCCTATGCGTCCTACCTCCCCAACACATGACGGAGGGAAAGAATACTAGAATACAAAAAGGAAGGGAAAAATTTAGTACTTTCACAGTGCTATTCCTGGAAGAGGATTCTGTTCAATTTATGAATGCTGGTGAATTTCTTAATACAGGAGTTATAAGGTAGTGCATCATGCAAGTAATTAACAATCCTCGCCAACTACTGATAATCAAATAAGAACAAGGGATCCAACTGTGCTCAGGAGCACCAAAAGGCAAAAGTTTCAATTGGCACAATGACAAACTAAATAACTGGTCAAAATTTGAAACCATTTATCTAGAACTGGAGTTGATCTGACCCACTAAACAGACTATCATTGCAAAAAAAGTCAAATGCAGAGTGAAAAAAGTGATAGAAACTGAGAGAATTATGCAAGCAGAAAGTTTTCACGGGAAAAGAAATCAATTTAATAGACAATAAACACTCCATAGGTCTCTACTTTCCTATGCCTATTCACGGAATAAAGAAATGTCAAAATCTAATTAGGATAGCATCAGAGAATTGTGCAGATAAAAGCCAAACTAGTACTAAAATCCCTTCTACTTGGTCTTTTTACCAAGACAAATGCAAAAAAAGGAACAACTTGCACAAAGTTTCAGTTGTTAGTCTTCTTACTAGTCTTGTTTACAAAAGCATCAGATCAGCAATATCATTACAAGTCATCCTAATAGTTATTATTTCATCCCTGAAGTTTTCAGAACTTGTCTCCAATTGCAAATAAAGCTTCTATGTTTTTGAAGGAACAAAAAGTGAGGAAGGGGGATCACTTAGTAGAATAAAGAAATATTCTTTAAATTACAGGCACAAAATTTTCAAATAAGCATTTAATCATCAGCAATTTTAAGTCAGACATAAAGAGCAAGACATGATCAGAAAAATAAATCAGTCTAACAGCCTTCAAATCGAACCAACAATTGTCATAAACCAGCTTTCTAAAACTCCAGACATGTAACCATCTTCTCTAACAAAACAATTTATCCTATGGATGGGAATCAATGGAGGGTTGCTTATGAGGGACAGTATCAAGTTCTCCATAAGCATATTGCACTGTGAGTTATGTAGTACAGAAATGGAAAATCTGGAGCATGTATGGGAGTGGATGCAGACTATTCTCAACTATGACAGACCAGTGGACTCTTGGAGTGAAACTATTACTTGGTTGGGGAACCTTAGAGTGCATAATGCAGCTGATCTTAAAGTAATTAAGTTAAGCTGGGCAGCTTTGGTGTACTACATCTGAAAGGAGCGTAATTGTAGAAGTTTTAGACAACAAAGCTGAAGTACTTAAATGGTTTTCCAGGACATTTTCCTCCATTGCAGATTGGCCATGTTAGCAAGAGGAATAGCTGTAAATCTATCAAGTAGGATGAAGAGACGATGGGAATTGCAGTAATACTGGTTTATGTGGTCTCAAAAGTACCCCTTAGATAATTAGATGTAGACGATTACTAGGAACCTCAACTCTTTGTAATATAGTCTTTTTGGATTATCCTTGACCTTTTGTATCTAGCTGTAATTATCTTTAATCAATGAAATATTTAATTTTCAAAAAAAAACAATTTCATTATCAGAATCACTGTGCAGTACCTGAAGATAGAACCTCTTGAACTCTTCAATGTCCACAAGGTTGTCTACTTTTTGTGCCATTTGTTTGTCACCAAGTGTGACCACTGCTAGTGACTGCAAAGGAAACAATTATACATGTAACTAGTATACATTCATTAAAGCTGGCTGCTAGGGACAGCTAAATTTTTTTGTCTAAAATGCCTTTAAAGCACAATACATGAATGAAATAGGTTGTCACTAACTAGCATTGTTTTAACAATAGAAGAGTAGACTCTAAAGCATAAGTCGGTATTCTAAGAAGTCCTACAAAAATTTGACGTAGGACAGATCAGACATCAGTCCGTGTAAGCTTAATGATGGATCAATGGTGGTCTAAGTTGATTCTTGGCTTCAAATTTTCGTTCAAGGTAGATGAAAATAACAAGTACTACCGTTAAGGTAGATGAAACTAAACATTGCATTTCAACAAACAATGCAATCATCATAGCACTCCAAGGATGGTATAACAGAGCATATTATGCCAACAATCTCTTTTCGGCAACATACAAATATTTTCATTATTGTCCAAAAATCAGTATTTAATTCGGTAATCACTTCATGTTGTCGACACCAATATCATATTAAAACAAACCTGTGTTTCCCCGCGAGTAAAAAGAGCACTTCCATGTGCCCTTGGAAGCAATCCACATCTTGAGTTAATTGGGCGTATGCCGTCTGGGTCTCGCCCATCACTTCTTTTACCACCCTATAACAAATGACTATAGAATGAACGATAAGACGAAAACATGAAAATCATCATCATTATGATCAAATAGATGACATAAATCTGCCAGGAGTTGCAGAATATTCCTATGCATTGTCCCATATAATCCACATTATTGAACTATGTTTCTGTTTCAGGTGTAATTTCATAGTCCAAGTACTTTTAATAAGAACATTAAAGTTCTATAGGGCCAAATCATAATTCAGTTGAGAAACTGCAAAATTTTGCAAGCCTGAATCAGATAGATTCTGTCACATTAAACAATGAAATTCAAGCAGCTTTTTTGGAAAAAAAAATTTAAATCTTATAGATTCTGTCACATTAATCAATGAAATTCATGCAGCATTTTTTTAAAAAAAATTAAGTCTTAACTCTTGGATTTACACAGAATAAAACAAGAAAGGAAACAGATATAACCATTACTTTTTTTCCGCTGCTGGGTCCAAAATTAAAGGACAGAAAGAAGAAATCACGTGTTGAAAGTTACATGTAATATTTTATTTCCCAATAAATGAAATTTTGAAAAAAAGTTTCCACTAAGAAAAGTTAAACACATAAAATAACATGGGCAGAAGCTCTAAGGCTGGTAGAATCAGTCCTTTCATTTTTCCTTCTTCCCCCATATAAACCAATAAATAAGATAATAAGCTTCCTTTCCTTTTTACTCCAATTTCCTGTTCTATTATCATTTCCTTTCCTTTTCTAAATTTTCCCCCAAATAGTTTAATACACTTTGCAAGTCAAGTCTCAGGTTAAAAGGTAAAATTTTCCAAAGATTGGACAGACTAGCTTTAGATTTCCTCATCTCAACCATTACTTAGGCAGATCTCATACCTCCACGATACGCCTACGAAGGAATTTGGATGTGATTTCTTTGAAAACCAACTTCACATCTACCTCGAGGAACAGCTTAAGGAGGACAATCCAGAGAAGATGTTAAAAACGTGCAACAAAAAGAGAGAAGTTATACAAATGATACATGATAAAACGGTAATTACAGAAACCAACACTCACCACTGGAGGAGATTTTCGTGAAATAGGTTTTATGTGTACATCACCTTCGTCGACTTCACCATCCACAATAACTTCCTCATCCTCATCTTCATCCTCAAGCATCTCTGCTACTGTTTCACTGGTTCCAAGATTTTGGTCTGTGCTTATGTACCCTTTCTCTGTAAGTATATTCAGGACTGTTTCTTCCAGAGATGCAAGAGCCTTTCTTCTTGGTATCTTTCTCCTAATCTGTAGCGCTTTCACTAATTCATCACCACAGATTTCCTGTCCAAATCATGCAAAAGATAATTATATAACAACAATTATACTATAAGTAAACTTAATTAGATAGAACACCATACCATAATTAGAAGTATAAGGGTAAATGATAGCATAAACCCAAAGGAACAGAGAAAATAATACAGGAAATAGTTGTGAGGATAAAAAGTTATCAAGCTCCAAACAAATCCTTTTGATACAAGGGTACATGTTTAACTTATGAACTGTCATATTTATAGTGTCTGCCTAAGTGCATAATGCTGAATTTCCTCTTAGGCTGTGAAACAATATCATTTGTGAATCTCAGGTAGCAACAGACACTCAGGGAGCACAATATAATACGGCACACATGCACATAAGATATACAAGCCTCTTTGACAGGCAAAAGATCAGTCAAACAGAGTGCCCAAAATTTCTGGCACATCCTGCATATCCAAGGTGACATGAAAAACTTGAGCATTTAGCATTCTATCTTTTATCACAGAAATTGAATGTTATTTCTCCAACACAGGCGGCGCTACTGCTGTGATAAAAGCTACGGTAAAAGGAAACTCAAAGTACCTCTACATGTTTATAGAGCACAGGGGGCGGTAATCTGATTGCATCAAACATTTTTGGCTTTCCACACTTCTTCACCAAAGCGTCAACTTCATTGCAAATGGCACATACTGCATCCTGGCTTTTAATGAACAAGCAACAAGTTAATATTTGATTTCCTCAAAAGAATAATTCAAATAATTGGTTACTAATAGACTCTTCTTATGCAACAAAGTGGGAATAATGGTAACAGTGAATAAATATAGAAAAGAGAGAGAAACGGGGGAAGAGCAGAAGCACACACTCTCACATACATGAGCATAACAGGATGTCATGGATTAATCAAATCACCTCCAAGAAAAACATGAATAAGCATGGTACATGGCCCCATTCCCCACCGATATGGGGATATCCTCTTGATGCAAAGCGCCATAATTGGAAGAGAAGTAGCAACTTTCTGCTATTTGTTTCAAGTCCTCTTTATGTGCTCACTTGTCAGATGTCTATTAGTGAATATATGTACCACACATGGTCAAATGATCCCTCAATCAGTACTACTAATTCATGTTATTGCTTCTAACCAAAGTAAACTTAGTGTATACAAAACAAAAGGTTGATTACTAGGAACTAGTTCAAGCAAGTACAGCAGTCCCTTCAGTGTGAAAATTTTCATGACATGACAATTACAGAGCAAGTAGAGCAAAACGAAGGAGATGTTCGAAACTTTCACGTCCATATTGTCCAATATTGAATTTCACTTTCCATGCCACATAGTAGTTCTCACAACCATACATGGTCACACATGTGAAAGCGTGTATAAATTACTGCACGGTGAATGTAGTGCAGAGCCACAAATACCTATTTGCGGCCTCTAGACTTCACAGCCACAAATAATTGCCCTCTAGACTTGTTTACTAGACTAGGTTACTAAGTAAAATAGACAATTAGGATACCCTTTGCAAAACATGCAATATCAGAAACGCAACATACTCAAATCAGAAAAAACAACCTGCCCAATTTGAATTGCCTCAAGCAACTTCTCTTCTGGAAGAAAACTGCAATAACCCTGCACAGGACCAGGTGATGAATATGAGATCTATGTACTAGATCAAAGATAACAGCCAGCAATTGTTGGACACAATTCAACATTTCTATAGTCGATTAATGTCAAACCATTACCAAACATATTCGGGTGAAAATGGAGGTCTTTGCTAACATAATAAGTTCCACGACAATTGAGTCAGTAAAGGGAAGAATACAATAACTGTTAATGAAGAATTTGGCTGAAACAAATTAAACAATTTTCTGCAGAAAAGAACTGCTTCACGAAGATTTAGGCATTTTTCCAGATATGCTACTTGGATCCAAGTTAAACTATACGTGTGTAGGCAAACAATAACACTAACATAGATTCACCGCTATATCTTCTTCAGTCCTCATGGAAATGTTAGAAATGATTGTAGGCAGGAACAGGTTCACTTCAGGACAAGTGGAAGCAAATGCACAAGATAGAATAACATTATTATCTAATTTCACAGGTTATTATTCATTGTCCTCTCACAAAAAAAGAAAGTTTTTTCTTTTAGTGTTAAACTATTAACTAGTATACTATTTGTTCCCACTCAATCAGGATTCAAGGTTTATTTAACTTCAACCCAAAAGCTTATACTGTTGGGTAAGGCCTAACAATGGGGAATGTTATTCTTAACAATAATCATTGAGAGGAAGCGTAACAAGGTGCTTCTTGAATGCAATGCTACTTGGAAAGTCAAGAACTATGTTCTGTTCCATTTGCTCTCTCTTATTGATGTTTGGTTAATCCAATCCTCATTAATTGAACTTATTCTAAGCACTCAAGGTATCTAGTCAATGGTTCCTAATATAAACTGAAGGTCTAAGAAGATCATTCATTCAACCATTTCATGTGGATTATATAAAGAGAGAGCAATTTGATATGCATTTGGAAGAAGAATCCCAATTTTTTAAAAAAATAAAAATTCCAAAATCTTCATTACTGGATTACAGTGAAGCATTTCATCAACTATTTTGACTTTCTAAAATCTGTGCATATCTTCTGGGTGGAAAGCATTAATGATGAATAAGATCATTAAACCATATGTGGAATTGTTTAGATACGGAGTCCAATTCCATCAATATAACCACCCCCCTAATGCACCAATTAATGCCCTAAAATTACTCCAGATAACATAATTCAATGTCTGCCACGAAAACTATGATCTTTTCCAGAAACGGACTTCAAGTTCAAGAAAGTTTTCAAGTTATATTAAGAGATTACCTCTATCATCAATATTGCACTGTCAGTGCCTGCCAGAAGTAAATCCAGTTCTGAATCTTCCATCTGCTTAGTTGTTGGATTCACAATAAACTTATCCCCAACAAGTCCAACTCGAACTCCTGCAATTGCCTTCGTATTTGGCACTTCTGAAAGAGCTCTGTAGTAATTGAGTTTCACTTTTAACTATCTAACAACAAATGAAACTCCGCAATGCTTCAAAAACAGTAACTACTTTGCATTGTAACTTACACTGCTATTCCAGCTGCTGTTACTGCCAAAGCATCAGGAGGATGCAACCCATCATAGCTCAAGACCTGAGACAATGAGGAGATAGTAACTCATCGTAAGCTGAAATGCAAGCCAAAAGAAAAAGACAGTAATAATAGAAACACATTGTCCGGTTCCCGATTCTGACTATCAAGTATAATAAACAACATATGAAATTCATAATAGTAGATCAATCAGCTGGTACACCAAGTCAGAAGCAACTAACACGCCCAAGCAATACTAAATTTTTCAATACTTCACAGAGCATATCAAAATTATACCTTGATATAGATATAGATGACCATGGTTGAATGATTCTCAAATCCCCAGAAAAGAAAAACACTTCACTTAAGTTTTTGCATCCTTGTTTTCAAAATGATTAAACTACTTTCTTTCATCAGTACAGCTGGCCAAGGTTGAATATTGCTCAGATCCCATAACAGATCTGTAATTCAGTTCCAGAATCCTTGTAATCTTGAAACTAAGATCACTTAGCTCATGCTTTTAGAACTCACTGATGCAAAAGAGCTTTGAGTTTATAAAAGAAATAAGAAAGAAGGTAAATTATAAATTTAGTTTATGCTAGGTTTCCTTATTAAATAGAAAGTAG
This sequence comes from Erythroxylum roigii, assembly GCA_027576455.1. Lineage (NCBI taxonomy): Eukaryota > Viridiplantae > Streptophyta > Magnoliopsida > Malpighiales > Erythroxylaceae > Erythroxylum > Erythroxylum roigii. Next base: position 9,889,328 of record JANZXV010000002.1, read on the forward strand.
AAGTAAGTTAGATATGTTATCCTAGTTGATTAGGACTTAAAATTATTTAAGAATATAGAATTCTTATTAGAATAGGATTCAATTTTGTTTTGGATATTTTAAATAGGAATCGTTAAAATAAATAAATATTAATTGAGAATTTTTTCCCTTAATTGATAGGGGCGATAGACAGTTATTAGAGGCAGTTATTATTTCAGTAACTGTAAAGAGGGGTGGCAGTTATTAGAGGCAATTACCAAAGCAGTTATTTCTGCTTTAGTGAACCATGTACATTAAAAAAGGGGAATAACCCCTGTTGTATGAAGTGAATGAATGCAGTCTCTCTACCAAAAATTCTTTGTAGTTTCTTGACATGGTATCAAAGCCACAAGGAGATCAATTCGACTACAAGTTTCATCCTCTTCTGATCTGACATTCATTGTCAAATCAATAACTGCTACCAAACTCACTGTGATTGATCTCTAATTAATCGATTGTTAGCCATTTTTTCATTCAGCCTTGATTGTTGGAAATTCTCCCTACAATTCCAGTAATTCTCTTTGTATCAGCCTTCATCATACTCCTCCTCTCCATATTATCAGATCAATTGTCCTTAATCCCAAAAGATGTCAGAAATTGAGGAAACAAGTGGAGTGCAGCAGGGAATGACAAACTCCCCAGTGCAGCCTCTGGGAGATTTGCCTACCATCCAACCAGCCTTCAAACTGGATGGCAAAAACTATCTGAAATGGTCTCAGTTTATTCGAACCACCTTGAAAGGAAAGGGGAGGTTGAGCCATCTGAATGGCACTGATCCCAAGGAAGGAGACCCATGGTTTGAAGCTTGGGATGAGGAGGATGCCTCAATCATAACATGGATGTGGAATTCCATGATTCCTGAAATTAGTGATACGTGCATGTTCTTGTCAACTGCAAAGGACATTTGCGACACACTTCATCAGACATATTCAAAGGCCAAAGATGCAACCCAAATATATGAGGTGAAAGTAAGAACAATGGCAACAAAACATGGGAGTAAGTCAGTGACAGAATATGCCAACCAGTTGAAAACATTATGGGAGGAACTGGATCATTATCAAGTGCTACAAACTAGATGCTCAGAAGATGCTGCTCTACTGAAGAATTTTGTGGAACAAGACAATATATGATTTTCTTGGGGGATTGAACCCTGAATATGATTAAGTCAGGGTCCACATATTAGGGCGGCAAGAGGTTCCATCTTTAAATGAGGTGGTAGCACTCATTCGAGGAGAAGAAAGTAGAAGGATGGTTATGTTAGATAATCAAACACTGGAAAGTGGCGCAATGGTGGTTGCCAGACACGGAAGAATTGAAGGAGGAAGATCTGGACAGCAGAAACTTGATGAATTATGGTGCACATTCTGCAAAAAACCTAGGCACACAAGGGATAAATGTTGGAAGCTACATGGAAAGCCTCCAAGCCGAGATGGGGACAGAAAGGAGAATCTCAGATAAATCAAGGGTGGAATCAGAGATGGGGACAGCGCAGAAAAGGTGGACAAGCACATACAGCTGCTGCAGCAGAGCAGGAGCAGCCAGCTCTAGACACAGGGAAGTTGAACCAAGGAGAAATTAACAAACTGACTCTTGCACTAGACAAACCAGGGGACTTATCTGCTCCTGGAGGTAGAACCTCACTTGCATTTTCTAGTGAGTCTATTACCCTGGTCAGTGTAAGTGCCTCAGTCCACTCTCCTTCCCAAGGTTCCTGGATCATTGACTCAGGAGCTACAGACCATATGACCAATACCTCAACCCTTTTCACAACCTATAAACCCTACTCTGGTAACAAAAAAATATCTACTGCAGATGGATCCTTAATTACTATTGCTAGTGTTGGTGACATTATCCCTAGTCTGATTCTTAAAAATGTCTTTCATATCCCTAAACTGTCTACCAACGTTATTTCTGTCAAAAAACTAATTTCTGATACAAATTGCCATCTATTCTTTCATCAAGATTTCCATTTATTTCAGGAAAGGGATTCGAGGAGGAGGATTGGACATGCTAGGGCAAAGGATGGCCTCTATTATCTTGAGACATCAGCCAAACAACAAAAATTAGACATCATTTCTCCATCCAGCTTACCATCCGAAACACGTCTCACAAATTCAGAAAAAATTTGGCTCTACCAACGCCGCCTAGGACATCCCTCCTTTGTTATTAAAAATATGTTTCCTTGTTTTCAAGTAATATGGTAGAAGAGTTTCAATGTGAAGTGTGTGAGCTTGCTAAACACAAGCGTGTGCCCTTTCCAACTTCTATTAGTAAAAGTTCTCTACCCATTGACCTTGTTCATAGTGATATATGGGGTTCAACATCCATTTCTAATGTTTTTGGTGCAAAATGGTTTGTTTCATTTATTGATGATTGCACGCGTATGACTTGGATCTTTCTTCTCAAACATAAGTCAGATGTGAGCATAGTCCTTCCTCGGTTTTATACCATGATTCAGACCCAATTTGGAACCAACATTAAAAGGGTCAGATCTGACAATGCCAAAGATTACTTTAATCAGACCTTATCTTCTTTCTTTCAAAAGGAGGGCATTATCCATAAGTGTTCTTGTGTCTATACTCCACAACAAAATGGCATTGCAGAGCGTAAAAATAGTCACCTTCTTGCTTGTACAAGAGCTCTTCTGTTTTATAACAATGTCCCACAGTGGCTATGGGGAGAGGCAGTCCTAACTTTTACCTTCTTGATCAATCGACTGCCATCATACAACCTTGGAAACCAAAGTCCTTCTGATACCTTCTCTACCTTCTACCCAAATAATCCAATTAAGATCGGCCTACAACCTAGAATATTTGGGTGCACATCCTTTATTCATGTTCAGTCTCCCGGTAGAGGCAAGCTGGATCCTAGGGCCCTACGCTGCATATTTGTGGGATACTCATCCACCCAAAAAGAGTACAAATGTTACCATCCTCCCACTAAAAAAGTCTTTATCTCGGCTAATGTCACCTTTAATGAAACTGAGCCTTATTATTCTCATTCTCATCTTCAGGGGGAGAAATCAGTACCATTAAATTCAGAAGATGAGGATACTACCATTTCTTTGGAAAAATTTTCCATTCTCCAGTTGATACTAATCAGCCCATTTCTGCTCCAGACCAGTCCTATACAGAGCAGTCTACACCAGACCAATTCACTCCAGACTTACCTGATACTCAATAGGTGCATCGGACACTCATAATCCTCAACTAGCATGTGTACTCAAGAAGTTTGGCAAAGTGTACTCAAGGAGAGGAAAAGGCAATTCTGCACCTCAACATGTTCAGGATTCCATCAAGGATCCCAATCTAGAGGTAACAGATCCTAATGATAAAATACATGAAATTTTTGAGCAGCCTGTTTTATGTGATACTGTTGATAAACCCATTGCCTTGCGAAAAGGTACAAAAGAGTGTACCAAGAAATCACTTTATCCCCTAGCACAATCCGTGTCACTCAAAAATGTTTCCTTATCACACAAGACCTTCCTTGTCAATCTACATGGTGCCAAAATACCCAACACATGGACTGAGGCCTTAACTGATGAGAAATGGAGACAAGCTATGAATGTGGAGATGGAAGCGCTAGAAAGGAAAAAAACCTGGGATCTAGTGCAGTTGCCTCCAGACAAGAAAACAGTGGGTTGTAGATGGATTTATACCATCAAATACAAGGCAGATGGGTTAATTGAGAAGCACAAGGCAAGACTAGTGGCCAGGTTACACAGAGTCATATGGAATTGATTATTTGGAGACCTTTGCTCCAGTTGTTAAGACGAATATTGTGCAGGTGTTGTTGTCCTTGGCAGTAAACTTGGACTGGAATTTAGAGCAGTTTGATGTCAAGAATGCCTTCTTACATGGTGACCTGGAGGAAGAGGTTTATATGGATGTGCCACCAGGTTATGGGACTGAACTTCCAGTTAGAACTGTGTGTAAGCTAAAGAAGGCACTTTATGGGCTCAAGCAGTCACCTCGAGCCTGGTTTGGAAGGTTTACCAAGGCTATGC
>JANZXV010000002.1:9896995-9915652 GCA_027576455.1 Erythroxylum roigii
TTGTTATAAAAAATATGTTTCCTTCCTTGTTTTCAAGCAATAGGGTAGAAGAGTTTCAATGTGAAGTGTGTGAGCTTGCTAAACACAAGCGTGTGCCATTTCCAACTTCTATTAGTAAAAGTTCTCTACCTTTTGACCTTGTTCATAGTGATATATGGGGTCCAGCACCCATTTCTAATGTTTCTGGTGCAAAATGGTTTGTTTCATTTATTGATGATTGCAGACGTATGACTTGGATCTTTCTTCTCAAACACAAGTCAAATGTGAGCATAGTCCTTCCTCGATTTTATACCATGATTCAGACCCAATTTGGAACCAAAATTAAATGGGTCAAATCTGTCTATGCTAAAGATTACTTTAATCAGACCTTATCTTCTTTTTTTCAAAAGGAGGGCATTATGGGCATTATCCATAAGTCTTCTTGTGTCTATACTCCACAACAAAATGACATTGCAGAGCGTAAAAATGGTCACCTTCTTGCTTGTACAAGAGCTTTTCTTTTTTATAAGAGTCCCACAGTGGCTATGGGGAGAGGCAGTCCTAACTTCTGCCTTCTTGATCAATCGACTGTCATCACACAACCTTGGAAACCAAAGTCCTGATTATACCCTCTCTTCCTTCTACCCAAATAATCAAGTTAAGATCGGCCTAAAGCCTAGAATATTAGGGTGCACAACCTTTGTTCATGCTCAGTCTCCCGATAGAGGCAAGCTGGATCCTAGGGCCCTACGCGGGATACTCATCCACCCAAAAAGGGTACAAATGTTACCATCCTCCCACTAAGAAAGTCTTATCTCGGTTGATGTCACCTTTAATGAAACTGAGCCTTATTATTATTCTCATTCACATCTTCAGGGGGAGAGATCAATACCATTAAATTCAGAAGATGAGGAAGCTACCATTTCTTCATAATTTTTTTCCATTTCTCAGTCCATTTCTCCAGCTGATACTAACCAGACCAATTCACTCCAGACTTACCTGACCTCTCAACAAGTGCATCAAACACTCATAATCCTCACCCAGCATGTGCACTCAAGAAGTTTGGCAAAGTGTACTGAAGGAGAGGAAAAGGCAATTCTGCACCTCAGCATGCTCAGGATTCCATCAAGGATCCCAATCCAGAGGTAACAGATCCTAATGATGAAATACATGAAATTTTTGAGCAGCCTGTTTTATGCGATACTGTTGACAAACCCATTGCCTTGCACAAAGGTACAAGAGAGTGTCCCAAGAAATCACTTTATCCCCTAGCGCAATCTGTCTCACTTAAAAAAGTTTCCTCATCACACAAGACCTTCCTTGTCAATCTACATGGTGCCAAAATACCCAACACATGGACAGAGGCCTTAACTAATGAGAAATGGAGACAAGCTATGAATGTGGGTTGTAGATGGATTTATACCATCAAATACCGGGCAGATGGGTCAATTGAGAGGTACAAGGCAAGACTAGTAGCCAAAGGTTACACACAGTCATATGGAATTGATTATTTAGAGACCTTTGCTCTAGTTGCTAAGATGAATACTATATGGGTGTCATTGTCCTTGGCAGCAAACTTGGACTGGAATTTAGAGTAGTTTGATGTCAAGAATGCCTTCTTACGTGGTGACTTGGAGGAAGGGTTTATATGAATGTGCCACCAAGTTATGGGACTGAACTTCCAATTAGAATTGTGTGTAAGCTGAAGAAAGCACTCTATGGGCTCAAGCAGTCACCTCGAGCCTGGTTTGGAAGGTTTACCAAGGCTATGCTCACCTTGGGTTATGCGCAAAGTGAAGCTGATCATACTCTCTTTGTTAAACATTCAGCTTCAAGGGGAGTTAAAGCACTAATAGTCTATGTTGCTGATATAATTGTGACTGGCAATGATGAAAATGAGAAACAGAGGCTAAAGAGGCATTTGGCAACTAAATTTGAGAATAAAGAGCTTGGAAAACTAAAGTACTTCTTGGGGATAGAAATAGCTCACTCAAGAAGAGGTATTTTTATCCGTCAACAAAAGTATATTATCGATTTACTAACAAAGACAAGTTTGAACCTGTTGGGACACCCTTAGACCCAAATACTAAGCTGGGAGAGGCAGAAGATGAGGTGCCAATGGACACTAGGATATACTGGCAACTACTAGGCTAACTAATGTCTCACACAATGCCAGACATAGCCTTTGTTGTAAGTTTAATTAGTCAGTTCATGCACAAACCCAAGGAGTGCCACCTTCAGGCAGTCCATCGTGTTCTCAGATATTTAAAGGGAACATCAGGAAGAGGAGTGCTATTCAACCGAGGAAATAGCATATGTTTGGAAGCTTATACAAATGTAGATTATGCAGGTTCAATAGTGGATAGAAGATCAACGTCTAGAAACTGCACCTTTTTGGGAGGAAATCTGAAAACATGGAGAAGTAAAAAACAGGGGTTGTAGCCAGATCAAGTGCAGAAGCTGAGTTCAGGGCAATGGCACAAGGAATATGTGAGTTACTCTGGTTGAAAATTCTACTTGAAGGTCTGAAGGTCAAATAGGAGAAACCTATGAAGCTATATTGTGATAATAAATCAGCTATAAGTATAGCTCACAACCCAGTCCAGCAAGAGAGGACAAAGCATACAGAAGTTGATACACATTTTATCAAGGAGAAGCTAGAGAGTGGCCTGATTTGCACATCCTTTGTATCCAGTCAATAGCAAATTGCAGACATTTTTACCAAAGGGCAGAGTGGACGTCAATTTGAAAACATTATTAGCAAGCTGGGGGTTGATAATATCTACCTCCCAGCTTGAGGGGGAGTGTTAAAATAAATAAATATTAATTCAGAATATTCTCCCTTAATGGATAGGGGCTATAGACAGTTATTAAAGGTAGTTATTATTTCAGTAACTGTAAATACGGGTGGCAGTTATTAGAGACAATTACCAAAGCACTTATTTCTACTTTTATTAGAGGCAGTTACCAAAGCAGTTATTTCTGCTTTGGTAAACCGTGTACATTAAAAAAGGGGAATAACCCCTGTTGTATGAAGTGAATGAATGCAGTATCTCTACCAAAAATTCTTTGTAGTTTCTTGATGGGAACCTCACTATTAAAAGAAGAGTTCTAAGAACTTTTCTATATACATATATGAACATACTCAATCCTTCATAATAAGAGTTCTAAGAACTTTTCTATATACATATATGAACATACACAATCCTTCAATAAATAGATCCTAAATTTTTTTCTACAAACTTGAGTTTTCAATTAGAAAGTGTGATACTTTCTTCTAAGAGTGATTCTTAGACTCTAGGAGTGATTCTTAATTTCCCATCCTCCATTACTTGTTTACCTCACTAAAGTTCAAAACTTTTAACCTGAATTTCTAGAAATCAAAATCCTAAATTCTAACCATATCAAACCTAAAATTCTCGTGAAATTAAACCCTAATATTCTAGCTATCCTAAATTGATAGTTTAGCACCCAAAGCTCAAATTCCAGCCCCATAATTTATAAATTTTATAGGTCTTAGCCACTAGTATGATATATCTTCTACTTATCCTACGAAAATTTGGCATCAAAGTTTTGGTTTACAATAGCAACATTTAGTGTAAGGGCACGCAGAAGAATAATCAGCGACCTAGAGCGAGATGAAGTAATTCTAAATAACGCAAAAAAATTGGGCATCGATTGTCCCCAATCACAAGATGCTCCAAAAACCAATTTACATGTAACAACTCCCACAAGAATGCATATTCGACAATTTTTGGAGAGGCTAGACAACCTTGAAATTCATTTTCTAAACGTCAAAACTCCAACAAAAATAATTTTGCAAACCGATATCATATACTTGATGTTAAACACAGCACAGGTGCCAATAAGTAAGATGAAGGGATTGATATTAATCAATAGCACATAGTGCAAGAGTAAATATTTGTTGGAAAATCATACTCTAGTTTTGATTCTTCAAATTTAACAAACATTGCCTCAAAGAAAGTGCTTGTTCTAGATGGAGAAACTAATTAATTAGAATCTTCAAACCTATATGCAAAAGGTGATCATGTACGTGTGACATGAAGAGTTTGAGAATGGGAGATGATATAGCATTAAAGATGAAGAAAAGGAGGGAGCGGATTCCTTGATAGTTCCTAGAGCTGAAGCAACTTAACAAGAAGTTGAAACATGCAAGCAACAAGCTGAAACATATTGTCATAGTCCTGGGTTACGGAACAAGTTATGGGTTGGCTAAAGTGTTTAGAGGGAGTTAGGTTAACAGGTTCTAGGGGATGACAGGATGGTTTCTTATGACGCCCTATGGTGTTAGTTGGGTTCTAAAGAAACTGAAAACTTTCTTGAGTTTAGAAATATTTAAGAGGACTTGTTAAGAAAGTTTTGACTACCTTCTTTATTAGCTAAAACCCATTAAATACAAGAATGGAAAACTAACTCCCTAATACTAGGAGAGAATGGGAAAGTGGAGACTAAAATGTGAAAAATGGAGCTAACCTCCTAACAACCTACGAAACATATGGGAAATAAGACTAAACTTATTTTAACTTGATTTGCCATGTGTGAATCTGTTGTAGACTTTAGGATTGCTAACATTTCTCCCGCCCTCCAAAACTCACTTCCCCTTAAGCGAAAAGGGAGGGAATTGTTGGCGCATATAATCAATAGGTTTGAAGATGAGTCAACTGGGGAAGTGCCTTGCCAATGGATGAGAACCTCCTGGCAGTTATGGTTGAGACGATAACCAAGAAATGCCAATGGTTGAGGCAATTCAGGCTTTGGGAAATGAATGGGTAATGCAGCTTCTTCCATTTGTTTACCTTCAATGAAAGGTTTGAGACAAGCCACATGAAACACATGGTTAATTCTGGTAGTTTAAGGAAGATCCTACTTGTAGGCCGCGGATCCTACCCGCTGCACAATTGGAACTGGCCCATAGAACTAGGGTAACAATTTGGAATGTTGACAAGTTGCCAATAAGAGTTGGTGATATGGCTGTAGGCGAAGGAGAACCTTGTCTCCCACATTTTATTCCACCTAGCGGTGCCTCGAGTCATAGGTGGATTTCATCTTTTGCGAGGCAAGAGATAAGTTCTACCTTAAAGATTGAAGATTTCATCACGAGATTAAAGGGCTCAGTCTACAGCATCAATCTTGAAGATGCCTGGACAATAAGAGAGCAACCCAGGCGGTGGGCACCCATAGACCATTTCGAAAGGTGTAGCCCCCAAAGAAAAGTGGAAACTGGTGTTGTAAGAGTATTTAGCACAAGCTAACCAATCCATCCACTTCATGGGATGGTCATTAGTGAAGCAACTCAAGTACATTTCCACAATCCAATTGACCACCTTGATTTGGTCATCCAATTGGGGACGTTAAGCATCTAAAGCATAATTTAGTGTCACTAAGCTGAAAGAGTTCGTTTCAAAAAAGGCTTGTGCAGGTGACGTCCCTATCACTAACCACAGTTTTTGGTGGACCATGCAACTTCAAGATGAGAAGAAGCGAGCAACACTTACAGTCATATATGGATAGGAGAATGGGCGCAGATGACAACATTTGGAGAAACGATCAACAACCACCAAGATAACATTCTTTGCATGCGAAGTGGGTAAGCCTCCCATAAAATCTAAAGATATATCAACCCATACTCGTTACGGAATAGGTAAGGGTTGAAGTAGGATGGTCAATTGTAATGTCTCCACCTTGTGCCTTTGACAAGTTGCACTAGACTTAAAGTTGCAGACGTCTTGTTTCATACCCTTCTAACGGAAGTCCTTTGCAATGTGAGAGAAGTTTCTCATAAACCCCATGCCCCTAATTATGGAAAGCAAATAAAACTATCTGGATTAGGGAAGAATTCCCTGCTAAGTGGCCTCGATTTTTGTAAAAGAGAAGACCTTGTTTGAAACTCCATTCCCCTTTTGTTGTACCCTGCTGGAGCTCATTAATCAATTATTACAAGGAAATGTTTTAGAGAATGTGTTAGAGAATTTGAGAAGGGATAACACCGATGTCGTGGTCATAGGAGTCTTGAGGTCAATGAAGGCTTGTTGTGATTGGGGCATCCCCTTAAAGCAATTCCTTTAGAGCGCGGCCATAAGTGGGGTCAAAATTGATCCATATTTGTGGATGAACTTGTAATAGTAACTGGTAAGGCCTAAGAAGCCAAAGTCCTGAATAGTTGCAGGCTTAGGCCAATCAGCCAAAGTTGCAATCTTCTCTAGATCGGCAATAATACCTTGGGTAAAGATGATGTGCCCCAAGTAAGCAATTTTGGTCTAGCCAAAAGAGCATATTGATTTGAAGGATGAGACTATGTTCTGCCAACAGATTGAAGAAGATGCGAAGGCACTGCAGGTGTTCCACCCAAGTACGGCTATAGACAAGAATGCTGTCAAAAAAAACCAATACAAATCTTCTTAAATGAGGTTTAAAAACCTCGTTCATCAATGCTTGAAAAGTGGACGGGGCATTGGTGAGCCCAAAGGGCATGACGAGGAACTCAAAGTGGTCGTGGTGAGTGCGAAAGGTCGTCTTCTCCACATCTGCTTTAGCATTTGCATTTGGTGGTACCCAACACACAGGTCCAATTTGGAAAAATATTTGGCTAAATAACTCTTCTAGAAACTCATTAATTACAAGAATGAGGAATTTATCTTTGATAGTATTGGCATTCAATTCCTTGTAATCAACACAAAAGCCCCAAGTTTCATCATATTTAGTAACATGTAGTACTGGTGAAGAGAACGGTGACCGGCTAGGTTGAATTATTCCCTGTTGCAACATGCTAAACATTGCTACTCTACTACTGCTTTCTCGGCATAGGAATATTGATAGGGTAGAACTACCATCAGGCTTCGCCCCTAGCTCCAAGGTTATCCTATGGTCACATCTTCTTGTACGTGGAAGGCCTATAGGTTCCTATAAGATATGCAGCCTAGTCATGATTATCTTTGGTGGCTAAAGTGTAATTATGGTGCCTTATGATTCCCGATGCCTTGTAATTCTACCTGTCTTCCATGGTTAGTAAAAGGCATATGCATGCCATAACATCCCAAGAAATAGGTCCCAAAGTTTTTAGTCAATTTACCCAAAAAAAAAAAAAAGTTTTTAGTCAATTAACACCCATCACCATGTCAACCCCACTTAGGGATAAAAAAAAACCAAATTAAGTGGGACTCCTCAGCTTTCTGCTGAATTTCTAATCCTTTCACAGTTTGCCATCATTAGTCGCAGACCCTCACGATTCTGTACTGGCAAGTTGGTGGAGGAGACAATTGCAACATCAATAAAGTTATTAGTACTGCCTAAATCGATTAAGACCCAAATGGGATGCCCAGGGATGGTGCCCTTCAACCGCATAGTTTGTGGGGAATTAGTGCCAATGATAGCATTTAGTGATAACTCTGGCAGGTCATGATTCGAGGCTTCTTCCATAACTACTTCAACTTCTTCATTTTCGACCATCTCAATCTAAAAGATCTTTTTGCATCGATGGCCTCTAGTGTACAACTCATCACAATTAAAGCAGAGGCCTTTAAGACGTCTCTCCTCCATCTCAGCCTTGGCTAGTTGTCTCACGACCTGGAAACGAGAGTTACGTAATAAATCAATATGTTTAATTAGTCGTACCTCATTTGGAAATCCCTTGCTAGCTTGGCCCTTGCACTCTTATAGCCTTGACATACTCGTTGTTGTGAGGTCAGGTGGATCGTGCAACTCCACCTCAACATCAATATAATCAGCAAGGTCGTTGATGTAGAGGTCAATTTTTTGGGCTTGAGTCAAGGTTATGACCCTGGAAACGAGCTACTCAAACTTCTCTTGATAATCCGCCACTGAATCTCGTTGCTGCAACTAAGCTAGTTCTCCCAACTTGTGGATGGGTGGCCCAAATCACAGATAACATTGCTGGGAAAACTCCTCTCAAGTACACTGAGGCATGTCATTTTCCAACTGAAAGCCCAAATATGGGCATTGCCTTGCAAATGGAAGGAGGCAAGACTAACCTTCTCCTCACCTAGGGTTTGTTGGTGATGGAAAAAGTGCTCACAACGACTCAGCCAGCCTTGAGGGCCATCTTGACCATTGAAGTGGGAAAAATATAGCTTGGTTAATTTGGGAACAATGCTCCCTCCTCCTGAGGATTATGAGCCAGACACCCCCATTATTACCTTTCCCTTATGAGACTAGCTACTATTGTTGTCTTCCATTAGAGTTGGTGATCACTAAGCGGCTGCTAGGTCATGGGAGAATTCATCTAAGCGAGCGAACAATGCTCCCTAATGGGCGATGTTGGAAACCCGCTCTTCTTGGAACAATTATAGCAATTGGTTGAGTTGTTACTGGATAGTGTCTACCATAACTCCTTACTCTGATACCAAGTTATTATAGTCATGAGTTATGGAATGAGTTATGGGTCGGCTAGTATGTCTAGAGGGATTGGGGTTAACAGATTCTAGGGGGTGACAGGATGGTATCCTATGACGTCTTATGGTGTTAGTTTAGGCGTTTAAAAAATTGAGAACTTTCTTGAGTTTAAAAGTACCCAAGAGGACTTGTTATGAAATTCTCAACTACCTTCTTTATTAGCTAAAACCCCTTAAATACAAGAAGAAAAAACTAATACAAGAAGAAAAAACTAACTCCCTAATACTAGGAAACAAAATGGGAAAGTAGAGACTAAAATGTGAAAATGGAGGCTAACCTCCTAACAACCTATGAAAAATGTGGAAATATGACTAAACTAAAGGGACAAAGCTTATTGACTCAAAACTTGATGATGTCAATGAAAACAACAAATTGGGATGTTAAAGGTTATGTTATAGTGGGTGATGAAGGAGAAGTAGATTTGAAAGAAGATACGAAATTAACACAACATTAACCAACAATGGCAAGTTAATGCATTTGATACAAGAAGCAACGATACACATGTTCTTAATGCCTATGTGGTAGAGAAGCCATGTGATTTTGTTATGAAACATCTGGAAATACAATGGTCAAGACTTATGATGTCCACATTGCTAAGCTCTTCTTCAAAGAGGTTGTATGTCACCATGAATTGCCTTTAACCAATGTATTTGATCGTGATATAAAGTTTGTGAGTTATTTTTGGAGAATTCTATGGATAATATTGAACACTAAGCTTCAGTTTTCAAGTTCTTTCCGTCTCCAAACCGATGGATAAACAAAGGTGGTGAATAAAAGCTTGGTAACAATGCTAATAATTATGACCTAATTCTATGGCAGACTTTGCATACAATAGTTTTATAAATAGGTCAATTAGTATGAGTCATTTTCAAATAGTTTAAAGTATTCAACCAAGGAAGTCTATTGATTTAGTTCCTTTATCACAAACAACACAAGTTAGTGATGAAGCTACAAGTTTTACACAATACATAAGAAATATCTTTGATGAGGTATAAAGAAAGATAGCAATCAACAACTTCACTTATAAAGAACATGTTGATTAAGATGATCGACTGGTATAATTCAATGAAGGAGATATGGTGATGATAAGAATTCGTCCAAAGCATTTTCAAAAGGAAAATATAAGAAATTTCATTCACAAAGTGTTAGACCTTCTAAGATCCTCAAGAAGAAAAGTGCAAATTTATGTTTTCGAATTACCAAGAGACATGGCAATTAGTCATATCTTTAATGTTGCAGACTTAACTATTTATTATGGACATGATGGTACACAATCTCCTATTGCAATTGTGAGAACTCCAGCCATTTTTTATCTTAAAGAGGAGATAAAGGATGTTCTTGATCAACAAATAGTAGCCACAAGAGCTAATGGATATCAATAGTTTCTTGTCAAATGAAAAGGAAGATCAATTTCTAATAACACTTGGATTTTAGAATTTGAATTACAAAAGTTGAATCCATACCTATATGATTAATATTTTCCAATTCTACGTCAAGGATTGGTTTCACACAAGTCAATGAGAATTGATGCAAAAAAGTTTAGAGTTTATAAAAGAAATAAAAAAAAGGATGTGTATGTGCGTATGCATGTGTGTGTGTGTGTGTGTACGTGTGTGTGAGGCCGCTCGCGCGCGCTTAGCCTTTCAACAAATAGATCTTGAATTTTTTTTTACAACCTTGACTTTCGAATTCGAAGGTGTGATAATTTCTTTTAATAGTGATTACAGCCACCAAAATTTATATATTTGGTGGGTCTTAGCCACTACTCTGATACAATATTCTATTCTTCCTACAACACTCACCATACATTACCTTTCCAAACTTATACCTTGCACTTAACTAGTCAAAGTACCATACCCTATCCATATATAGCAGCTCTCCTGAAATTTCTGCCACCAAAGACTATCTAATTTCAGTCAAATCAAACTTTATTGCTTAGAAGGCATCCTCTACTAGAGTTGTCAAATGTTTAAGCTAGTATGAGGTTTTAAACCCAATAGCAGCCCTTTCTGTGAAAACGGAAGTTAAAATATGCCACATTTTTCTTCTGCAAAACTTCTTTAAATTGCAAAGGTGATATTTATATCTCCTCTTGAAAAGGTGATTCATCCAAAAATAGTGATTAATGAATTAAGATGAAAGTAGCTCATAGAAAAGTGGCTTCCATATACGGCCATGGGTCTAAATGAACTAAGATAATCCATGTAATAACAAGTGACATGAACGTATCTGGTTCTTTCAAGAAAATCTGATAACTTACCCAAGATAGAACCTGAGTTTCATGGTAGAAGCCTTTAAGCATAGTTGGTCGTAGAGGCCTATCAATCAATCTACAAATGAGAACCTAGACAAAGGCAAACAAATAGATACACAATTATATAAAACACAAGTGGGAACAAATGGCTAAGTTTCAAATAAAAGCAAGTGAACTTGTGGGAGGAATACTACCACATATTTGGGACAAATATTAAAAGCTAGATAAAAACAAGATATCAACTACTTTTTGCTATCATAACTCAATCAGGTCAAGTAAAGAGATCGAATTACATATTTATTCAAGATGGGTGGGAAAGGGACAAGTTTAACTTCTATGTAATCAGATCAGAAGAATTTCATTACATTGAATACAGAGAAACAAACCTCAATACTCATAGAACAGAATATCCTTTTCACAAGTTAAAAATGGCCAAAACACCATTGTGATAGAACATCAATTTTCACTAATGGGTGCACTATAGAAGATTCATTAAACATAATTAATTTGGGTGATGTAGTCTCAATTTCCAGAATAAAGTAGGTCAGTTAGATATCATTACAGGAAACATAAAAAACCAAAACCCATGCTATCATCTTCTGAACTGGTTAATGACAGCACGTTTGTCTGCTTTGCAATAAGCAGATTAATGAACATTAAGCTGCAGGTCTCCAGCCATTAATTTCAATTCTAGACATAAAATATGCTTTCAATTGCACAAAGATTTTCAACACAACTTTTCATTAACCTCAAAAAACTTGTTAGAAAAAATGGATACATTAAGTAGCATGAACTGAATGTAAAGCCTTAAAGTAAAGTCAGCAATTAACATAATTGATTCAGCCTATCGTCTCAAACAATACTAAGTACGCTTAAAAGCTTGGCTGCTGGTACCTCATGATCCTTCGCCCTCCCTTCTCTTTTGAAAAAGCCCCCACTAAAGAAGAAGCAAATTCATGCACAGTATTAGCTTTCTTTTAGTGTGGTGTGGATTACAGGAGTAGGAAAAAGTTGCTGCACCTTACCTGGTTCTACCAGCTGCCGAGAACCTCTCTTGATAATTTACAGAAAGAGGGAAAAAATCAGAAGGCTCACTAGGGATATCATCCAAACAAACAGTTGTGTAGACAATCTGAGAAACAATTGTCCCAGTGGATCAATAAATATTACTGTGGAAATCAAAAGTCAGGATCACTGGTAGGATTGAAAATACAACTATAAGGAAAAGAAAAACAGAAAGTGGCACAGATGGTAGAAAGGCTTAAAAGTAACAAACAAAAAGTTGAAAGGTAAAATGAAAATAAATAAACCAGATCATTTAGGCCTGCCTTACTGGTTTCAGCCTTGATGCAAACTAAATGTTTTTAAATCTGTAAAATTCATAACACCGTAACATGAACTCATGACCTCCACAACTGAAAAATTACCTCAAAATTACATGAGTTCCTCTAACACTCCACATTAGGATATCGGTTGTAATGACGACAATTAAGTTGCAATAACTCGTATCATAGCAACTGATTCTTGGTTTTGTTGCAACAAATAAGCATTCAAAATGTTTTGGAATTAAGAACTTCTAAGGGCCATTATTCAGACATGAAGCTAGGCCTCACAAAGTAAGCACTACTTTCCAGATAATGTTCTAGCAACCATGAAGAACTCAAAAATACAATTTGACTCGCTACTGGAAAGCATTTTCAAAGAGCATCATATGTGGTCTTGCCCTTATTTGTTATGAAGATATACAGCATAGCAAATGCCTACAAAGAGACTTTACAAATTCCTAAGCCAGTTCAGAAGAAGCTGCTGTTTATTAAAGCTGCCCAAGTATCCCACATTGACTGACATTAGATGTCAACTGAAAAGGGTATTAACTGCACTTGCGCAACTTGGAACTTACTGTTGCTCCATCAGTAACTGTGACAGCACCGCTAGCTTGTCTTCCCATGTAGCCTGTCTCAACCAAAATCTAAAAAATAAAAAATAAAACCAAAGGAATACCCAATCGATTACAGGAGCATACCAAGCACAATACACCAATAAAAACTAAAAAACAATGCTTCAACTGATTCTTAAAGAATTAAGGAAATGTCATCCGCATTTCCAAAAGCAAAGCCACAATCGGACCTCTCTATCTCCGAATGGGATTTTGACGGAGACAGTGTCGGGAAAGAACTCCCGGCCATCGGTAAAATCTGTCTCTGAAACTTCCTGTTCTTCTAAAGCTCCAAACCGAAACCTCTTAGTATGCTTTCGGGAGAGGAACGAACAGAACCTGGAATTTCTTGAAGCGGGAGAGAGATTGAAATTCCGCGAGTGAGAGTGCTTACAGCGACAGCTGGGGAGAAGAAATGAAGAATTCAGTGGAAACTGAGGCCTGGTGTAGAGGCTGCTAGGGTTAGCTAGCATTGTAGACTGAAGAGAGTGTGAAGTTCCGGGTGAGTGGGGAGAGACAGAGCCAGTGAAAGAAGAAGGAAAAACAAGTTTATCCATTTAGAAGGCGCCAAGGCATTGTGTTGTAAACGTGGTTTCCCTGTGGGCAATGGATTATGGGCTTTTTAGTTTCTTTAAATAACGGGCCAGGCCCGTTATTTCAATCCAGGGCTTGGACTTTTCCTAAAATGGGTGGGGGTGGAGAGAAACACTGAAATTATAAAATTTTTATAAAAATTTAAATGTTATAATATTATAATATAAACGTTACAGTTAAAATTCATTTGTAAAATAACTTTTATTATAATTAATTTTTTGCAATAATGATAAGAATTCATTTATATTACTTCAGAAAAACTTAATATACTAGTGATTAATATATAAATATTTGATGACGGAAAGTCTTTAATATATTAATGTGTTTATAAATATTTTCTTGAAAAAAGAATATCAAACTAGGTTTAATTAAAATATAATAAATCCTAGAACTGGATAGCTATCGTCTAACTAACTAGTTCTGAAATTAAGAATGTCAATATCCATCTTAATTATTCATCTTTTGGAGCAATTAAATTTATAATTGGTATTAAAAACAAAGAAGAAACTACAACAGCTAAAAAAATTAAAATACTTTAATGTATAATTATTATCAATTTGCTCATAAGCACACAATTACCACCTTAGTTCTAAATTCTAATGCTCCCATGGAGAGAAGGACACGGTCATGGGAGGTGGCCTTACTCTTACCATTTCTTCTACAGTAGGTTTAATCTTAATTGTTAATATGTTTCGTATTAATTCCTTATTTGGTAGGGCCAGTTTTTCGATGCTCGAGGATTCTTAAACGAGGTAGTTTAGATGGGTTTTTTTTCTTAGAATTTAAAAGATTCATTAAGGAGACAAAAAAATGTACATCTTTAGAGAGGGCCTCTCCCACGTGAGATAAAACAATTAGGAACGCTAAGCACACAATAGAAACAAACGGCAACGTTTAGAGAACTAAATGGGAAATGTGTGATGTCATTCAGTAATTATGGTAAAGCGACTTTCTCCTCTCTCGAAGCTTTAGACAATTACTCAATTGGAGAGGAAGAAGATGACGCTCTGGAGGCGCGACACTGCGGAGGCAATGCGGTGGCTTCTACTGCTCGTCTCTCCGCACAAAGGGAGATCTCATCTCAGGTATGCATAATCAACTAGATAATGACTTCAGCATTAAAGATTATGTGAATCTCCACAAATTAACGAACTACATATTAATATTAGGAGACTGGAGGGGACAACAGTGAACCTTAATATAAGACTCGGCTAGAGAGGTGGTAGATCTGAAGGAGGTACATCAAATACTTTCTGATACCTACAGGTGAGTTAGGTTCCTTCTAATCTTCAATAGTCTCCTTCTTTCATGAGTAAGTGAATACGAGAATATGCTTAAAGCCCAGATATAGCTATGCATGAGAAACTTTCTTCTTTTCTATAGTCCAGATTGCATGAAACACCTTATAGAATATTGTGATTTATGAATAAACATAGAGGATTATACTCTCTTGATTCTCTCTGCTACAGTGTAGATTCAACTGATTTGTAATCGGTTGTTCCTTAATGTTAGCGATAGAGAGTTCTATAAGAGAGAGTAGAGTGTTAGATCTCTCTTTAAACCCCTATTATTTCTCTCATTTCAAACTGCTTGAAGACATGTAGCAACAGTAACCATAAGAATATCCCTATCATATTTAGAGATATGTCGTTGAGATATCTCCAATAAGATATCAGTGAGGCTGCAATAATTAGTACCAAGGCCACATAGACTAGAAATTATAGCTTAAACCTCCTTAGAGAAACCATACTCAAAGAAGAGATGATCCCTAGTCTCACCCTCTAGGTTGCAAAGAATACAAATCTTAGAAGAAGATAGGAATTTCAGTCTATCCATAACGTTGAGCCTGTTCAACATAGCTAGCCAAAGGAGAAAGCTTACATTAGGTCTAAGAACCTTGTTCCAAATCAGAGAACACCATCCTACTCTTGTAACTACCCCTTCCCTTTGCTGTTTAGCTCCCCTAATAGTAATTTTTGATGCAGGTGTCCCATCCTATAAGTTTAAATCATTCTTCCTAAGGCTTCTATATTAATTTCTTTTGACGAGAGCATCCAGTTATCGTTTATAATTATTTTATGAAGCTTAGCTGTCTTAGGGAATCTTCCCAATAAAGATCTTGCCAATTGATTATGAATTAATGCCCCTTGACTTGTGCAGTTATCATACCATAGAGAAATTCTTTCTCCTACTCCTATTTAACAAGTTATGTGCTGCTGAAGAGAATTTGGTTAAAGAATCAAGAGTAATTGTCTTTAATTCTTAGAGCCCAAAGACTCTCACCTTTTAATGTATAGAAGTGAATCCATTTGATCCACAATGATTTATTTTCACTTATGATTCTCTAAATTCTCTTGGTCATAAATAAATTTTTTTTCTTGCTGATTGACTCCAAACCTAACCCACCTGCCTCCTTCAGTTGACAGATATGCTTCCAACTCACTTTAGCAATTCCTTTCTCACCATTTCCTTTTCCCCATAGAAACTGCTTCATCAGCTTTTCAATAGTTTTAATAAGCCCTTTGGAGAGGAATATGTAGGAATACCAGTGAGTTTGCATTAACATAATTACTGACTTTAGAAGCTAAAGTTTCCCTTCATAGGACAGGGCTCTATTAGTCCAAGACCCCAATCTCTTCTGAATTTTTTCTTTCAAAGGGATACATTCACAATATCTTAGTCTCCTGGATGAGATAGGAATGCCTAAATATTGAAGAGGTGGATCTTTGTTTCCATGCCAGTTACTTGTGAAAAGGAATTAGATAGGTGAGCGACACTTTTGGAAGTAAGAAATAACTTTTATGAAGATTGATACTTGAAATAACTTAGTTGTCTATAAATCCGCAGATTATCCAAAATAAGCTCTTCGGCACGAATAAATTAGCACTCTCAACCGCGCAACACCAGAAAATAAAACACCGACGTTTGGTAACGCAGTTCGGCCAACTTACCTATGTCTGCGGGGCCCTCACCCAGATTAATTTCTTTCACTATAGTTCACAAAAAAAATTACAAAGATTGACCAACCCCGGATGACTCAATCTATGTAAATAACCCACAACTTAACTACCCGTGAAAGTTTTTCACACCCAATAACACGACGAACTCGTGTTAACCTCGTTAGAGGATTTTACCAACTCTTCCTACTTAGAAACAAACATAAATATAATCAAGATGACGACTATTCCAATTCTGAAGTTAGACACTAATAATTCAAGCAGCAGTATCCAAGAGTTCTTCGAACAACAACCAAGTAATATAAAATAAGTAGCAATAACGTCAATAGCAAATCATGATTAAACTAATAGCTAATAGTCAAACCAGGGTCATGTATTGCTACACACAATGAAGCTTCACTACCGACCACACGATCAAGAGGCAAGATGGATCAGTTACATAGCAGCAACTACACACCATCCACACATGATTTCTCACTTGAGGAACTCAACAGAGTCGGCGCAGCACCCACAAAAGCAGAACCTACTGCTGTCCACGACAGCCAAGATTCAACCACTAAGTCCCCTTAATCACGTCACTATGCTGCTTGAAAAGCTTGACAAATATAACTCAATCAAGTAGATGAAAACTCGACAGTGAAGCAGCCTCCAAAAAACCAATCACTAGCAGCCACAACCAAGAAGACAAGAGCAGCAACAACGACGTCTATGCAGCTCAAAAAGCAACCCTAAAGCATCTGCCACATTAGCCAGCAAATCTCCGAAATCACGTAATCTACACAAATTGCCTTTTTAACAAAACCTTTTCAAATAGAGATAATGTTAGCACCCGAAAATCAAGCCACTAATCCACTTTCCAATTTCAACAAAATATTTAATTAGAATGCCAAAAATAAAAACTAAGATAAATAAATTCTAAAAAAACTGATCAGCTTGCATGAAATAGGGAAAAATTCAATTTGATTCATACGGACATCATATTTTAATCAACAATATGCCACATCAATCTATAACCAAATGAATAATCACATACACAAGTCAGAAGGCAAAGTTAAACCAGACATCAATCAAACATAAGTGACAGAGTAGGCAACTATAAAAGACAACTAGGGAAAAAGGCTTGCAAAAAAAACCAACTTAAAATGATAGTAACATAAGGAACCGAACAGATAAGTAAAACCTGCAAGTCAACACATGATCATCAATTCTGCGCTCAGCTTCAGCACTAGCCTTGCGCACATCTTCTGAAGTGGAAACAAGCTTTGGAAACACACAAGACTGAACCAGCGGAAATTGTTGTCCATCTAAATCGGCTAATGGTGCAATAACATTGGCATATGTTACCTGTGCATTTTTCATTTCAATTATGAAGAAAAGAAAACATCACACAAGCAATTGATTGGAATTTGTTGCTTGAAATCTACTACACAGAAAACCAACCGAATCTAGAAGAAAATAAGAAACAACAATCAGAAGCACCTTGTCTAAAGGAACTGAAGCAACAGCATCGTGAACCTCCTTTGACTTAGCAATAACTTGATCAGCTAATCGAAGAATCTCAGAGGCGGAGAGGTTAATGCGAACATTAAACCTCGGAAGATCTATTCAACCATAAGAAAACAACCAAAAAGTTACTTACCTCACTCCCATTTGACTGAATCTAAACTTAAGGAAACAAGAAAAATAACAGCCAAAACATGCAATTGCTTAAAATCTCACTAAACTATCAGAAGCCAAGCATTTTTGGCACGTAAGAAGATGTTAAGAGTGAAGAGCTAGAGCGAAAGAGGAACCTTTCTTCTTGGACTTGTTCCGGCGAGAATTGAAGGCGGAGACGACGAGGGAGACAGCGAGAGCTAAGAAAGCAGCGCCTCCGGTGAAGGCGAGCATGCGGCTCTCGCTCTTGCGTTTGACCATTTCCTCATTGTTTTCTTCGCTTTCCGCCATATTCCTCTCCTGCCTCGTCCTCTTCTCAAATGGGAGGGAATTTGGTTTCAGACGAAACAGGGTGAAAGTTTAGGACAATTTTCTAAAATTTCGGACCAACTAAAGATGCTGTCTTTTCCTTACCAAAAAAAAAATGATGCTGTCTTTTTGTCTTTATTTGGAGTTGGAGGCCCATATAATTTTGTAAGGGGTAAAAGACAAAAATACCCTATGTATTTAAAGAAATTTTTAAAAAATCATTTGAAATTATAAGAAAAAAGTACTTATAATTTGAACTCATCTAGAAAGATTTTCTGAAGTTTGACTTTCGTTAGGGATGGCAATTGTACCAGAATCTGATGGGTACCCGACAAAATTACACGAATGGGGACGAGTAAGAGGAGCAAATTTTTACCTGTGGGGCGGGTATGGGGGGTTAACTAAAATACCCGTCAGGTATGGGGCGGGGATGGGGATACCACCCCCGATACCCGTTTACCCGTCATATAGTAATTACAATTTTGCCATTATATATATATACATACAAACCCTAATAACTAATTCAATTCTTCTTCCATCCT
>JANZXV010000002.1:9915752-9926435 GCA_027576455.1 Erythroxylum roigii
CAAAAATCATGTCTTAAGGATCAACCCAAAACACAGTCGTGCACTATACAAGTCAGGTGCACTGCACTTGCACACTGTCGTATTACAAAATCATAAGCTTCAATGACTACAAAACGCATAGCAGAGGAAGGATATTTAATAAATCACGTGACTGGCACATGGAGATGGGCTGATGCAAGTAAACTCATCCAAAAGCCATCATCTTCTTCAGATATAGAAGAAACAGAAGCATCAGGCAGAAGACAACTCAATACATAGAAACTTCAGTTTTCAATTCAGATTGTATTCAGTATTTGAGAGTGCAAGAACAGAGAGAAGAGAAAGATCAGAGAGTATTAGGGTACTAACTTGTGGGTACTAGGGGAGTTTTGGAGGCTCTTACATGTGTTGAGAAATACACAATCTTTGTACTTTGTTCTTCTTCTTCTTCATATAGTGAAAAACACCACTGAAAGTGAGAACTCTGGATGTAGATAGTGATACATTATCAAACCAAGTAAAACCTTGTCTTCTTTACTTTTCTGCATTTACATTCCTGCAAAATTAACAAAGTTTATTAATCTTGTGTTTAAAAGATAACAGAACAGCAGTAATATCCTAACAAGGAGCCTTTTATTCATATTTATATTTTTCGAATATATATATATTTGCAAATTTTTACGCATAACCAAACAAATGTCCATTTCATTTTATCCTTGTACTGTGGTATCAATAATGCATTATAATGGCTCCGTTATATTTAGGGACGGATCCAGAATTTTTTTTGAGTTGAGACAAAATATTTAAAGTACTCTTATATTATTGAATTTTTTTAAATGGGGGCAAAATATTTAAAGTATTCTTATATTATAAATTAAATTAACGGGGACAAAATTTTATTATTTTTTAAGAATCAAAACTTAAAATAATAAAATTTTTATATAAAATTTTTTAGAGACAGCGGGGGTAAATGCCCCCACTTGTCCCCAACGTGTATGTGTCCCCAACTACAGCATACCAATTATGATCATATTGAAGTTAAGTTTACAAGGATAAATACACGTGGTAGCTAAGAAAGCTATAAATATTTTAGGATAATTGAGGATTTAAATTGGTTTTTTTACGTCATGGTTGTGTCACAGGCTTGAATGTCCGAAGGACGGAGACGTGAATGTGAAGCCACTGGGTTAATTAACAAGAGCCAGCCACCAAAAAAGGACAAACTTTGGGCAACCACACACCTTCTTTAATGTATACAAGTATAATTAAGGAAGTTTCTTGAAACAAGACATGAATAGCTAAAGCCTTTTTGCGGTCCAAACTCCATACTACACAACTTTCCAAGCCATGCAACTTTTAAGCATTGCTCATGCCACCCATGTCCAACTCTGCCAGTTTCCACCCTTTATTATCTCTTGTCCCAACTAATGGGAAGATTCCTCCGATGGACACATTAGAGGTACACGTCAGTTGGTTACAGCTTCATTAAGTAATCTGCTGTTCGGACTTCAGGGACTAGAATTGGTAGACCGTAGAATCAAGTAGTTCCATGGTCTTCAATCTTCATGATAGTGCAACTCCTCAAGTGGGTCATTTATTATTTTGCCCACCAACCGCAAACACACTCATTTTATCCTAATAAGCTGATGCAATAAATTGCTTAATGTTGCATGCTTTCCTGTTAAATTTGGAGAAGAACTTTTTTGTTTGATTTCGAGATATTGACACATCTGTTCTCAATATCTTGTCTAATTATTGTCCCAAACTCTTTAGTTGCTATTGAAAATTCGTCCTCCCTAAGAATCCAGCAAGCAAAATGGTTCACATTCTCCACCAGTAGTTCTAAAGGATTAACTCATCATCGACACCCATCTTTAGCATCTTCACTACCTGCTTTGAATGGCAAGATTCAACTCTATCTCTCAGCCCAAGAAGTTTACTCTTTTCCTCAACACCTCCTTTCTCTTCCTCTGCATTTTCTATATCCTAACCTTACACTTCCCTGATAAATCCAATGAACCAAAAACCAGCACCAGCAGTTCTTTATTACTAGAAGAATCAATCAAAAGCAGTAGATGCACTGAACTTCATAAGCATCCAGATTATAAGTCCAAGTGTATGTATGTGAAGTCGGATGTCAGCTGCAAGCCTAAAGGGTACATAAACTATCTCCAGATTTATTACTGCACCTGTGGGCAATTTCCAGTTCTTGGCAAAGTTGTTTTGTTACTCTGGCTTCTTGTTATGTTCTATCTATTAGGGGACACAGCTGCAAATTTCTTCTGTTTCTCATTAGAAAGCTTGTCCAAGATCCTGAAACTCTCTCCAACAGTTGCAGGAGTCACCCTGCTTTCGCTAGGCAATGGTGCGCCTGATGTTTTCGCCAGTATTGTTGCTTTCACTCGGTCTAACAGCGATGTTGGCCTAAATAGCATTCTGGGTGGGGCTTTTTTCGTGTCTAGTTTTGTAGTTGGTGTTATAAGTATAATGATCAGTTCTCGAGAAATATCAGTTGACAAGTTTAGCTTCATTAGAGATGTTTGCTTCTTTCTGTTCACACTCTGTTCCCTTCTTTTGATCATCCTTAGGGGCCAAATTAATTTGTGGGGTTCCATTTCTTTTCTTTCTATATACTTCTTTTATGTCTGCGTCGTCTGTATCATGCACCTCCATGACAGAAATCAGAAGAAAGTGGATGTCCAGGACACTTTTGTGAACATGGGCATACCATTACTTGGTTATGCCGATGAGGAAAAACAAATTTCAGCAGACAAGAACAGAAGTTCAGAGCATCAGCAACAGACGCTTTTCAATGTTGATCCATCTTCTTGCTGTTCCCTGGATATGATTTTATATGTCTTGGAATTACCGCTCTCCTTGCCAAGAAAATTAACCATACCAGTGGTCAGTGAGGAGAGATGGTCCAAGCCATTAGCAGTATGCTCTGTGACAATGGCACCACTTTTAGTGGCAGCACTAATCAACACCCAGAGCCAAAAAGCTTTGCTTTCCAGGAGCTCCATAGTGACCTATATGACAGGAGTGCTGATTGGTGTTGTTCTTGGCAATCTAGCATATATGACCACGGACAAGTCCAGTCCACCAAAGAAGTGCTTACTCCCTTGGCTCGTTGGTAGTTTCTTAATGAGTGTAATATGGACGTATATAATTGCAGAAGATTTAGTTTCTTTGTTGGTTTCAATTGGTTACATACTTGGGATTAACCCTTCTGTTCTTGGGCTGACTGTTTTGGCATGGGGGAATTCGCTGGGAGACTTAATAGCCAACGGTGCAATGGCTATGCACGGTGGATCAGATGGGACCCAAGTTGCCATATCCGGGTGCTATGCTGGTCCCATGTTTAACACCTTAATGGGTTTAGGCACACCACTAGTTATCAAGTCATGGTCCAAATATCCAGGATCTTACGTGATTCCTAAAGACCCTTCTCTCGTTCAGACTCTGGGGTTCTTAATTGGTGGCCTGCTCTGGGTACTGGTGATTTTGCCAAGGAAGAACATGAAGTTAGACAGGTTTCTTGGGGTTGGCCTTTTAGCCATTTACCTCTGTTTTTTGTCTCTAAGGTTGCTGGGGGCTTTTGGTTTCTTGAAAGTGCACGGGGTTTAGTACACAAACTCCCACGTGTTTTGATGCCATTATTACTTAAAACAGTAAGTTAAGTTTTCAGTAAATATGGAGGCTGGAAGGTAGTCTATAGCGTTCGAGTTATGTCTGCCTAACAAGTGTCGTAAGGTAAATTTTCGGTAAATATGGAATCTGTTAGGTAGGCTATAGCATTCGAGTTATGTCTGCCTAACAAGTATCGATTCAGATAGTACGAGCAGTGGATAAGAAGCTACTACGTATTGTCACATCCAATTTGGACATTTCTTGCAAATTGGCTTGTGGTGCCTACTCATTCACAATTTCATGATTGCGTTCTTAGTAAACGTTCTCCGACAAATTTGTGGGGTTAGCTTGCTGCGGTTGGTTTGGGAGACGGAGAGTTGTGTTTTTCTTTCAGTTCCATAGATTTGGCTTTGAATTATTCAAGTAACTGAATTGAAAAGCCACTAGGGTTATTTGCATTTTCTATATAAAAAACTACTAAATTGCAAAGGGTTAATGGGCGACATCCACGATAAGGACAAGTTCCATAAATTGTGGTCCTTGAACTTTTGATTGGTAGCATGTTGGTCCTCTTGTCCCATCAACTTGTTGGGAGGTGGACAGACACGTGCGTACAATTTAATTAAAAAGTTAGGTGGCTAAAAGGTTGATTGTTCTTATGAATTTTGATAGCTCTGTTTTCACTTTTCCAATCAATTAATAGCTTTGACAAGAGCATTGTAAAATAAATATAAATAGATAGTTGGATTTTGGTTATATTCAGGATGAAGTACTTTCCAGTTTCCCCAACCAATAATATGAAACGGATGAAAATCCTTCGTTTTCGGATTCTCTATCTTTCTTCTTTGAGGGTATTAAGCAACTACTTTCTTTCTTCCTTGGTCCAAAGGATCCGTAAGCTTGTCACTTTACTAGTGAAATGTTGGTCCATTATTTATTTATGAAAGCAACCGAACAAAAGATGATTTCTTTAATTTTCGTTCTACACGTATATGTATGAAGAGGGTAAAGGAGAGGTAACCTTCCAGCATAAGACTCATTTCGGTACACCAAAAGATTTATTTGTTAAATGGTGTGACATAATTTACTTGAATGCTTTTCAACATTGACGTTTGAGGGTCAGCAACTCTTGATAAAATTTCAGAGTAATTAAAGGGATTAATTTATAGAAAAATACTATTTACCGTAGTCGGGTCGGCTGTACCAGGCCCAGGCTTAGGCCCGGGTTCATCCATCATCAGCAGCCCATTTACAGGTGTTAGTCTCCTATGCAAACGTAAAGATCTACGTAGAGACCTAAACCTAGCAAGTATCCCCTATATAAGGTACTATTTCGCCATGATACAGGTACGACTCTACAACCTTAGTTTTCTCCGTTATCTCAGCCCACAAAAAGACTAACTTGAGCGTCGAAGGGGCCTCTCGGGAAACAACCCTCGGCGTGCCTTATCTGTTTTGCAGGTATTCAGCAACCAAAACCTCACAAGGTCATGGATCCGAATAACAACATCCAGCCCCAGCAAAATCTGGCAGAATCATACCGTATTTTTGCCAGCATGAATGAAGCACTTGGATTTAAAAATTACTGCAAAAGGCACCTTAGATTTCTTTCTTTTTGTAGCAGGTCTTTATACTAAGTTATTTTTTAATGTCATTAAGGTATATAAGTTACTATTTCATTCAATTTTATTGAAATATAATTGAAAACCTTCTGTTCATTATTTTTGACGAACAATTTAGTTACTGTGAAGTTTAATTCCAAGTATTTTGGTTGTGTTTATATCCTGATTTGCCATATACTTGATTAATTGTAGTGCCATATTAGTTGGTATTACTTGTATACAGTATACAGTAATTCTCAATATAGTTGGTTAAAAGATCTTCTAGAAAAAGGTATTACAAAACCATGTAATTTTCTTGGTAACGCTACATGACCATAGTGTGTGTAATGTAACATTGAAACAACACATTCGGTTGGTTAGGAGGGAAACATGTAGTATGCTTTTGTTGGGCTGCGTAAAACTATGAGATCCATCCAAGTCGTGGCAGAAATTGTCAATGTCAAGTTGAAGCGGATTCAACGGTAACTGTAAGAAACACTTCTTAACTTCGAAGTAACTCGTGAAGTTGACAACAGAATTCTCGAGGGCATGCCAACTTGGAGGACATCTGAGTAATCCAAGGATGACATCTCTGACTAATCCAAGGATAAAACTCTCTCAACATATTGCATTAAACAGCACCTACTAAGAACATATCACAGTAGATATCGAGATTACCTAAACCAATCGGCGATGTCAAGGTCAGAAACGAAGCAATGCGACAACCTATACTTATGGCCATTCACTTGGGCCAACCTTCGCTGTTGGCTAACGGAGTATTCTGCCAACCTATGAGACACGAGCAGAGGTAGACCCATATAAAACCTAGCTTCTTCCAATGTTTAGCCACAAGTGCTCAATTTGATTAGGAATAAGTGAAAATGAACTCCGCTTCGTCATCTTTAGTTTACTTCCAATTGCAATACATTGCAAGCCTGTCATGGATTCCGTCGCTTTCTCATCTCAGTGACCTTGTCGAAAACTGGCTTGGTTATTAATCCTAATATTTCCTGATTAACATAATTGGATGTTAATTATACAGTTTAGGATAATGAAGCAACCTCCTTTCATTGGCCATGTTAGTTTAAACTTTTTCTCAATGTCTCCTGTCATTTCTAATGATAAAAGAGTTATAGTTGACAGATAATTATCAGAGAATCCCATATGACGCAAAATCCTCTGTTCCAAAATTAATAGTATTTCCTCTGTTTCGCTCCGATTTCAATCGACCAATTTTTGTAGGGTCCATTTATTAAATGGATAGATTTTTATATAACAAAATAATGAAAACAGATAATCTGGTCTCATATCACAAGCAAATACCTCATTCACTTTACAAGGAGACAGATATACCGACTTTCCTAGTGTACAATAATTACATATCTTCACATCAGATTGGAGTTCAGTTGATGGTAAAATCAATCCTGGAGGGGTAACTTTGTGGTAACAAAAGAATCAGTGACAGCAGTCCCCTCCTACAAAAAGTCCCCGGGCTTAGTAATCAAACAAAATCAAGAAGAAAAAGTCACAGAACTTGTCGATCAATCAGATATCACTTCATTTTCTGTTTCTCCCAGCTCTGAAGCACAAGCTCTTTTCATCTGTACGATGACGTTACAACACAATATTCCTACGTTTCAACCTTGTGCGATAATGGAACAAGATAAATTAATTTCATTACTCCCATCACATAATGAATTTACAGTTCTGTACATGTTGGACTTAAACAAATCATTGCAACTATTATTGCGCAGCTACTGTACAGGAGTTCAGGTTCATGAATCATTGCTTGTGCTTCGAATCAGCCTTAGAGACACAGCCATCAGGTATAGAGCCAAGAGGCCTGCTCCCAAGAACCTATCAAGCTTCATTTTTCTCCAGGGCAAAACTACAAGTGCCCAAATCAAACCACCTGCTAAAAAGCCTATTGTTTCCAACAGATATGGATCTCTCGGAATAACAACAGAGGAAGGGTATACGCACCAAGAGGCACCAACCATTGACATTCCCAAACCAAAAAGTATGTTAAAAATAGGACCTGCATAGCATCCTGAAATAGCTACTTGTGCACCTTCAGGACCACCATTCAAAGCCATTGTTAGATCAGTTATCAAATCCCCGAGTGAGTTGCCCCAAGCAAGAACTGTTAGCCCCAGTATAGAAGGGCTTATACCGAAAATATAGCCAAGCGAAACTAACAACGCTACCAATTCTTGAGCTGTAATGTAACTCCACGTCATGCTCATTACAAACCCTGTTGCAAGCCAAGGAAACAAGCACTTTCTAGGTGGACTTGACTTCTCTGTTGTCACATAAGCAAAAACACCAAAGGCAATCCCCAACAAGGACCCAATTCCAGAGACGACTAGCTGCGCTGAGAAATTGGCATTCTGGTCTTGAAGAATCCAAAGGCCAGACAAGAGAAGTGGTGCCAGAGTCGCTGAAACAACTCCAATTGGCTTAGACCATCTCTTCTCACAAACAACAGGGATTGTTAGTCTCCTAGGTAAATAAAGAGGCATTTGGAGGATGAAAAGAAGTATGCTACAAGGAGTTGATAATCTTTGAAACAAGCAACCTTGATTCATTTCTTTTTCATTACTCCCTTCCAAAGCAACTTGTTCCTCAAACCCCACCTCCCCTTTTTCCATGCTACTCAATATGGGCACACTCAAGTCATTGGCACAACATGAAAGAGCATGCCTTTCAGTATCCTTTCTGCTTCCATTTTCCCAATGAATGTGAGACATATACACGAGAATCACATAAACAATATACATGGAGACAAATCCAATGGCACCCCACAAATTGATTTCGCCTTGGAACAATATGAAAATGAAGGATGCAAGGGCTAAAAGGAAGAAACAGATATCTCTAACAAAGGCCCGTTTGTGGACTTTAATCTGTTTTTTATGCACCAAAATGCTCAAGACTCCAACCACAATGCAAGTCACAAAGGAAGCACCACCTATCACCGTATTAAAGCCAATTTCTCCAGTCCCACTATCCGTAAAAGAAACTATACTAGAAAAAACATCAGGCGCACCATTACCAAGCGAAAGAAGAGTGACCCCAGCAATCGTAGGGGACAATTTCAGTAGGCTAGATAAGTTTTCAAGTGAAGAACAAAAGTATTCAGAGGCTGTGTTTCCCAACATGTAGAAGAGTACCAGAAGCCAAAGAAATAGGAAAAAGTATCCTAAGAAGGTAAATCTTCCAAAATTGCAATAGAAAATGTGAAGATAGTCGATATAACCTTCTGAGAGGCATGAATTATGTGATTGAACGAAAAGGCACTTGGCTTTGTAATCATCTAGACTTAGCAAATCTTTGCATGCTTTGCCATTTCTGACATAGGAAGATGGGTAACTGTTCAGGAGAACAAAATCTGCGGAATTTACTCTTGAAACAAAGAAAGCGCAAGCTATTGAAAGAAAGGCGATGTTTAATAAAATGATACACCACTTGCGATCAGGTAGAGAGACTGAGACACCCATCAACAGAAAGCAATCAGATTGTCTCTCAAAACACAAACCTTTGTTAGGATATCATGGTTCAGGAACTGGGTTTATACACATCAAGCTGTTAGCTTGATCAATTGGAAGAACCAAAAGGGAAAGAGAGGAGAAAACCAAGGAATTGGATATGATATGAGAACTCTATCAAACCGCTTCAGAAATTATGAAGATCCGATACAGCTGCTTGGATCAACTAGATATTGGCAGAAATTAGGGGGTAAAAAAGAACTTTGATGTAGAAACCAACCGACTTCAACGTGTCTTTAGGGACCTTAAGGATCGGAATCTCCAACTTTCTGGCTGTACATGCCAAGCAAAGACTCTGATTACAAGGCAAAACAATCACAAAACCTACGATGTGGGCATTTGCTAAACACTAATGAAACTGGAACCTATTTAACACGGTTAAGGAATCGTTGCTTATTACGCTTATCCGGCAATGGATTACAAAAGCAGAATAGAAAAATGGGACCTTAGGACGGAAAGTGAAACGTGGCACATTTCCAAATGGTCCTGTTGCATGAACTTACCAGCTTTGCAGCTAGCCTAACACGTGTGACATCCTCAATAGTGTAAATGTCTCCTCTTGGATGTTGAAATTGATCCCCATTAAATTCATTTTGTTTTTGTTTGTTCATCCCGTTTTCTTATTCTTCTTCTGGTTAATCCAAGTTGTGTTCATCCTACACGTCCCCAGGTGAACCGTCCCCGCTCGCGGGCAAACTCCCATAGTGATCAGATTGATCTGGATAAGTTTGTCCTCGCATGCCAGATTCTTCCTCCGACGTGTAATCTAGCGGCAGAATCTTTATCTTTTCTCAATCTTTAACCACGTTAGAGTTGATGGTAGGTGACTTATTTTTGGAGAAATCTAGGTTAATATCTCCTAACTTAAGGAAGAATCTTTAGTTTTTTTTTAAATCCTCATAATAAGAATCATTAGTTTTTTTTTAAATCCTAATAATTGCTTGTTGAATTAACGTTATGGAATAATTTATAAATAACATGCATTTCTATGACGAAATTATGCCTAAATAATCAATAATAAATTATAAAGAACTCTTGATGCTTCTAACATGAAATCTAAAATATTATCTTCTCTGGAGCCGCCCCTAGGAAGTAGATCTTCAGGCTTCTTGTGACAGTGGCAGAGTGATCCTAGTCTAGGAAGTGTGAATTGATTCCAGTTTACTAGTGGATGGCCCACACAAACAATCTAACATATAAGTTAGGAAAAAAAAAAACCACTCGAATTTCGTATTGTTGTTGAACTTGAACCACCAAGAGACCGACATACTACAATGGGCGTTCACATTGGAATTTGTATTATTTTAGTCAGAAAATATCATTGAACTGCGTACAAAAATGATTCTGGTGAGTTGTTAAAGCTTTAAGCCACCGGCAAAAAAGTGTTATGTTGTGTGGTTTACTCTCATTTTCTTGAAGAATTAATTAAAGAGCATGATTTAGTGGATATTAGTGATTTTTAATTTTTATTCAACAAGAAGTTTATTTTTTATGAAAATAATATTTTTTTACATTATCATGATGGTTAATAAATAATAATCACTAAATAACAACTACCACTTTTCTTATTTTTCATAATTGTATCTGTTGAGGTTAATCCCTTAAGATATAAGATAAGTATGATTAGCATGTGATGCTGATGCTGATGCTGATGCTCGTGTGAATGTTGTATAATATTAAGATTTAAGATCAGCTATTCTCCTTTAAAACCCTTCACTCTTATTCTTATAAAATATTTTAATTAATTTAAGAATAACTATAATATTTTTTTCCACCCTCCAAAAGCTCAACCAAACCGCCGCTAAATTCATCCCAAAAAGCTGAAATATACACATGTAATATAAAGGGGAAAGAGGTATATTTCCTTTTTAAAACACCGTAAAAGTTATTAAAAAAAATGAACGTTTGATCGTAAAATTTAAAAATAA
>JANZXV010000002.1:9926854-9938803 GCA_027576455.1 Erythroxylum roigii
AGGAAATATACCTCTTTCCCCTTTATATTACATGTGTATATTTCAGCTTTTTGGGATGAATTTAGCAGCGGTTTGGTTGAGCTTTCGGAGGTTGGCCGCAAAAGCTATTTAAAAAAAAATGAACGTTTGACCGTAAAATCTAAAAATAATTTTTTAATAGAAATAGTTTTTTTAGAAGTTAAAATACAGCTTTTTAAGAAACTTAAATTTGAAACTTTTAAAAAAAGCCCCTCATTTTAGCTTTTTTGGGTAGACTATTTTCCGTCACTTAAGTTATAACGTATCTCAATCTATTGCTTCCATTTCTCAATCTGTTGTTTTCATTTTTGTCCCTGTCGCTGGTGAATCCTTGTTAAATCCCTAATCTATCTTTGTCATACAGTAGATCTTTGTCAAACAGTTTATTGTATGAAGTTTTTTCAAAAAAAGCTGTTATTTTAATTGTCAGTTAACCAGTCAACTATCTTTTTAGAAAAACTCTACTGACAAAAGCTCTACTGATATAAGCCCATCCAAACATATACTTAGATTTCTTAACTAGAGTTTTCAGTTTTCGAGAAAATTTAAAAACTAAAATAAAATGAAAATTTGAGAAGACTTTCTTAGTAGGCCCATGTTGTTAGCTCTGTGCTTGAATCTAAGCCCATTTATGCTTTGAATTCAACTGACAAACCGAGTTTGATATACATCGTTAACAACGAAACTGGGACTAGAAGCTCTGCTCAATAGTCAATAAATGAAGGCAATATCGGCAGAGTCTCGATTTGTCAGAAGTTCACTATGCTTCAAACTCCTTAAATTTTGTTCATTCCTTACAATTTGAAGGCTTGACATTTCTGGGATTCTGTAGAATTTTAGGGTTACTGATAGACCAAATCTCTTTGTTTTTATTTTCTACTTGTTGCTTTTGTGTTGTTTTGCTTGTTACCATGGATTCTGTTATTAGAATTGGTTCCTCCATAGTTTTCCCTGTTTGTTCTCCGCCGAAATTGATTTCAAAAAACAAGATTAAGGTTGGTGCTGGATTTAATGGAATTGGGTCGTTTACAAAAATACGTGCCATCACCCCAAATGGCTGTGTTTCTGACTCTGCTTCTCATGAGGTCAGTCGTTTTCTTATCTCCACCTTTAGATTTTTTTATTTTGAATTTTTCGTTTTAAATGGAATTCAACTCTTGAGTAATCTTTGTTTTCTTAGTTTTATTCGTTATATATATGTGTGTGTATGTATTCAAAAAGGCGCAGCAAATCTTTTGTCTTTGGGTAACTTACTTAACTAAAAAGTTCATTTTATTTGTTTTGGTTAGAATGATTATAATATTATAGTGTCATTTTGTGGTGACTATGTCTCCATATAATTGTATTCTGACAGTTATTTCAGTTAGTGGCATCAAAGGATACGGTCCTTGAGTTCTATGGCTTTGTATCAAAATTATTGTTTTGTTTATAGTAATCCTGCTATGAATGCTTAAGACATCGATTCTTTCATTTTTATTGTTAGTTTGTCAAAAACTATTTTCTGGGCACAAAGCTCAGTTGCTTCCAAGGCTTATAGAAGTTGTACTAGTTCAAGGAGTTGATTGTACATCCAACATGGATGTGTCTGCAGATCGTCCCTTGTCTATATAAAACAAAATTAGCTCTATAGATTTAGTGATCCAGGAATTAATGTATTTTTTAAAGTATTTACCATTGAAACAACAGAGGACGTTTCCAAATGCACTGCTGTTGGTATATCTAACTTTTCCTGACAGGGATTATCTTAAAATAAATAATAAATCTTCAATCAGAAGCTAACAAACAAATAGAGTGGTTTATTTATGGGAAAGGATTCATATATTTTGGGTTAAGATACAAGTCTCCTTATGTATAAACCAGTCCTCTTAAAATATTTTTGAAATTTCGCAGGTTATACCAAACATGAACTTCTGTGATATAACCAGTAGAACATGGAGACTATTTAAAGCATGAACTTTAAGAAATATTAATCCTTCCCAAACCAAATTTTCCTGCTAGCACTCTTTCTTTATTCTAAATGCTTGTTGTCCACGGTTGCCGTGATTCATCGGATCCTTTCTCTGTTGTAGACTACCCATCATACTACGCATCTGTTTTTATGTGTTTGTTGTGCATCTAATGAAAACATATTATCGTGTTGACCATTTATGCTTACAAATTGAACTGGTACGAGTGCAATTGATTTACAAGGAATCATTTTTTAAGTCTCAGGATGAGTCATGTTCACCAGGAGATAGGCATAGACGAAGAAGTAGTCTTGAATCTCTCTTTTGTTATGATAAACCTATACCAGAGGAAAAAATAGAGAAACCAGTTGGTATTTCCTTAGACGAAAAAGCAATTGGAAATAATCCGCGATGTACTGGTTGTGAAGCTAAAGGTGCAATTCTTTGCACCACTTGCACAGGTTCAGGCTTATATGTTGACTCCATTTTGGAGAGCCAGGGAATCATTGTCAAAGTTCGCTGCTTAGGTGATTTCTGATTCTTTTTTGTTTACTCTTTTTACATGAAAGACCTTAGGGACGCAATCATTTTGCTTGAATTCTTTTGTCCAAATTCCATATGCTATCGCATGCATCTATTCATTTGGCATCATATTCAAAACCCTTAACCAGCTTTTCTGCATCCATATTCATTTTTCATTTGTACAACTTCTATCCAGTTTTACTATAAGATTCATTTATACCACTTTCTATGAAATTACCTTGCCAATAGACTTGTTTTCCTTTAGATCAGTGTGTCGAGCTTTCCTTGACATGAGGTTCAGAACTTCAGCTTTCATAATTGAAACCTCTTAGTTCATGAGTCTTTCAACCCCTTTGGAGTTGCATCTGAAGATATCCATTTTGAAGTTCTTTTCACCCACTTTTACTGGAGAGTAAAAGATATTTGCTTCTGTAGGTTCTTCTAAAGGTGCCTTTTTCAAATTTCTGTCCCACCAGAACAAAAAAATCTAATTCAATCTGCACATTTTGGTCCCGGATGCCTTTGTTGTTTTCATGAAAATTCATAGAGTGGCCAGCACGTGCTTCAGCATAAATGTAATAATTCTTAAGGACTTGGGTGACAACTTGATGAGTAAGCATTTTGCCTAGCTGCAGCATTTTTCCGTCATGTTTATGGTTGATTAAGAATTTGCTTATTAAACCATTGAATGTAATCATATCGACAGTTAGTCCATGGTATATGCATCCTTGTATCTTTATTACTTAAGAAGTTTAAGTAAAAATAAGAATTTGTCTTTACGAACTGAACGTATAAACTTTTTCTTGGCAGTTTAACCATTTTGTAATCCATGTTTACCTTTACAACTCTATTTTGTTAGTTTGAGCTCACCAAGAAGATCCTATGATGCCCCTTAATAAAATCACTTCTGCTATTCATCTTCTCATCTTTGGTGATATTTCTTTCCCCAAATTCTGTTATTTGTAGAACAGAAAATTCTTCTTTGGCATTTGGTTTGCTTTATCATTTATAAAAGTTATATAATTGTTGGGATGAGATTGCTCGAACAAATTCTGTTTGATGACCAGAAAATAGCCTTTTCGTGTAGAGGTTTATTTTCAGAACTTCTATCTGTGTTTTAAAACGAAACGCTGCTATTCATTTCATTTGAGTGGCTTGATTTTCTTTTGTATTTTGGATGCGTGAAGGTAATCATGTTAGGCACTGCCTTATTGTTAACAAAAGACAGTGGTTGGATCCAACTTTGTGCTATTTTGTAGGTTGCGGTGGAACGGGCAACATCATGTGCTCAAATTGTGGTGGTCGAGGTCATGTTGGACCTAAGTGAGATGAAGTGACTCCCGTGATGTGCTCTATCTCTCACTAGAGCCTTTTTGCTGTAAAATTTACATGTGGCTGCATTGGTTATACTTTTAATCTTGAAAACATTTTGTGAAGTTGGCGCTTCTCATTAATTCATGCTTTTCTTCCCTCGTTATTCATGCCTCACAATCATGTTGAATGATTTTGGTTCACATCACTTTAATCAAAGGTTACATATCGATCATAGCTTAACTGCCTTTGTTAACGTATGTTACCCAAGATTTCAGCTGAAAACTATAACATGGAACAAACTCATGAGCTGGATTTGATGGGACCCTTTGTGACCCAAAAAAAGAAGAAGATTTATTCAGTTGTTTCAAAGAAAAAAGAATGTTGCCAACAACCATCTATTGCATCTACAACAGGAAGTTTCAACTACAGACAAATTCTCTTGCTTTCATAATCAATTGATTCTTTTATGTTGGTGTATTGGCCATCTCCATACAACTTTCAAGCCTTAACCTGGACCTTGACAATTTCTGTTCCGCCGAGTGATTCTGGCAGGTACCCGGCAAGATTATGCTTAGGCATGAGTTAAGTGAGTAGCCAGTGAATTGATTGCGCGGAAATTAGTTTCCATTGACGGATCCATTAAGCTTGATATCTTTGTAGCTCTTGAATGCGACCTGGAATCGTTGAGTCAAACCGTGGATTCTCGGAGTTCTCCGCGTAAGCAAAGTAATAAGCCGAAACACAAGATTGTGGCCAAGCCATCGCTATCCGACACTGAAAAGCACAAGCAAAAGAATACCAAACTGGTTTAAGTTTCGGATCTATAAAGACATAGCTTCATTTAGGGTAAGTTGAGCTCATACCATAAAGTAGCCTATCAAGAATGCATAGATTGACACTTCTGTACAATAGCTTTTATGTACTGCAAGTGTCCATGTTCCTCCAACCAGCGTGCATATTGCACCTCCTGCTATGCCACAAAGGAAGCAGAATACACCTGTAAGATCAGAGTTGATTAATTGTTCCAACCCAGCCGTCTTTATTGTCTCCCATGTATCCATGGATGCCTGCACAAACCCTTTACTTGAAACCCCTACTTGTACAAAGCCCCACCTGTTCCCATAACGCACAAGTGTTGAAGCAACATCAGAGTAGCAATTGGCGCACGAGAACAAGAACTCGTCCGTGTCCCCTGCAATCAACTTAATCGATCTTCCCAAACCCCGAATGATTGTGATCACTGGGACAATAACTGAGCCAATACAGACACTGCCCATCAAATGTTTGATCGTGTCTCGCAAAGCAATTTGAACCTCCATCTCTGCACCACAAACAAATTGTATGTATCTGATGCGAGCAACTGTAACCTGCAATGTGTTCTTAAGCACTTGCATACTCCATGCCAGGCTTATCAAAATCACAGATATGAACAAGAGGTCGATCTTCGTTCCCACAGCAGTCGCTCCACCAATGCCTGACACTAATAAGCAGGAATATAGAGTCGCTATTGTGATTGAAAGCATGACCATTACTATAGTGTTTTTAGGAGGGGAAGCTATGGACACTGATAAGACCCGGGTGGCATAATTGAACCTGGGATTCACCCAGCAAGCATAAAGTGACTGAATGATGGAAAAAACTACAGCAATTACTCCTAGTGCTAAACTTGCAGGGGAGCCAATTAATACAAACAGTATGCCAACTGCACATGTTAGCAGGGGGCTAACCCAGAAGGCAATTTTGATGGCTCCTGAGGGGTTGCAGAGAGTGATCCATTGCCATATAAAACTCACAAGTCCACCACATGCTGTTGCAGTCAAGAGAGGAAGGTACCACTTCCTGGGATGGAAGTGGTGCCTGTGCCCAAGGAGGAGACCACGTATGTTGAGGAAGAACACCAAGATGGCAATTGAGAGCAAGTGTGCCAAGAAAAGGATTAGGAATAGCTTTTGCATGTATGGCCCCTTCTTCTTTGAAGTTTTGATCTGGGTGTTCGATTCTTGGACCTGCAAGAACGATATGTAATAACAGATTTCCCAAAAAATTTAGAAAGTCAACTCATGGTGTCGCAATTACCAATACTGACAATCCCTTTTAACTAGGAACAAGATTATAAAGAAACTGAAAAATTCTTGAATAGGAAATGAAGATAGAAGATAGTGGAGCAGTAAGAGAGAGGTAAAGAGAACCTGCTTGATGGGGGCTTGAGAATATGCAAGCATATCTTCTTGACCATGGGTGAAGAAGCTGTGCGCATTAATTGCTGTAGTAGTAATATGAAAGTCTCCGCATCTCTCCATTGACGCCTTTCACTTGAATCTCCAACTCTTGACTTATGGCTTGTGCGGCAATTTTTCTTGGTAAAATATTACAGTTTCTTGACATTCAAGATATACCAAAAACTCACAATGTGAAGAAACTTCACTTGCACACCACAGAAACTTTTTTAAAAACTAAGTTGGGATCAATCGTTCGTATTACAGTAAGTCGCTGATGATCACGACCTAGTGTCTCTCTGATATATATATATATACACACAAATATAAAAGTTGTAGTAGTTCATTACGTAGAAAAATGGTTTGAGTACGAGATTTGGTTTTGATGATGATATACTAGATAATATATGGCGTTGAAGGTTAGAGAACGTGTAGAGAGACAGATCAGGTACTGTGACGTACCGAAAATGGTTTCTTAGAGGTCCAAACCGTGATTGATCAGTTGTGTCTTGGACTTCTTTAATTGTTTATTTGTGGAAAAAGAATGTGCGGAATGAAAGGTCCATTGCTTTTAAGCAAAAGAGGATATGCTTTTATTAGCTCAACTGCTAGAAAATAAAAAAGGCTCAACCCAAATCTGAAGGCTCATTGCAGCGATCATTTATGATTTCCACACAGGATTGCGCCAATCGAGCTGCTTTGTAGACTTGGGAAATACATCGTCCACTAACGTGAAAGCGCCACAGAGTTGGCAGAACTTCGTTCCTACTCCTCTACCAACATACTTTATAGTCACATACAAAACATGAAACTGCCACAACTTGCAACAGACAAAAAGCCAGAGGATTGGTTCCATTAGGTGGGATACACGGGGCGATGGGTTTGGAGACCAGAAAAGCTACAAAATAACGGCTTCAGATCACCTGTTCATTACCCTGTTCCTATTCCCAAAAGAAAGTTCACTTTGTTAACTTTGTCGAAACCCAATACATCATCCTTCCAAAGTCATCAGTTCTCCCACTCAGATACGAAATTAGTAGTGGTGCATAAAATAATGTAGTTTTAAGGCAATAATTGGTTGGAACACTATAATTAAGATGCCAGGATCTTCTGTCCTCTACCCTGTCTCATTAAATCTCAACCATCTATTTATTTAAGACTTACGTAAATAGATGATTGAAATTCAAATGGACAAGATAGGAGATAGGGTAGAGATAGAGGATCCGTTCCCATAATTAGGACATAAATTCTGAACCAGAACATGAGAGCCTTTAATTGGCCCTTTTCATCTCGCTCATTTAAAGTTTTATGTGCCAGAAATTGAACGCTGTCGTTTGAGAAGACTTTTGTCGTTTAAAAGTAATTAATAAAAACAAAAGAAAAGGTAGCGTTGGAGCTACGCCACCGTTTCTTATACAAAGAGCTGCAAATTGATGCTTCACACATTCAATGAATAAGACAAAGAGGTCAAATTAAACTATTTTTAAGAAAAATTTAATTTAATTCAAACATTTTGTGTCGTTTAAATGAAGCTTATTGTTTTGAAAAAGTTGAACTTCAACTT
The DNA here is from genome assembly GCA_027576455.1 of Erythroxylum roigii. Classification (NCBI taxonomy): domain Eukaryota; kingdom Viridiplantae; phylum Streptophyta; class Magnoliopsida; order Malpighiales; family Erythroxylaceae; genus Erythroxylum; species Erythroxylum roigii. The sequence goes on from JANZXV010000002.1 coordinate 9,934,435, forward strand.
TAACTTAACAGATCGATTAATACTCTTTTAAAAAAATTTAATATGATATTTTTATTACCTTTTTGTGCGCCCTTTAACTAATTACGCATACCTACTTAGTAAAAGGATCCTATAAATTGAGCCTATGCTCCCTCCCAAATTCCCTTCTTCAAATCCATACTTCTAAGCTTGTTCACCTTTCCATGTTTACCTAATCCCAACCACGCTTTCATCGCCAAAACTGACAGACTTGCATGTTGCCCTCCACCATTTCTTCGTTCTCAAACCCCCTTATGCATTTGTTCATATTCTTGTATTCCAACTTTTTACAAACTAATGCTCGAGATGAATCCAAGAGTCTTCGACCTTAGTTTCTTGAACTTCTTTTTTTTTTTTAGTACAAAAGAGAAACGAAAAACTAAAGCATCCGTCTGGGGTAGACTGCGCCTAGCGCATCACTGCGGAGAAGCTCCTGGACTCCAAAAGGGGGCTCCTGGAGAAGAACGAGGCCCGGCCCGGAAATGCCAGCGAGGCGAGCAAGACTGTCCGCACACTAGTTCCCTTCCCTATAAACATGCTGCATCTGGACCGTCCACGTCCTCTGCAAAAGCTGCCGAATGCCTGTCACCAAAAAAGAGACCTTAATTAGAAGAATGTTAATAACCTCAAGGGAGTCGACTTCGACTACAACTTGACGATAGCCCAGGTCTCAGGCCAGCTGAAGGCCTGAGTGAACACCCCAAAGTTTCGCTGCTAGCGGCGAACCCCTAGCAAGGCTATGCTGGAAACTCTCTCGCCACTCCCCTTGGCTATTGCAAATCAGGCCCCTTGAGGAAATTGAGTTGGTCTCCGGGTTCACCGCGCCATCAGTATTGACTTTCACCCAGCCCGCTGGAGGCTTAGACCACCCCACGAACGTTCCCACCGGTACGTCCGGCGTGGGGAAAACACAATTTTCTAGTGTCCTGGCTCGAGCAATCCACTCCACGTAATCCAAGATAACCCGTTGGCCCGCTACCGGCCAGATAAAATCTGGCTCGAACAGGCTACTGTTTCGCCATTTCCAAAGGAACCAACAAGCGACACCAAAGATCATGGCCCAAGCCTACTGATGCACGGGATCTGTCGTGGTGAGGTTGCACGTCAACCATAGTTCCTCCTCCTATTGGAAAAAACCCGTATCCACCGCTTCCTGAGGAAAGCTACGCCAGAGAGCCTGAGCTCTCAAGCAGTCCCGCAGCACGTGGACTGTGGTCTCCTCCTATCCACAGAAAAGGCAGCCACTGTCAAAGGCGATGTGGCGAGCCACGCGTTGTTGATTCGTCAGGAGTTTGCGATTAGCAACGAGCCAGAGAAACGACTGAATGCGCTGAGGACCCGTCCATTTCCAGATAATCTCCCAAAGCGTATGTCGGCGGACTGGGGATTGGCCCTCGATCAACCCATACGCCGACGCCATGGTGAACCCACCGTGGGGGGTATGGGTCCACGTCAAGCTATCCTCCCCCCTAGTCGCGACAGTAGGGCACAAGGTCGTAAGAGCCAAACAAGCTGTGGCCGGAAGAAATTGTTGGAATTCATGCCAATGCCACTCGCCCCTGTCATTCGTCAGGTCTGCAACTGTGGCCAATCGAAGGGCCTCTGAGACCGGAGAGGACGCCACTTGAATAAGAGGTCCCCATCCATCCAGCCAGTTGTCCAGTCGAAATAAAACAAGCCTCTCGATCCCCAGGTCCCATTTGATCCCAGTGCGAACCCAATGCCAGGTCGCCGAGATCCCTTTCCAAACAGGCGAAGCCCCTGACTTGGAGAGCGTAATGGGAAGATGTGTAGTATCGATGCGAAATTTGGCCGTAAGGATTTGAATCCAAAGGGCTGTAGAGATGGTGATCAGGCCCTAACCCAACTTCGCCAGGAGCGCGTCGTTCATAGACCGAAGGCGCTTAATGGCTAGGCCCCCTTCAGCTTTCGGTTTACACACGGACTCCCAGTTGACCAGATGCACCTTTCGTTGTTCAGGCGAGGATCCCCATATAAAATCGCGCATGATTTTTTTCCATATCGTCGCACAACCGGCGCGGGAGTCGCAGCGTTTGCATAGTACATAGGGGCAATGCCGAAAGGACAGCTTTGGTTAATGTAACCCTGCCCGCGAGGGACAGTATCCTGGCCTGCCACCCCGTAAGTTTCTTTTGAGCGTTATCCAGGATATGCTGATAGGTGTGCCTGCTCGTTTGCTCGTGGAGCAAGGGAACCCCTAAATATCTACCAAGATTAGACGTGCTAGCAACCTGAAGCCCGTGGCTTAGTCGCCTCGCAGTTTTCCGCGAAACGTTCTTCAAGAAAAAGATTCGAGTTTTTGCTGTGCTCACAAGTTGCCCGGACGCAACGCAGAAAGTATCAAGCGTTCTAGCGATAATAGGAATCTGTCAGTCCTTCGCTTCCGCAAATAGCACTAAGTCATCGGCAAAGAAAAGGTGGGAGATGGGAGGTCCCGTGGGGCCCAGCTTGATCGGCTTCCACACACCCCGGTCCACCTCCGCCGAAATAAGATGGTCCAATCTCTCCATGCAGAGTACAAACAGATACGGCGAGAGAGGATCTCCTTGCCTAAAACCTTGCGCGGGCCGGAAGGGCTTAGCGGTGGACCCCTGCCAAACAACTTGAAGAGCAGTAGTCATTACACACTTCATAATCACCCAAATTAAGGTCTCCGGAAGGCCAATATCCTCCAGCGTGTCTTGGATAAACTGCCACCAAAGCCGGTCATACGCTTTTTCGAGATCCACTTTGAGGGCCAGGTAACCGATTTTACCTGTCTTCTTTCTCATAGAGTGGATCACCTCCTGAGCGATAATAACATTATTCGTGATATGCCTGTCCAGAATAAAACTGCATTGGGTCGGGGCGGTCAAATAGTCCATGTGGACTTTCAGCTTGTGCACGAGAACTTTTGCAACAATCTTATACAACACGTTGCACAAGCTAATCGGGCGAAACTGAGAGACCTGAGTCGGGGAAGGGGTTTTTGGGATAAGAACCAGAAGCGTGCAATTTAACTCGGGATCCCAACATTCCTTACGAAAAACCTTCTGGATGTAAGCTACCACCGCCGGTCCTACCATCCCTCATTGTCGCTGGTAAAAAAGAGCATTAAAACCATCGGCTCCAGGGGCTTTGTTAGGATGCATCTCCAAAACAGCTCGTCGAACTTCATGAGCCTGAACTGGAAGAGTAAGGTCCTAGACTTGGGCCTCTGAGAGAGGCGGGAAGGTGCCCGTGATTGGGAACAACAGTGGAGGCACTTCATGACAAGTGTAAAGGTGAACGGAATAGTTGGTGACAAGGTGATGCAGCTGATCCGGATCAGAGACACTATTCCCCTTAGAATCCACTAGCCTCTCGATACGCAGTTTCCGACGCTTGGTGAGAGTGAGCGTATGGTAATACTTGGTGTTCCGATCACCCTGAGAAAGCCACTCACATCAGGCTTTTTTATGCCAATATAGCTCCTCCTCACACAGGACCTGTAATAACTCTCTAATGAGCTGGTCTTCCAAAGCCAGCAACGAGTCGCTAGGGCCGCCCGTCAAGGCACGTTGAATCCCCTCCAGTCTGGCTACCAACTCCTTTTTTCGGTGGAAGATGTTATCGAACACGCGTCAGTTCCATTGCTGCAGGTGGGCAAAAAACTGGGTTAAGGAGCTACTCATCGTCTCCGGCGTCAGGTTCCAATATTCCGCTACGACCTCCGGAAACCCTGAGTGGGTTAACCAAGCATTTTGAAACCGAAACGGCGTAAGGCCAGAAGGTCTCGACGGAGGCGGGAATAAAGTGAGGAACATAGGCCTATGGTCGGAACCGAGGAAAGGAAGGTGCTGGTTGACCGTGCGGGGAAACTGCTGAACCCTTGGTTGTTTTGTAGTAAATTGTAGAGGCTAAAAACGTAAAATCCTTTAAAAGATAGATGATTGAAGAAAAATCAACACGAAATTGTAGATTAATTTTGTAATTAATCAACACAATTAGACTAACCCTATGATTGCAACATGCTAGATTCAAGAATTATATAGATAAATACCTAGAAATTGAGGAACAATTGAGTCCATTGTTGTTTTCTGTGAAGCGAAGTGACAGAAATGCAGAGGATTGACTACTACTATTCCAAACCCTGATTAAAAACCCGTACAGTTCTCAATAGAGCGACTGTATTTAAGGTTGGCTAGTAGTAGGGTCTCCTATGCATTACAATACATGAGCCAAGCCTACCCATCATAGTAAGCCCATGAACACAGGCTCAACGACATGTTTGAGAGAAGTACCAAGCCCAATAAGAAAAGTAATCACCGTTTTGGGCTAAATACAACAAATGATCTAATTATCTTGACAT
>JANZXV010000002.1:9999920-10018744 GCA_027576455.1 Erythroxylum roigii
GGAAGTGGTCGTTCTATGCGTTCCTCTATAACAGTTAACACATATACAAATCACTATTGTGCATGATTAAAAATTCATTAATGTATATTGAATATGTACAATGCATGTTCATGACAATCCCAGGATTATTCCATAAATCACATCACAAAATGTTCCCCTATGTCTCAGGAAATCATGGACACCCCCTATGTCTCAGGAAATCATGGACACCGAAATTACTCAATTCGGATCTCTATAGATCCGGAAGCCAAATTTAATCAATCCTCTCAAATTTATTAAATCCCTAATTGTCAATTAAATCTGAAAATTCACAATGTCATATGGAGAGGTAGACAATTTTCTTATGAATCCAATGCTTCGGGAACCAGGTCATTCGGAGCTCGAATGACAAAGATATGGCCAAAAGAGTGGAAGAATTCAAAAAATAAAATCTCAACAAACGCCAACTCGCGATCGCGAGAAAGGAGACGTAATGACTGGCACGCGATGGCGACGACTCGTGAGTGCGAGCCATGGCCTAAATGCATCTCGCGATCGCGAGTCTCAGAGAAGCGGTACTCGCTCGCGATCGCGACGGATCGCGAGTGCTAGCCGCGACCTAAAATGCCATCTCGCGATCGCGATTTGCTTCTTCATCACCGAAGTTGCAGCCTTCTTCACTATTCTTCCTACTGATTTATTCATTCCTACTTATAAATTCTGCCCTTCTACTCCAGTACAATCCTAAAAAAACTCATACGCAAGCTGATATGGTAGTTATCATCAAAACCGAAATCTCCCACCTGCTTTCTCTCACTACTGTAAACTTTCAAATGTTCACATTTTTATCCACTGCATTTCCTTTCATTTTTTTTATATCTACGCTTACACTTCATTTAACTCATCCCAATATCAAAACCTCACCAACTTCATCTTCCATAAATCCATGCGTGATCCGAAAAAAAACAAGCATATAATTCATCATATCTCTTTTTGTTTTTATTCCAGAATTTTGCACCTTCCTAACACAACTTCGATGATTCTTCTAGCTCCAACTTATCTCTACAATATCTTATAACTAATTCCTCAAGCATGCAAACATATTCATATTCTGTTTTCTCTCTAACACAGAACATAACATATATATATATAGGTCTCAGTTTTTTTTTCAAACCATGCATGCATGCATATATATATATATATATAATTACACCAGAAAAGAATCATCATCAAAACTACTAACCTAGTTATTTGTAGCAGTAAGAGTAAATCGAAGGCACAAAGATTCCACAACTGATGTTCAACAGAATTCCAAGATAAACAGTAATGAAGGAGCTTCGGTGGAAAGAAACAGTAACTAGTGAGCAAACAACATATATGGACTGGATTTGGTGTTTAAAAACCAAAGAGAGTTTCTGTATTTTGCCAAAAACTATCGGTGGGAAGAAATAACAACAGAGAAGGCTTTACAATAGTATGTGGCGTCGTGCATGTAGATGCACATGTCTCTCAACCCAAACAACCACTTATCACTACGCATGCAAACCATTTGTCTCAAGATAATTGAGTCATTTGTCACATTTTAATAGGTCTCTTATTTTATTTTATTATTCCTTAATTTCCTTTATCTATAAATACCTAAAATTTTCAGAAAAATTCCTAAAATTCACCCAAAATTCTGAAATAATAATATGACTCTCCAAATAAATTTTCAACTCTAAAATAATTCACCAAAAATTTCTAAAATACTCAAAATGTACGAAAATTGCCAAATCATAAATCCATAATTTTCATTTATAAACCAATTTACCCGGAAAATGTCATGAATGCATATACAATTATTGTATGTGTCCAAAATGCTTATACACAAATAAGCAAATATTCAAATATGCGATGCATAAAATGGATTAAATTTCCTTAATATCCTAACCCATAATATGGGGCGTTACAATCCGTCACCAACCCGAACCAACCACTCGAAGACCCGATCCCCGCGATTTGTTTTTGGGTGTATTTTTTTTTTCTGTTTTCAAATTTTTCCTGCTTAATTGCATTTTTTATTATGTTGGATGATGGATTTGTGAATGTTGGATAATGAATTTGAGAATTGAATTGTTGAATGCTCACGGTATTAGAGCTGCGTGTATCTGAATTGGTTGGATTCTGGAATTGAATTGTTGAAGTTGAATGCTCATGGTGTTGTTTTGGGTTTTATCATTTGTGATCTGAAAAATGGAAATGGAATTATACAATAGAATTGTTGAATGCTCACGGTATTGGAGTTGCGTGTATATGAATAGGCTAGATTTTGGATTCTGGAATTGAATTGTTAAACTCACGGTATTGTTTTGGGTTTTCTCATTTGTGATCTGAAATTTGGAAATGGAAATGGAATTATACAATAGACTATTTGTGATCTGAAAATTGGAAATGGAATTATATCAGTTGTTGTTCTGTTAGGTTATAAATTGAAATGCCTTAGTTTTATGTTATAATTTTTAATAATTATCTTGTTAGAAGTTAAATGCAACTGGTATATGCTAAACTACCGAAAACATACCTTAAACTTCTTTGGACAAATTTAAATGAGTGTATATTTAGAAAAGTTAATTGTTTGTCCTATCTCACCATTCAAATGTTGCAATATAACCTTGCACTTTAATAGATATGTTTATTCATTCTAATTATGTTGAGTGCACTTTTTAAGTTCTAAAAATTAATAAAATATAATGCATATTAACTATTAAGCATCAACGTTAAACTAAGTCGATGAAACTTAGGGGGCGTTTGGTTTGAGGGTTTGGGAATGAAGGAATGGAATAATTGTAAAAAATAGTGTTTGCTTTGAAATTTTCAATTCCAAGGGAATGGATTTATCCCATTAAATTTGGGAATCTATTAAACCCTCCAAAGGGGGTAGATATCAAGTTTTCATTCTAATCTAGTGGTTACTGTTTATCACCCTAATACTCTCCTTACCATCATCAAACTGTCGTCTTCTCATCTTCACCTGTTCTCTTCTCTGATCGGGTTTCCACCTTCTGCCACTCGCTAGTTATCTGCTCTATCATACGGCCAGCTTCTCAGGAGATCGCCTCCAAGTCATTGCTGGGAGCTTCTCTCTTTAGTCATGTTAGTCCTCTCCTCTAGTCTTTGACAATGTTATAAAGTTGTTTGACTAGCCCTTGACAATGTTATAAAGCTATTTTTGACATGTACGACATGCTAGTCTCTGACAATGTTATAAAGCTATTTGAATGGCTCTTGGGCTCTTCAATTTTGAAGTTATTGGAAACTTGTAGCTACTTCAATACTTCTTTCGGTGTTTATGTTTAAAGCAATTTGATTTCTATGGGTATAATCATCATAACGTGAAATTGTACATGATTATAAAATGATTTTTTTCTTTTTATTTTTTTACAATAAATCCATGTTTATAACAAATCCATGTATTATATTATATTTCATTTCCATTAATGCAACAAACCAAACAACATTATTGATATTAATACAGAAACTTAAGTTACAAACTAAACATCATTTTTTTTATTTTTTATACTCATTCTCATTCCCTTCTACTATTATACCTATATCCATACCCAACCTCGTGCTCAAATCAAACGCCTCCTGAATTCATTTTGATTGTGTTCCAAACAGTACAATTGAATTCAATTATAATATTACTGGGTTTGTTCCAAACAGTAATTGAATTCAATTCGTTAATGAATTCAATTCGAAGGTTTCCAAACACCACGTTAGGTAGCCTTCAGATCCTCTGGCCAGGTACTCTGTACCTTGCCTGTGCCAGAGGATCTCAGCCCTCCATTTAAGTTGAGATCCTCTGGCATAGGCTAGGTACAGAGTACCTGAGCCAGAGGATCAGCTCCCCGTTAGGTATTCTTTAACGTTTCAAACCAAAGAGGTCGAAGTCTTGTCAACTTCAAATAAAAAATGTGGCAATCCTTGACATACAGATTTACGGCCCCAAATCCTCTATCCCCCTTCCCCTGGCCCTATTCTGGCTCCCTCCCATCTGAGCCATCCACTCAGGTGGGACATACAGATTTACGGCTCCAAATATTCTGTCCCTCTTCTCTTGACCCTATTTTGACCTCCTCCCATCTGAACCATCCACTCAGCTTATCCACTCAGCTGAGGAGGAGGGGAGATCTTTTGCCCCCTTCCCCTAGCCCTATTCTGGCTCCCTCTCATTTGAGCCATCCCTCGCTTGGATGGAAGGGGGCCAGAATAGGACAGGGCAAGGGGACAGAGTTTCGCAGGGCCTTCATGGTTCATTCGTTGTGAAAAACGATCGTTCACTTGCATGTAAATTGCAGATAAGACTTTTGGACCCGTTTAGCGCCAGCGGCGATGAATCATATCATAAGAAGAAGAGGCAGAATGACAACAAATTCCGCAATAAAAGAGAAAAGCGGAAAAGAGAAAGAAAAAAGAAAAAGAAAAGCCAATATTTTTGTTGACTTGGAACTTTTTCTTGTTGTTAGAGATATGTGGGGCCCTAAGGCTTGTGAGGACTTACGAGCAAACTGCAAAGACATTGAAGGCGGCGTGAAAAGCTCTCACTCTACCCTCTCTCTCTCTATTCTATTTTTTAATGTTATCATCTTTTTCTCAAAAGAAAGTGGATCCCAGTGGGTCCCCTTAGCGTCTTTTTAGTACTAACTTTTGCTTTTTGGTCGTCTTTCTTGCGTCAGCTCCATCCTTAGCCACTACACTCTTGGTCACCATATCAGTGCTTTTGCTGATTCGGATGCCAGCTGGCACCAAATCTTTTTCTATTTTTGTCAACTTTTGCATATCCAAATTAAACTTCTTCCTTTCTTTTCCCCCTTTTGTACGAAACAAGTGTTGAATTTCTGCCTCCATTGATGAGTTACGCTTCTGCAATTGTTTAATCATTTTTGGTGGAAATGTGTGTGTTCCACATCAAAATCATGAACTATGTGAATAAATATTATGATTTCCTTTGTGGTTTTAGTTTTAGAAGCCCAAATCTAATGAGAAGTAATGTATAATGCTCATGTTTGTCTCCACTCTGCACATCCACATGATATGAGTTATGACTCCCAAAAAAGAGTTTCTGATTGTATAATATTAAAGAATTTCCAAAGACCACTTTGACAGTTTTGCTTTGCCAACCAATTCTTTTAAACAAATAGAAATGTTGATTTAGCTATTGGGAAAAGGAAGGACAAAAGGTTTTGGAAAATAATAAAAAAAAAACTCTGATCCCTGACGTTCTTTATGCTTTATCACCTGCTGCTTTCTTTGTTTGTGGGAGACTTTCCTCCCGGAGGGTTTTGAGAGAGAAAAGAGAAGAGAAAGATGGTAACTTTATAAAGCCTCTTTTCTTTCTCTTTCTCTTTCACTCTTTTAACATTCTTTTTGTTATTTTTGTATGCGTTTTGGTGTCTACTCTCTTCAAATTTTGCGGCCAATTACTTTGACACAGAAATGAACGGTGCAGATATGCCTCAGTCCAAGGATCCAGCTTTCACGCTCTTTGGCAGAAAGATTCCGGTACCCGATGCTCAGGTTCCGGCTAACTCTGAATCCAAGGCGCTCATTCATATTTGTGTTTGTATCAGTGTATTCTTGCCTATTCGATGCATCTCTTTCTGCTTATTGATTTTATTCCTTTTCTCAGATAACCCATTTTAGTTTTATGTGTTTTGAGGAGTTAGATTTCATTTGTTTGCAGTTTTATTAAAAAAAGATTTGAACTTTGAAGCTGGGTCTTTAAGTTCAATGTTAAGCTGGTGTCAGAGTCCTTTCAGGTTGTTCTTGACGTCTTTCGGTTCTTGTCTTTCTGTTGGTTTGGTTCAAAACAAGTTTTGACAAAGACAGACTTTTACTCGGACGTTTCTTTTGGTGAATACTAACTTCAAGTGTTACTGGATTTCTTCCTAAATATAGTGTTTTTCAGCCTGTCTAAATCTTGAAATTACTGAGATGACGTTATGTTTCATGTTATTCAGTTTTTGGTTCACAAAATCTGACATGAAAACCTGAAGATTAATTTGCTTTTTAAGTTTTCTTATTAAAGAGCAAAGGTAATTGGACGCATCTTGTTAAAAATAATTTTACTGGCGTAATCAGAGAGGCGTGTTTGTTCTGTTAAACGTGAAAAGGTACTGCTTTTATGGATTTCTTAGAAAGAGTACGGTACTTGAATCTTTTGGTAGCAACTATGACCAGTTGTTAGCTCTTGTTGATTCCTTTTTCCTTGTCCGTTCCATGTAGTAATTTGTTCTTGCAAATCTTATCAATATGCATAACATGATATTCAAATGGCCTCTCTTAAATTTCTTCCTTTTATCTGAGATTATCAGTAGAAAGATGTATCTACTTTTAGTTTTCTAAAATTGTACTTGTTTTCACTTAAAAATCTATTTAGTAACTCCTGAATATTCCGTAATTTATCCAAATTGGACACTGTTTAATTGGCCAGTTTCCAATCTTGTGTTAAGACGATAAACATCATGAGTTTGTAACCAATAATCAGTACTTCAAGTCTTTCAATTGATCAAAGAGAACCATTCTGCTAATAAAAGGTTATTTGTTACCACAGACTGGTGAATTGGTGATTAATTATGGGGATGACAGTATGAAGAGTTTTGAAAAATTCCCATAGATTGTGAGTTAAATAATCTTATAGTTCGAAAGTATTTTTGTTCGTGTATTTGCACAGTCTCTATTGTTCATGGTATTGTTGGTTAGAGAATCAGTGGTTCTGTAGCATCTCTCTTCTTTTGTTATGCTTTCAAGTTTTCAGTATTTGATGGAATTTTATCATCTTGGATTTTGATTGCAGGAAAGCAACTGCATAATAACAAAAGTAGAAACTGAGGGTGTAAATGAAGATAACACCGCAGATTTGGATAAATCTTCTGCTTCACGTCAAGAGAAGGAAGAAAACCAAAATCCAATGCGATTAAATGAGGCACAGGTAACTTCTAAGCCAAAGGAAGGGCAGGTGGACACTAGCAGCTCAGATCAAGACAAGGTATTCAAGAAGCCGGACAAGATTCTACCTTGTCCACGATGCAACAGTTTGGACACAAAATTTTGTTACTTCAACAATTACAATGTCAACCAACCAAGGCATTTCTGCAAGAATTGCCAGAGATATTGGACAGCTGGTGGAACGATGAGGAATGTCCCTATTGGTGCAGGTCGGAGGAAAAATAAGCATTTAGCCTCTCAATACCATCAGATATTAGTTTCTTCTGATGGGATGCCCATGACCGGGATTGAAACCACTGATTCAGCCAACCATCAACTTGCATCACCCCTTGAATCTGGAACCGCCTTGAAACCTACTGCAGGAAATGGAATGCTTCTTAAGTTTGGTCCAGAAGCACCTCTTTGCGAATCCATGGAGACTGTGCTTAACCTTGGAGACCAAAAAAGATATGTTGAGATGAGTTCAGTCACTCTTCAAGATAATGGGGAGGAACTGTCCTCGTGTGGGTCCTCCATGACAGCATCCACTATTCATGGATTCAAATTGCCTGAAAATGCCATACCGAAAGAGCGACTGAATGTCTCTAATGAGCTCAGTGTATCACATCCTATGCTCTGTTACTCTGTTCCTCCAGTAGTTTTCCCTTGGAATCCAGGATGGAACAACATGACTTCCACAACACCAAGCCAGGACTCCTCTGGACAGGTGTGTATGCCAAATTGCTACAGCTCCAATCCAGTTAAATGGTGCCCAACGCCAATACTAACAGTTCCTGGGTTTTGTCCACCAAACATCCCATTACAATTTGTACCTGCATCATATTGGGGTTGCATGCCTATTTGGGCTTCAGGAACAGAAAACAGGTCGGCTAGTGCTTCCAGTGGTTGTCTTTCTCCATCATCCTCTAACAACACTAGTTGCTGCTCAGGAAATGTCTCGCCAACATTAGGTAAGCATTCTAGAGAGCCAGGTTCTGTGGAAGAAGGAAAAGCACAAAAGTGCACATTGGTTCCAAAAGCATTGAGAATCGAGTACCCACAGGAAACTTCAAAGAGTTCATCGTGGGGTACCCCTGGTCTCAAACCTGACAAGGATGCGATGCCACAAGCTACTATCTTCAAAACATTTGGCACCAAAGCAGAAGAGAAACGCCATGATTCAGATGCTACTTATATCCTTGAAGCAAACCCTGCTGCTCTTTCTCGGTCTCATTCGTTCCAGGAGCGCAGCTGAAGGTCCAATTTCATAGATTTTGATCTTGTGATCTTTTCCATGTGAATGTGGCATTGGCACTCTGCGTTATCATAATGTTCTCACTCCAGATGTCTGAACAAGCAAGTTCTTGGACAGGAACTAGCTTGCTATTATTAGTAGTATTTGATGTTTTTATCCCTGTAAGAGTTGGCTTTGTAAATAGCAGAGGATGGTGATTGGTGATAGTATTTAATGGCCTGCCGCCTTGTAGGTTTCAGTTCATTCAACGATGCATTATGCATCGTTTCTCTACCATGTTCAGTGGAAGAATAAGAGTAAGCTCCACCGAATGATTTTATGTGTATCAATTAAAGAGCTAACAAATGCTTTATAAATTGGAGCTTTTATTTTTAATTCTTCAACCTGCTTTCAGCTGTTCAGTTCCTGGTGGATTCAATCCTCATTGTCCAGAAACTTTTCTTGCTGGCCTTATTTCTGTGAGATAGCTCATTATATTTTAAACTGGTTGATTATCATGAAATGCCATTTTGATATCAGTAATTTTCTATATAAATTTAATACATTAATTTCATAGAAACAATACATTGAGTAAATCTAACCATTATATATAAACTAAAAATTCAATTAATTTGATTTTTTTGGATAATAGGAGAATTACAAACATACTAAGTTACGAAGCGGGGAAAGGAAACCCTAGATATATCTTCAAGAAGGATAGTAGCACAACTCACAGGCGGGTTTGGATACTAATAAATGCCTAGTTCTAGAGACTTGGGTTAGTTTGCTAACTAATTCACAACTTGATTAGCTTCACGGTAAATGTGCCTAGCTTTCACTATCCATTGGCGGTGTACTAATTGGTGAATTCTCAAAATAAGGTTGTTAAAGGGAGCAGACGGTGGAGTGGATGATGCTAATAAATTGAGAACAGTAAGGGAGTCCACGGCAAGTTTCACTTGTCGATAACCCAGACTCCAGCTGCTTGAAACAAAAGATATTGAATATGACCCAAAATTTAAAATCGTCTGTTTAATTGCTTAATTTTCAAGCATAGAAGATTAACATAACTTAAATGTTAAATAAAAAGGACTGATTTGATACTTAAATCATGTCTTATCAAAAATTAGTGATAAGAAACTCAAATAAGCACCCTGTGCTGTGCCTGTAGCTTCAAATCTTTGTGCTGAAGAGTAAAGAAACGATTGGTGCAAGTGCAACATAAAAGAAAATTGAATCAGAGGCCAGAGATAAAAGGTAAACGCCGGCAAGAAGGAATAGCAATTGTTTCAGCTATAAATAACGTAGCCCAAGCCATGTATGAATTACGAAGAAGCCTGCCTGCGTTAGTTCTTCCATGCAAGTTTAAAGTGCAGCATTGTAAGTTGCTAATTCTTAAGCTGCTTCCAGGAAATTAAAAACACAAGTACACGTGGACTTTATAGTAAACCAAAGGGAACGAAGGGCGTGAAGATGCAGTTAAATTTTTAAATTTTAAGTTACACTGCCCTTCACAACAAGGTGCGTTTGTAGTCCAACGGTTAGGATAATTGCCTTCCAAGCAATAGACCCGGGTTCGACTCCCGGCAAACGCATTTACCTGTAAAATTTAAATAATAATGTAGATTTTGTTTTTAAATTAAATCAGATTTGAGGGATTGGTTATATGAATAATTACAAACCAAATTTATAAGGTGTTTCTTAGCAAAACGACAAATTTTAATATATTTTGACACAATTTTTTGAAGCTTGATTCGTAGTCAATCAATTTGAGGTCGAATTAAAGTTCTTATTTTCAATTTTTGTAATTAGTAAATTAAATATATTAAAGCAGTATCACCTAAATTGGTTGTAAATTAAATATTTACCTGTAAAATGGAAAGGAGCTATATTTTAATAGGAAAAAGAAAATACAGGTTGACCCCAGAGGCACACCGACCACTAAGAAGACTTTGATGGGTTCAAGTAGTTGGATCCACACACATTTTAGCTGTATAGACTGTTGATCCACCGGTGAGTGTTAGTTTTCACATGGAAACAGCGGCATAACATCGGTACTCACGAACCCAATAAATATAACAAAATTGGGACGGTGAGGAAAGATGCAGGATGAGGTCGGCTGGACGAGGTTGTGCAATATGGACAAGCCATAAGCTTTTGCTGCGTCAAATCAATCTAAGCTACAAACACAGCGCATATGCTGGGTGGAGTGACAGTCACAGTAGCAGTACTAAAATCTACAGTAATACCAAAATTTTTTAAGAAAATAAAAACAAAAAGCCTGACACTACCAGTACTACCACAGTGAAGATTCTCATCACTGTTAATTACTTAATTGAGTAGGCAGTTTTCCATTTGTAGCTAAAGTCCAAAGGCCTAGAAAACCTTGTAAAGTTGACAGAAGTGGTAACCTACCAAACTCCCACTCACCCATGTTGCATAATCATACTCTCATTGTTTATTTACCTTCTTCTCTTTGTACATTTTTTCTGGGGTTTCTTTGTTTTTTGCTTTTCTGGTTGTGGCAGATTGTTGAAGACGTATCTTTTGAGAGACAGTGACCAACATCTGGTACTGCTTTTAGGGCACATGTGTTAAGCAATTTCGCTTTCACTTGCTCGATCTTTGAGGTGTGTGTTTTTCATCAAAACTAATGAAGCTACTCCGTGCGGTTCCTATGCTTAATTTCTTTACATATGCTTTGGCAGCAGACAGAATATATGCGTGTAACACTCCACATGTGTTGACCTGCAAAAGCATCGAACAAAGCTTATAATGACAGTACTGCTTCTGCGGGGAAAGGGAGGTTGAAATACAAGACACATTGTATAATGACTGTTCTTGCTTAACCAGCATGCACACCTTAGAATCCATCTTCTTGTTGGTTTTAAAATATCATTTGGCCTTGGAATTTCCAATCTGCATGATAGTGGAAGACAGAGCGAGATGTTGGTAAAAGCGCGACTGAGTTTTGCTACAGCGTTATATATGTTGTGATTTAATTATTTAAAACATGATTTGGTATTTAAAACATGGTTTAATTATTTAATGTTGTGATTTGGTACATTAAGTGAGGAATTATTGCTTTTTTAGTATCAAAAAATTAAAACAACAGGCTTACTTGTGAACTTCAAACAATACCATTTTTCTTTATCTGTTTATTTCTAATATCACCAAGGTACCTGGTGGCGTTGTTTACACCAATGAATTAAAAAAGATTCTTCTCAATGTGATTCTTAATCTCATGGAATTAATATTTCACTTATAAGTTTTACCGGAGCTACATCGCGGATTTTTAACTTATATATCAGTCAAGTAGACCAATGAATTAAAAAATATTCTTCTCAATGTGATTCTTAATCTCGTGGAATTAATATTTCACTTATAAGTCTTACCGGAGCTACATCGCGGATTTTTAACTTATATATCAGTCAAGTAGATTATAGAACAGATCATCCATAATAGATCAAGAATAAACAAAAATTAACTATAGTATAAATTTCAGGTAAGTTAGATGAGACACAAGCCATTTCCCCTCAACGAGTATCAACTCTGAAGGCCTGCCTTTTAGGAATTTACACTCTCCAATCTTTCCTAGTTAATAACGACCTCAAACAGAATCTACGGTCTAAGACTTTCTGATACACAGGATTTTCATAAAATGACAAGTATAGAGCATACTTATTTTTCTGTATGATTTGGAATATACTACTCAAGAATTAAGCTTTTATGAGAGAAAAACTTAGAAAGAAGCCATTAGATAGATGATAAATACACAATATTTTTATTTCCTAGCCTTTCGATTCTAAGACATATATATTATGGATATAAAATATATGCACAATAAGAGACTGTGATAAAAATTAATTTAAAGTTGTTGCTTACCAACTTGTTTCACATTAGTCCATAAATAAACAGATGCAATGGAGCATATGTACGTTAGTCAGAGTGCATATGTAAGCCAAGATGAGATAAAGATTTACAAAGTAAATACTTCATACTCATGATGCTTATAACTAGTCCATTGTAGAGTGACCAATAACATTTAGGAGGATGTCACCCATATAGTTTGTCCTGTATATAATTACCACATGGAAGGAGAAAGCTTATATCAATAAATGAAAAATTAATAATCACTAAATTTTAAATTAAGATTAAAAAATAGACCAAACTTTAAGAATCTAAAAATATTTGTTGTTAATTAATTAGAATTTGTTGTGAGGTTCTTATGGTACATTAAATGGATACATAAATGTTTACCTATCATAACATTTGAACCTTATAGCTAAGGGAAATATACTAGAGTATTAAATATTGTTATGATTTATAGCTAGACCTAGACAAATAGCAAGATAACCATGACCATATGACTGTAGCTCAACTATTTTTTTTTTTGGGTTGAAAAATAGCTCATGAAAACACCCTTATATCACACAGCATAAAGAGAAAAGAACAAAGACCAATTTGTTTTTGATGATTAACCACAATGAATCGTGAATCCCATGACCAACTAGAATCTTTGAAATTGCAAGCAGAAGGAAAAATTTAAAACAGGGACAGAGAACCGCGTCTGAGACTGCAGAGTTGTTCTTGTTTCGTACACACATGAAACTAACAAATACTATATATATATGAGAAAGGAAAAAGAGAAGACAAGTTTTGATAAGGCATATAATATATATATTGCAGATTAGCTATTAGCCTATTAATACGTACTGCATAACATTACACACATACAAATGTAGATACACGTAAAAAGTGTTGGGAGTTTAAGCCAGCCCTTAGCTCCTCCGGTTTAAATATAAGGATTGCGAGTGAGAGAGAAGGAAAAGGTGGGGCAGTGCCACTCGAAGCCATGTTTCCTTGTACGTCACTGTTAATAAATAATTGCACGGTTTCTTGACCTTATATTTGGATTCTTTCTCTCATTTACATCATTCTTTATTCTTTATATTTACTTGACTCATCTTTCCATGCAGCCCTTCACATGCACTTCCCCCCTCAAGCCGAAAACCCTAGCCAACTTTGTTTTCTCCATCTTTTACATTACCATTTTTGACCACCCCCCTTTGTGTTTTTTCCCCATGCAACCTAGCTTCTTCTTTTGTTGTTAATTTTCATTAGTATTTAATCCAAAAGTGGGGGAGCTTTGGCGTGCGTGTGGTGCGTTATTTTATTCTTATCCTTTGTTGATTTCATACACAGAGTTTTGGTAGACAGGTGAACTTTGAGATTAATCCTTTCTTTCTTTCCTTAAAGAAGTCAAAATTAGACACTCAATCAATGAGAATTCTCTATATTAAACTAGCTAGTTCATATTACCAAGTTTCAAGTTGGTGATAAAGTTGTAGCTAGCTAGTTCATATTACCAAGTTTCAAGTTGGTGATAGAGTCGTAGCTAGATAGATCATATTACCAAGTTTCAAGTTGGTGATAGAGTACTCGTGTTAACTTCCATACCTTTAGAGAGAACTGTAATGTTTCAGTGATGCAAACTTATCTTTTACCAAGCATAAGAATCACTTATAGTAATAGATTGCCAGGATAAGTTACTCATAGATCATTAAATTACGGTGTTAGTTTCCCATTTTTCTTATGTCAAAAAGAAAATATTATTGTCAATTATTTTTTTTCAATTATCTAGACCGGAAACACTGCTAGTAATAATCACCTATAAGCCTAGAAATACATAGGCTATGCTCCAATCATATACAGGTTGTCGGCTTCCAAGTTCCTGACATGGTTTTATCACTTATTTTTTTCCTTCACTAATCATGCAAGAGGGCAGTACTAGGAGTCGAATCCGGACTTCTGCCCATGCCCATTTTCAGCTTTTTTCTTTTCTTAATAGAAGGTCCTAATGATGGATTTGGAATGTAACCTATATCTAGTGGCCTTAAGGTTCTAGCTGACTAATAATGTTCCCCTAAACTAACAGGCCAGGTGTAAGGAGGTTGACTTCTAAGAGAAAATTAATGATAGATAGGTGAAAAGGTAATTTCAATGAAAGTACTCCGCCCACTACTAGGGTTTCTTTAGTAATTGCACAAGTAACATTCCTCCACCACTTTATATGCATGTGGCTTACCTCTTCAATGCATTCTGGCTTGTGTATATTCATGCTTTTGTTTATCTTCCTTATATTATTTTAAAACCCAGCAACAACATTTCTTTTGTTTTCCTTCACAGTAATGGAAGATAATCAAGGCCAAGACCCCAATAGTCCAAGCAACCCTGGCACTGAGAGAAGTGAACCGGTGAGGTCGAGGTGGACTCCAAAGCCTGAGCAAATCTTGATACTCGAGTCCATCTTCAACAGTGGTATGGTAAATCCACCAAAAGATGAGACTGTGAGAATAAGGAAACTCCTTGAGAAATTTGGGTCTGTTGGTGATGCAAATGTCTTCTACTGGTTCCAAAACCGGCGGTCAAGATCACGCCGCCGTCAAAGGCAGCTACAGGCTAGCCTCGCAGGAGAGCAAAGAAATCAACAAATAGCATCAGCTAGCTCTGGTGCAATTCAGTATGAAAGTGGAAGCAATAGTAATCCTGTTGGGTTTGCTAGTTCTCATGCTTTTTGTGCACCTCCATCTTCTTACATTCTCGCTCCATCTTCCTCTAGTTGTTCTTCTTCCTGTGGAATTGTCGGTGATGATGGTGTAGAGGGCCTGATTTCCATCTCTAACCAAATGGGTTTTCAAGAACTGGGGCAGAGCTCTGGCATGTCTTCAGTTTTGTGCCCATCAGACCCTTCTAACTTGCACTACCAAACTGGTGAGTGCATGGCTAGATAGCTAAGTTGATCTCTTTAATTAATCAATGCGTTTCCTCACGGTAATATTCCTTACACCAATTTGTTTTACCTGAAGATGGTTTTGAGGTTTTGATTCTACGTATACTATCACCTGAGAGGCTGGACGCTGAATTCTCCCGATATCCACCCTAAGCCCTCTCTCTCTCTCCCCTATAACAAATCTCAGCAATTTGTGTGTCCTAAGTAGGTTTATTAAGAATAATAGTTTCTGGAGCAAGAGTACTAGAGAATAAACTGGCTGGTCAACTTTTTAATGATGTGACTGTAGCTGTGTTTTATTATGTTTTAAGTCGTACTTTTCACTGGCAAACAATGGTCCCCCCTCTCATTCTCTAACACCACCTTGGAAAATTCCAAAACAAATCTACACCCTCCTGGACCACAACATTTTATTTACTTTTACTTCATGGAACATATTGAGAAATGACAACTTCTGAAGTTTCAGGAAGTCAAAATTTTAGATCTAATTAGGATCTAACTGCAAGAAAGTGGTCCTTCCCTTTCCATAGATCTTCTTTTTGTTGCTTCCGGCATTTTGCAGATCACTGTCTTTTTCTCACACACACTCACTCACTCACTCACTCATCAAGGTAATCAGAGAGAAATTAACGATCATATAAGCTGTTCCAGCGGGTGCATAACAATGCTAGAATACAAGAAAAAGATGCCATCTGTTGGGTCTGGGTCTAACATGATCTTCTCTATGGTACATGTTGTGTAGGATTCATCACAGTTTTCATTAATGGGGTGCCAACAGAAGTTCCAAGAGGGCCGCTTGACTTGAAAGCCATGTGTGGTCAGGATGTTGTATTGGTTCATTCCTCCGGGGTTCCAGTTCCAACTAATGAATTCGGATTTCTAATGCAAAGCTTGCAGCACGGTGAAAGCTATTACCTGGTAACCATCTTTTCACAACCCAAAATCTTTCGTAGAGACTATCGATTCGCAACTCGAAGTACTACTATGAGATCAACATTGTTTCTCTATAGTCTTCTTCTTCATCCAGACTGTATTCTTCTTCTACTGTCTTGTATTTAGTGGTAGTTAGTTTTCATTTCTCGGTTAATATTTTCCTGAACATGCCAATTTCTCTTGTTCAAATTTAGTTTGTGTTACTGGTCCTTTTTGCTTAAACCTGGTATGAGCGAAATTTTCTCCTCAACTTCTCTTATGTAATTGGGGAAATCCTGTGCTGATACCATTTTTGGTACTTTACTGGGTTCAAGATTCAGGAGATTAAGTACTGTTTACAGTTAGCAGTTTCACAAAAATTTTGGTTTAATAAGAGAGTTTAGATTTTCAAAGCAAAGTTAAGCAAATATTCAACTGAGTAATCTCTCTTTCCCTTTTCTGTTTTCATTACATGTAAACACTCTCATGTAAATTAGGTTTTGTCCTATTGTTCACAACTTATTAGAATAACGAATTTTGTCACAGGTTTCGAGGGCTACATGAAATTAACTTGTGTCGAGAAGCTGCATTCAAGAAGTCGGAGCTCCCTGTGTGTTGGTGTGCAGCATATATTAATATTAGGGCCTAGTACTCTTACTGTGGTGGAAGATAAAAGAAAGGGGATTTGGTGTTACTATTTCTTCTTGCTCTTCTAGCTTCGTACGAAGCTTCCCAAACTCCGTATATTTACGGAAAAGGTGTGTCAACAAGATAATCTGTCTTCTGGTTAGAATATGTAATGGGAAATAATCAGTAAAGAATGAGACATTTCAATGCTATATATGTTTTCATTGTCACCACAAAACAAATGCGATGCACTGTTCTACTTCACCTACCTAATTAATCACCTACGTACCAGAATTATATTAATTGCTTATTTGGCCATTGGAAATTTGTACTTTTCACGACTAATTTTATAGCTAATATTGTTAGAAATTACCTAACTCACCCCTAAAAGTTAGTTCAAGAGGAAGAGGTTTGCATATTATTATAAATTCTTGAATGCCCTCATAGTTGTCTGATGTGGGATTCCTGACACCCCCCTCAGTCCAGAGCAAGACTGGACATCTGGTGGACATATTGGGCAAAAGGACATAACCGGGCACCATCCCAAACCATCGAGACAAACTGACTCTGATACCATGTTAGAATTGCCTAACTCACCCCCAAAAGCTAGCTCAAGAGAGGGAGGTTTGCACACTATTATAAATTCTTGACAAACCGGCTCTGATACTATGTTAAAAGTGCCTAACTCACCTCCAAAAGCTAGCTCAAGAGGGGGAGGTTTGCACATTATTATAAATTCTTGAATGCCTTTATAATTATCTGATGTGGGATTCCTGACATCCCCCCCTCAGTACAGAGCAAGACTGGACATCTGATGGACATATTGGACAAAAGGACATAACCGGGCATCGCCCCAAACCATCGAGACAAACTGACTCTGATACCATGTTAGAAAGTGCCTAACTCACTCCCAAAAGCTAGCTCAAGAGGAAGAGGTTTGCATACTATTATAAATTCTTGAATACCCTTACAGTTGTTCGACGTGAGATTCTTGACAAATATGTACAACATTCTATAAATTAGCCACATAATTGTAAAAGATATTGGGATTCAACATATGTAATCTATTGATTTTGAGGAATTCTTCGACTCAATCGTCTTAAATTATAATTATTTTTCAATTAATATTTTACTTATATAATTGAATTTAAAAATGCAATATCTTTTTATATTATTCATAATGTTTAAGAGACTTCATTTAATATAAAAAATTGTGTTATGTATTTAAAATTTTATTTTATATGATGCTTAATAAATATGTAAATTGTTAACCTTAATGCATATATAGGGTATGAACATGCTTTTCATCTCGGAGGCATCCATTTATTACCCTTGAAAAACTTGAAGTTTTTTTATCCTTCCCTCTTTGTTTCAGAAAGGTATAAGCATTACTAAATTTTCCAATTCGTCCTACACACGAAACGTACGTCTACAAGCACAACAGTCCAGAACCAGAAGGATGGACAGGCGATGTGCTAAAAGCAAGGGCACTGTGCACTGCTTACTTTCTCATGAAATTTTGGCAAATTTTATGAACAGCTGGTTGGAAAAATGGATTAATTACTAGTTGAAAGGTCCCGCCATAGCAGGCAAATCATTTGGGAACAAAAGGTTCTTTATCAAAAAAGTTTTCAGAAAAATAGTAAGACTTCTAAAAAAAAACTAATAACTTTTATTTGTTAATTCTAAGTTAAATTATATATTCACTTATTTTCACCGAGTAACTTTTATTATTAGAAGTATAAATAAAAGCTGAGTTTAGATCCTCTGTGCTCGTCACTCTATTCTAATTTTAATTTTGCACCGAAACGACATTATTTTATGTCTGTTTACACGTAAAATGATGTTATTTTGGAGATGAAAACAGGATTAAAACATACTAGAGGATTTGATGCCACAAAAGCCACATTGATAAACTTTGTCTATATTAAATGTTGACAGGTGAAGACTATTTGAGAATTATTGAAATAATATAAGTAATATACGATTTATTAATTACATAATAATTAATATTTAATGTTAATTATTTTGATTAATAATTAAAATATTTATTTATTACTAATTAATCATATATGTATTAATTTATAAGATGATAAATTAGTTTAACTATTAAATTTTGTATATGAGGTAGTTACTACTACAATATATAAGGTAACCATTTCATATTTTATTATAATTTACATTTTATATTTTATAAATAATTAATTTTATTATTAATTTATTATAGCATGTTTATTATTTTAGTAAGTTATCATATTTACATGTTATTACTAAATTAATAACGTAATTAACTAATTTAATATGATAATAAAT
>JANZXV010000002.1:10034521-10044585 GCA_027576455.1 Erythroxylum roigii
GTTGTTTGCACATTATCTAGTGTTCTGGATGCTTTTAGGTCAAGTATTCATAATTTGAAATCTTTAACTATATGATAAGGTTTGTTACACTGGCTATTCAAACGCTGTTGAATTGAGTTAATGAACGTTTACAATTAGAGAATGAAACTCTAACAATCTGTGATGTTTTCATAAAACGTCGCCAAATATCCTATCTTTCCGTGACATTTTCTGAAACGTTGTCGAATAGTAGGGTTTTTCGCGACGTTTTTCATAAAACGTCACAAAAACCTTTTGCCTACCCCACCTTCTGCGACATTTTTTATGACGTTTTTAAAAAACGTCACAGAAGGTATTCTGCGATGTTTTGCCACCTTCTGTAATGTTTTTAAAACGTCGCAGAAGTGGTTCTTTTCTTGTAGTGTTATAAAAGAATGAATACTTGTATTTGATTCTATTTACTAGGGTAAAAGACATAATCCCCCCTTATAGTTTAAGAAACCTTAGAAAAACTCCTTGATATTTAAAATTCTTGAAAAAATCCTAGTTTTTAATTTTCCAGAAAAATTCCCCCTCATAAACTTTGGTTAAAAAATAACAATCAAACACAAGCAGTATGAACATCAGGCGTAAACCAATCAAATGTTACTAATATAGTAACTCATCTCTTAAACTTTACTTGAACTAATTAAATTCGAATTACATTAATAATTTAAGAGAATTATAATAAATTATTAGTTTAAATCATATTTAATTTAGTTTGATTCGAGTTTAAGAATTGAGTTGAATCATTATATAAACAACATTTGATTAGTCCATGTGTGATGTTCATACTGTGTATGTTTTATTGTTAT
Organism: Erythroxylum roigii; assembly: GCA_027576455.1. Taxonomy (NCBI): domain Eukaryota; kingdom Viridiplantae; phylum Streptophyta; class Magnoliopsida; order Malpighiales; family Erythroxylaceae; genus Erythroxylum; species Erythroxylum roigii. Next base: position 10,035,355 of record JANZXV010000002.1, read on the forward strand.
TTTTTAACAGAAGTCTAATAGTTTTTCTTGAAAACTAAAAATTAGAAAGATGTTTTGAAAAATTATAAAGATCAAGGGTTTTCCTAAGGTTTCTTAAACTATTGGGGATGTTTATATTTTTTACCCTATTTACCAATGTCTAGAAAAAGGGTAGTGGGAGTATAGTTATACTCTTCACTAAGAGTATTTAAAGGCATACCACTCATAGTGAACAAAATTCATACTTTTAATTTCTGAAAATATGATAGTCCAAAAATAACTCTTATTGGATATAAAAAAGGTAATAACTTAATTATAGGAATTAGTTCTGTAGAGATAGATATTAAAGTTATTTACCTATTCTATTCTAAGTGTATAGATAATATATTAAAGGTGTTTAGTATTTGATATATTAAAGGTGTTTAGTATTTGATATATGTGATACTTATGAAATCTTCAAGAAGTCTATTATTGTATGCGTGAATTGATATATAAGTTCAAAGTTGTATGGATATTAATTTTAGAAGCAAGTTCCAGTTAAAGTATATTTTACTTGGAACAATAATATTTTGAGATTAGAAAAGTTCCAATGTAACATTAATCTCTAATCAAGCCACAATACATTTTTTTATTTAATATAAATGATTATTTGGATCAGTAAGTTCTTTAATGAACTTGATATAGCTCCATACATTGTTGAAACAGTAATATAATGTTGAACATTAGAGCTATTATATATATGAAAGGAGTTAAGGTCTCATCAAAGATCTAAACATGTATTTGGGCAATTTATCTTTATTATAATGACATGAAGATAAGAGTTGCAAAGTTTAAGCAAGTGTTCACTATTAGGAAACTTGTAGAATTTTCATACTAAACTACCATTTTGATAATAGTATGATTGTCATATAGAGATATGGTATAAGATACTTAAGCAATTGGCTTAGTGCAATTGAAACATTAGAAAATGAAATGATTAAATTATACATCATAATCATATATAAATATGTTGAGCCAAACCACATTAATAGTCCTAATATTTGAGGGGTTAATACATATTGCCAAACTTCAATCTTCATCTATAATCATAAATTGTTTAATTAGAGAATTAAAAATAAATTAAAAGAAATTTTAATTTATCTAATTCTAATTTTGAATTAAAATTGTCATTTATAATTATTGCAACATATTAGAAACCTAATAGGTCACACATAAAAAGAAGTTAAAAAGAAAAAAATCAACTTAAATTAAGTTAGACTTAATTGTAAAGTTTAGGAAATTTTATAGATTAAATGTGATATATTTGATTTTATTAAAATTAAAATTAAATTAAACTTGTTATTATAATTAGCTAGTTTAATTTTAATAAGAAAGAAATTCTAGTGTCTTTTCTATAAATAGAAAAAAGACATAAAGGAGTTAATACTCACGTATTTTTGTCCCAAATTAGTTCAAGTTCTTTTTCTCTTTTTTTGTGGATATTATTAAAGGTTAGAGATGTAAACAGCTTAGAATTGACAGATCGAGAAACTACAGAAGTTTATTTTCTTAGTGCTCCTATGATTCGATCACAATTAATTTCTAAATACTAAAATCAAAATTATTATACCAAAAGTAAATGGTTCCTCGTAATGCTTGCTCTCTTTCATGGTAGCTTTTTTTTTTTTACCTCTCTTCACATTTATCCACATTTTCTCTCCAGTTTGTTCAATTGTTTAGCTCTCCCCTCACTCATGTTCATCTATTCTTATTTTTTCTTACTCTTTAAGGCCATTCCCCTTTTAGTTTCTCTCAATTCTCTTGTTCTCATTTTTCCTTTTCAACTTGTTTGTTACAGAGGAACACCATTAATCATAAATTGTATGACGATCTTACCAGGGATGAGAAGAAGCCAACGAACATTGTGGTGAAAGTAGTCCTCAGCTACTGAAGGTAATGACACCATCAACAATGAGGATAAGGGTTTTGAGAATGGAAGTTTTTAGATTCTTAGAATGGGAGGGGTCGTTTCTGGTGAAGAAGATGATGGTTATTTGTCAAGGTTGGAATTTTTCATTCTTCCATAGAAAAACATAGGAAGTCAAAATAACTAATAAGAGGTCCTTTTTAAGATTTTTCATTCTTTTCTTTTTTTCTACTTATTCTCCCTCATGTCTTCCAAGTGCAATTGCATTTGTTTTTTCCTCATGCTTCCATTTCTTCTTCTCCAAGAAGGTCTTTTATTGTTCCTTTTCATTTTTTCTTTTTCAAATAATTTTTATAAAAGTAAAATATATTTAACTCAAAATTGAAATAAACGTTGATGCCAATATTTTTCAATCAAATTCAATTAGTCATAATTAAAACAAAGTGATCATAATTACATCTAATTAAAATTTAATTAGAACTTAAAAACTAATTAAAATAAGAATAAATTATATTTAAAATTATGAGCTTTGTCTAATTCTATAATATATTTCAGAATTATCAAAAATAAAACATTTTAACTTTTAGTTTATTATAAAACCAACTCTGTTAACTATCTAGTTAGTTGTATTGAACTCGTACATCAGGACTCACTGACCAGGAAGCATCTATGTGGCCAAAAATCTATATATTAATAAATTTATTAAAATTAAAATTAAAATTATGTTTTAATTTTATGTTTCTCCTCTTCCTCTTATGTTTCACCTTGCCATTTTCTCTGTTGAATAATATTCAAATTAAAATCTGACCACTACTTGCATGCTTGCTAGAGTGTTGTAATGGTCAGAAAAGTTTGATCTATTTGAATTTTCAAATATAAGAGTTGCATCTTGAACCATATATTAATGTTCTTCTCCTTTTAGTTGGATTTTGTTGTAGAAAGCGTATAATTTATAGATGGAATGTTGTAATTACAAGTGGTCATAAAAATGTAGTTATAAACAATGATTAAAAAATTGAATATGTCGAGTATATAACTCAAACTCTTCTTCATCAACATTAAATGATTGTGGAGTATATGGCTCAAACTCTTCTTCATCAACAAAACTTTTTTTCATTAACAATAAATGTTGGCTTATTTGCTAAAGAATCAAAGGTCAAACTTCTCAAGCCAAACATTTAATGCTCCAATCGTTGCAATGTTTTTTGGATGGACAACTTAACCAGTTCTTGTTGACTTTGAAGACAAATTGGCTTATGGTGCAAGGAAAAGGTGGCGAGAGTTTGAGCATTATAAGTACATCTTAAGCCCCTCCATTTTTCATGCGTGCAACATCTTCACCATATTAGCTCGAATTTGTATTCACTTTTATTTTACAAAAGAGTTTTATTTTGTGAGATTATACTCCGTAATAGTGAATTTTTTGTTCATCATCATCCATGAAAGTAGCCCAACTTTGGTGAACCATGTAAATCCTTGTGTCTTATATTTACTACTATTTTTGCCCAAATTTATTTTACTTCTCGTCATCTTGATCTCAATCATACTTCTACTATCGCCTTATATCATAACAAGTGATATCAAAGCTACGGTTCAAGATGTCTACCATTACAAAATTTGATATCAAGTTTGATGGCAAGATTATTTTTTTCATTTAGAGAGTCTAAATGAAGGTTATTCTTACCCAGAATGGATTAAAGAAGGCTCTAGATAGGAAATCAAAGAAATTCAATGACTGGTGAGCAATGGGAGGAGTTAGATGAAAAGGCGGTTTCGACGATCCAACTTTGTCTCTCCGAAAAGATGCTTCAAGAGGTGGTCCATGAAACCACTGTTGCCAAACTTTGGTTGAAGCTTAAGTTCCTGTAAATGACCAAGAGTCTAGCAAACAAATTTCATCTCAAAGAGCATTTGTACATGTTCCGTATGGTCCAAGGTACTCCCATTCAATCTCATCTTGATGAGTTCAATTTAATTATTATTAACCTAGAAAATTTAGATGTTATAGTTGATGAAGAGGACAAGGTTATTTTACTAGTTGTCTCTCTACCATCTACCTATAAACACTTCAAGGAGATTATGTTATATGGAAATAATGATACGTTGTCTTTTGAGGATGTCAAGTTTAACTTGTTGTCTAAGGAAAATTTTGACCTTGAGGTTCATTCAGATGATAAAGTCGATGGCTTGTCCGTTAGGGGTAGAGCAGTTGAAAAAGAGAGTGCAAGTAAAAAGAAATCTAGGTCAAAATCTAGGGGATGCAATTCCAAGACCTATAGTTATTGTAAGAAAATTGGGCACAAAATTTTCGAGTGTTACAAATTGAAAAATAAAAATGAGAGAGATGAAAAAGGAAAGCAACCTCGAAAACCCACTGCTGAAGTCAGTGTTGCTGATAGTGAGTCTAATGGTGATATATTATCGGTTATCTCTTCTAAAAAAAGGAGTACGACCAAGTGGATTTTAGATTCTGGTTATACCTACCATATGTCTTCTAACAGAGACTGGTTCTCCACCTATGAACATATTGACCGTGAAGTTGTCTTGATGGCTAATGACACTCATTGCAAGGTTGTTGGCATAGGTAGTGTACAAATCAAGACCCACGATGGTTGTATTATGACATTAACCAATGTGTGACATTTTTTTGATTTGAAACGTAACCTGATTTCCTTAGGCATCCTTTACTTACTTGGGAGTAAGTATTCAACTAAAGCAGTAGTTTTGAAGGTATTTAAAGGTGTCCTGGTCATTATGAAAGGTAATAGGCTTGGTAGCCTTTATGTCTTGCAAGGTTCGATTGTTAGAGGTTTAACCACTATGTACACATCTTTATTGTCTTATAGTGATATCACTTGTCTATGGCATGTGTGCCTAGGCCATATGAGTGAAAAAGGTACGAATTTGTTGAGCAAGAAAGGTATTTTGGTGCTGGTACGAGTAAATTGGAATTTTGTGAGCACTGTGTCTTTGTTAAGTAGAAAAAAGTCAGCTTCTCCATTGCTACACATCGTACCAAAGGTGTCATTGATTACATTCATTCAAATCTTTGGGACCTTCTAAAGTTCCCTCTATTGGAGGGAAAAGTTTTATGATGACCTTGATTGATGACTTCTCCCCCAAGGTTTAGGTTTATTTCTAGAGGTATAAAAAAGAAGTGGAAAGCTCTTGTTGAGAACCAAATTGGGAAGAAGGTGAAGAAGCTTAGAACAGACAATGGATTAAAGTTTTATGAAACATATTTTAATGAATTATGTACTCAAGTTGGAATTACTAGACACAAGACACTGATTGGTAAGCCCTAGCAGAACGGTGATGTAGAACGAATGAACAAGACTCTACTTGGGAGAGCTCGTTGTATGCTTTCTAATGTTGGATTATGGCATTGACGTGATCTTTGGTGTGAAGCGGGTTCTATAGCATGTTATTTGGCCAATCGCTCCCCACATTCATCTCTTGATTTCAGAATCCCAGAGGAAGTTTGGTCAGGTATTCCTGTTGACTACTCTAATTTAAGAGTTTTTAGATGTCCTACTTATACACATGTTAATGATGGAAAAATAGAACCTAGAGCTAAAAAGTGCATATTTCTTGGTTATGCTTTTGAATCAAAAGGATATTGTTTATGGTGTACTGACCTTGAGTCACATAAAGTCATTCTTAATAGAGATGTAACATTTAATGAAAATACATTACTTTCTTCTAGAAAAGATTTTGGTTCGTCTACTAGTACAAGTGGTCAGTAGGATACCAGTAAGAAGGTGGAGTTAGAGGTGAGATCGTTGCCTCCCCCTAATTTTAATGCTCCTAATTCCTCTATTACTCAATCTAGCGATGTTGATGACATTCATGAGGTCTCTAGTACCACTACTCCTATTCTACCTCAATAGGAGCATTTTATCGCTCAAAATCATCCAAAGAGAATTATCCTGAAGCCTGTTAGATATATTAACAATGATGACCACTTGGTTACTTATGCATCTTGGTTGCTTAAGCACTCTCGGTTGCACAAGAAATTCCTAAAGGTATTGAACCTTCCTCTTATTCTGAAGCTATTTATTATGATAATTCATCTAAGTAGCTAGTGGCAATGAATGAAGAAATTGAAAGTCTCCATAAAAGCAATACTTAGGATATATATAAGCTTCCTAAAGGCAAACGACCATTAAGTTGTAATGGATTTATAAGAAGAAAGATGGCATCCTCAGGGTTAAAGAAGCAAGGTAGAAAGCACATTTGCTTGTTTGTGGTTTTGAACAAAAGGAAGGTATTGATTTTAATGAAATTTCTCTCTTGTTGTTTATCATACCTCCATTCGTGTGCTTCTTACTCTTGTTGCTCTATTTAATTTGGAGTTGGAGCAACTTGATGTGAAAATTACTTTCCTACATAGAGAACTCAAGGAAGAGATATACATAAAGCACCCTGAGGGTTTTTTTTGTTCCTGGTAAGGAGCATTGTGTTTTTCGCTTGAAGAAATCTCTTCACGGGCTTAAGCAAGCTCCAAGACAGTGGTACAAAAGGTTTGATACCTTAATGATCGAGCAAGCCTTTACTAGAAGCCAATATGACAATTACGTCTGTTTTCGACGATATGTAGATGGGTCTTTGATGTACCTGTTGCTATATGTCGATGATATGCTCATTGCTTCTCATGACAAGTCTTTGATCGACAATTTCAAATCTCATCTCAGTAAGGAGTTTGAAATGAAAGACCCTGGTGTGGTAAAAAGATTCTTAACATGGAGATATAAAAGGATCGACAAACTAGGAAGTTGTTTTTTGTCTCAAGAAAACTATATACAGAAAATTCTAGACAGATTTAACTTATTTTTGTAAGCCCGTCTCGACGCCTCTCATCGCTCATTTCAATTTGTCATCTGATCTTTGTCCAAAAACGAAGGAAGAAATAAAACGTATGTTGAATGTTTCATATTCTAATACTGTTGGTAGTCTTATGTATGTCATGATTTGCATTAGACCTGATCTGGCATATGCGATTAGCATGGTGAGCTGTTTTATGCACAATCCTAACAAGGTTCATTGGGATGCTATCAAATGGATACTTCGATATTTGAAGGGTTCTTCTAATCTTGGCCTGATGTTTGTTAGGAGCAAGGCAACATCTAATAATTTATCAATTTTGTAGACTCTGATTATGGTGGTGACCTCGATAAACAAAGGCCTCTCTCTAGTTACATCTTCATCGTGTGTTCCGGTGCTATCAATTGGAAAGCATCACTGTAATCTATAACGGCTTTGTCTACTACGGAGGCAGAGTACATTGCAGCTACAAAAGGTGTGAAGGAGGCTGCTTAGTTGATGGTCTTATTATCGAGCTTGGTGTCACATAGGATACTACTATTATGTTTTCAAATAGCCAAAATGTTATTCATCTTACCAAGAACAATGCTTATCACTCCAAAACTAACCATATTAGTGTAAAGTACCATTATATCAGAGACATTGTTGACGTTGGAGAAATTGTTATGAAAAAAGTTCACACGTCTGACAATCATGCGGATATGTTGCCAAAACCACTACCTATCGCTAAGTTCGAGAATAGCTTGGACTTAGTTGGTGTTCGCAACATCTAATTACCCTTTGAGGTTTTATATGGCAAATAGTAACTGGTCGAATTTGAGTCAAGATGGAGATTGTTGAATATATGACTCAAACTCTTCTTCATCAATAAAAAATGTTGGCTTATTTGTTAAGGAATCTAAGGTCAAACTTCTCAAGCCAAACATTTAAAGCATCAATAAATGCAATGTTTGTTTTTGTGGACAACTCAACCATTTCTTGCGGGCTTGAAAGACAAATTGGCTTATGGTGCAAGGTAAAGGTGGGGACAGTTTAAGCTTATAAACACATCTTGAGCCCCTTTCATTTTTTATGCATGCAACACTAAGAAACTTGTAAAATTTGGAGAGTATATCTTCACCATATTAGCTCAAATTTATATTCATTTTTATTTTACAAGAGAGTTTTATTTTGTGAGATTATACACAAAATTTATATCCTCGTTGTACTTAGAGGATTTAATTTGTACTCTTCTCTGTTACAGTGAATTTTTCGCTCCTGGTTATCTTTGGAAGTAGCCCAACTTGGGTGAATCACGTAAATTCTTATGTCTCATATTTACTACTATTCTTGTCCAAATTTATTTTACTTCTCGCTCATCTTGATCTCGATCCTGCTTTTGTTGTCGCCTTATATCATAATAGAATTATTTTGAATGATTCATCTGTAAAAATTTTAAATTGACTAATTTTTTTATTCAGTTTATCTAAAATCTCTTGTTATTAAAAATTAGTCAGTTTATTAAGTAATTAACCAATTTTTGTAGTCTAATCGAATATTATAAATCATAATAAACTTGTTGGTTTTTATTTAACAGTTTTCTTTTTCAATTAAACTTCAAACTGTTTCAATTGATAAGAATAGCCAATTTTCTTAATCTTATTTCAAATTCCTCGGTTTGTTCAATCTTTATTGTATATTCATTTTATGATGAACTTATATAAGTTAAATATTTTAAACTTTATACCTTTTATTTTATAGATTTCGTTTAACAAAGTAACCCTTTTATTTAGTTTGCTTGGGGTTTTTCCGGGACATTGAGGTAGGCAATATAAGAGTCTTCTTGTAACGCCTTACGATAAGGTCGTTCGTGCCCTGAAGCCAAATGTTCCATCTCATCATAGTTTATTTTTTTGGTTAAGAGGGAAAAACTCACAAGGAGGCCTTTTATTCTTTGCCGCTGTTACCTTCTCGATCATTACAATTGTGACCTTTGTGGTCAGACAATGCCACTTTTGTCCCCATTGCCTACAATAATAATAATAGATTCTGTGCTGATCAATACAATGAGTTGGTAAGGGGTTCTTCCGACTTAAGTGAGGTCGTGGGTTCGAATCCCCTCATGTATGCAGCCGTTTAAAATTTGAAGCCAGAGCTTTGCCTCCCGCAAGAGACCTACCCGGCTCGAGCAGGGATTAGTCTGGGTGTGGATAGCTTAAAGGTGTATTCTCATAATTGGGACCCGCCTACAGGGACGGATCCAAAAAAAATTTTAAGTAGAGGCAAAATTTCACTGAAAGTAAAAAAAAAATTAACGGGGGAAAATTTTTAATTTTTTATAAGTTAAAATTTTAAAATAATAATTTTTCATGTAAAATTTTTTGAAGCCAGTGAAAGCAAGTTGATTTAAGTTTAAACAAATATACTCTAAAAAACAAAAAGCCGTCATCTAATCAATCTTCTTTGATTATGATTAGCTTTAATATTGTATTTTAAACGACTAGAAGCTGATCCTATAAAAATCAGATACAAACTAAACAAAA
>JANZXV010000002.1:10089469-10110430 GCA_027576455.1 Erythroxylum roigii
ATTTTCATAAAATAAAATAATTTTATTGGTAATTTATTAATGAATATTATATAAAAGGTTAAATTTATTTTTAAAAGTTTTAATATATAATTATTATCTTAATAACTAATCATATTTTTACTTTTATTTTAAAAATACAAAACTTAAAAAAAAAAGGATTCCTAAAGTACAACTCTAATAAGCCTATTAAATGTTATCCACAGGATGAGATTTAATAGAATATTTGATGTGACGTAGTTAGTTCTATTCCAGTTGGGGGCGTATTTGAGTTGGACATCTATCATTCAGAAGACGTGCGCTATATAGTCAACTAGAAAGTAGAAACTGTGTGCTGGACTGCCACCAAACCAACACCAAACCAAACCAAACTGTTGGCTCCCTAGTTTGCTGGATTTTCCTGATTGTAATTTTACGAATTTGCCCATCATTCTTTATAATACGTCTTAATTTAATATCCACGTTTTTTTTAATTTAGATCGCCTAAAAAGCTCGTTACTTGTTATAATTTTAATATTATAAATTTTTTATTTAATAAAAAATAGTGGGATGGAAAAAATTTAATAATATTAAATTTTTTATTTAATAAAAATATGATAGCTGAAATTATGTAGTAACTAAACAATATGATAACGGGCAAGTAATAGTTCTTAATTAAAATGTAAAAGATTTTGAACATAAATGTGTATTTATTTATTTATTTTTGAAAGACTGTAAAAATATATAATAATATAAAGTGAAAACTACAAGTCACCCCAGTTTGGTGCACCTAAGGATAAAAAAAGTGCTTTCAGGAGCTTCATGTCCACATTTTCACCTAACAAGGTTTGGTGGCTGCTGCGGACTAGTGGTAGAGCGCTTCAACTCCTAAAATTTATCCTACCCATTTAGTGGTTCGCTCTCTGGTGCTGGTATCTATCCGAAAGCTTCTATCTTAGGGGTGATTAGTAGTCATGGACTTGGAATTCTTGCAGACACTTGATGTTCAGATTCTTGTGGGCGTTGGTGTGGCTATTATCGCTATTGTTATTGGTGCCGTCCTTCTTCTTTCTCCCAAAAAACCCAAAGGTCTCAACTCCTAATACTCGAATATACCATTTGTATTAAGGTTTGACTTTGTGTTGAGATTCCTGATCGGGAAAGTGTTTGTTTAAAGTTCGGGTTTTGATTGTCTTCTGTGTTCTGGTCTTGCATTGATTCGTCTTTACATCGGTTTTACGATTTCAGATTTAGTTGCTCACGTTGTATGGACGAGATGTTTCTAGGCGTTACAAACAATGGACTGTTTATAGTCAGATATATGTACATGAATTGTCTGTTTAGTTTTTGACATGGTTACCGTTGGTTTTAAATGACATGATCTTGACAAATATTTAGTTGCTTTTGACGATCCAGTTGCATTCCATACTTTGTTCACCTTTCAGGGTGTCTTCCATCCATGTTGTTCTAATGTTCTCTACTCATTATGTCCAATTTTGTCCTCTCTGAAGTTACTTTTAGCTAATCTCCATTAACTTTTCTCAGTCAATGCCTTTCTGCATTTCTTTTACAGGTCTAATTATTTACTCTCCTTTTTTTTTTCCTGAAAATTAACTTGTTGTGGCGCCTGTTTATAGGCTGCTTAGATCCTGAGAATTTCAAGGAGTTTAAACTTGTCAAGCGCACTCAGCTGAGTCACAATGTGGCGAAGTTCAAATTTGCACTTCCCACGCCTACTTCAGTTTTGGGTCTTCCAATTGGACAACATATAAGCTGCAGGTTTGATTAACTTTTCCTTCTGGATGAGTTTACTATCTAAGGTTTGTTTTGCATTCTATATGGTCGAATGAGTACGAATTCTTATTTTTCTTTTGTTTACTGTTTTGGCTTTCACATTCCAGCTCTCAGATTTGCTGCCTATTATATATGAGAGTAAATGAAGTTACGCTTTTGTCTTCCATTGTGGTCTTTTGATTTTTCTTACCCGCTAATTTGTTGGGCAGGGGCAAAGATAGCAATGGTGAAGAGGTTATAAAACCATATACTCCTACTACATTGGATTCTGATGTTGGATACTTTGAGCTGGTCATTAAAGTATGGGAAGAAGATTACTGTTTTTTTTTCTGATAAAAAAAGAAGATTACTGCGCAATTACATGATTTCATTAGATTTAGTTGCATATTCAGATAAACTTGGCTGCTTTTATAATTGATCTGTGGTTTTATATCCTCCTGTAAGTAGATGTATCCACAAGGAAGGATGTCACACCATTTTAGAGAGATGCGTGTTGGTGATTATCTTTCTGTCAAGGGACCCAAGGTATGTGCTCTCTTTGCAAGTTAACTTTAAAACTTCATCTCAGCTTGTTTCTTATTTCACTTCACTTTTTTCTTGACAATGCTGTTATTTCACAAGAATAAGAATGATGGTTGGTGCATTTGGATTTTGTTGATTTTCTAAACTAATTGTCATTGTTACCTGATTTTACAACTTAGTTACTACTTATTTGTTCCTTAGAAACAGGAAACCTGCCTACTTTCTTATTAATGTCTAAACTAAGAAAAACTTCAATAGCAGTACCTTTTCCAGATTCCAAGTAAACAAGAAACCATGGTAGTGTGCGGGAACTTAAATTTGCATTTCTATGACAACATATTGTAGAGATGCAAAACCAGAGCTCTTTAAACTTCTTTACTGTATAAGTTTGATTTTGTTGTTAGGGTCTTTTCCGGAGAGTTTTCTATACCATAAACTTATTTTAGTTAAAATTTCCCCCTTCCTTGTCTGAAAATATAAGCTCTTCAGTTGACTGGTGGGTATTTGATATATTTTTTGTACCAGGGACGTTTCAGGTATCAACCTGGTCAGGTTAGAGCATTTGGTATGCTTGCTGGAGGCTCTGGCATTACCCCAATGTTTCAAGTATGCTACCGAATGTTTACTTCTTAACCTTGAATTTAATTTTCTATTGAATTTTTTAGCTTCAAATCTGGACCATTCACTGTTTAGTTGTTTTATATGTTTCTTCTTGGCATCCTTTCCAGGTTGCTAGAGCCATTTTAGAAAACCAAAAAGACAGAACAAAAGTGCACCTTATTTATGCCAATGTTACGTTGGAGGACATCCTTTTAAAGGTAAGCTGCAGCTTTGTTTTATGTATCAATTATATGTGTTTTGGCTCTTATTTGTTTCCTTTCTTTATTATGTGGTTATGCATTTTCATTTGACAATGAGAAGATCTACATTATGTAGTAGGATATCCTTCTGTTAGAAATAATGTATTGTGAGGTGAAAGGCCTAGGTGCAGGCAAAGTGTGATCTTGGCAATTCCTGACTGGAAACGTTTGTTTCACAGAATTTTTTGGCAGTCAATTCCAGTGGTTAAGAAATCATATTTATCTCAATTAGGAGAAAAGTTCACCTACTTTTTGTCAACCATTGTTTCTGGCCATGACAAAAAAAAAAAGGTTCATGTGATCACAATAATAGGAGAATACATCAAATGAGAAACTCGTCATGTGCTTCACTCTAGAACTGAATGTTTTAATTGGTAAGAACCATAGAAACTCAAAAATGAACTCGGAGAATTGTCAGTTAGATAGGTCTAACATGAATGTTTAGATGAAAATTTGAATAATTCTGTATGATTCTCTAACCCATGCTTTTAATTTATTTTCTTTCTTTATTTAAACAATACATGTCTTCTTATTCTTCGAATTGTGCAAATAATTGAAAGTTAGTTCCTGTCGACTCACAGGAAGAGTTGGATAGTCTTGCAGCTAAGTACCCAGATCGCTTCAAAGTTTACTATGTCTTGAATCAGGTAAAATTGCCTTTCACCAGCATTGACTTCTTTACCTATTTTAATTTTTCATTTCATCATCCTATTATTCATGCAAATTCCTTCCACTTGTTTTCTACTATCCTTCTTTGGATGTTGGATATCACTTATTTCAAGAAGATTAGATTAGAAGAAATATGAATGATTAGTTTATTTCTCTGTTTCTGATGCTAGGATTCCAAAGTCATAACGACTCCTTGCTAACTTGTAAACAACCATGAATAATACTAATTTATCTACAGAAACCAAGAAAATGAGGGTGGAAAGGGAAACCCAATGGCAACATATTAAGTTTGAGACACTAAAATTTTGTTCAAGTAGAGGAGCCAAATTTAAGATTGCATCTAGGGGAGTTTATTTGAAGGAGAACTAATATATCTTGTCTCATTTTCTGGTCTTTGAAAACAACAACAACAACAACACTCAATAGAAATCTTGTGTGTTAATAGTATGCAGCTTTATTCTTAACTAGTAGATAGGCTATTTTCAAATAACCCTCGTCCACATGAAAAGAAAGATACTAATGACAATAATGTCTCATTGTCTGGTCTTTGATGCCCTTAATGTGGCATAATCCCTTCAGATCGGTTTGGTAAATTTTGTTTTATTAGTACAAATAGATACCTGCACATTTTAGGCCGGAAACCATAATATGCCTATATTCTATGCCTAATTCATTTACTACTGCTTTTTGAAGCATAAATAATTTCCTTATTTCCGGAACTTTTGGTTCTGTTATTAAATATTACTCTGTATAGTCTTTAGATTTGAATGTTGTTTTCTTTTTCAGCCTCCTGAAGTTTGGGATGGTGGTGTTGGCTTTGTTTCGAAGGAAATGATTGCAACGCATTGCCCTTCACCTGCTTCTGATATTCAGGTATAGATATGTTGTTAATGTTGGGCCTGAACCTCAAACGTATTCGCCAATTCTCTGAATTTTAGGTCTGCTTAAGAGCCAATAGGGATCATGTTAGAGAAAAACCAATAATAAGTGAAAAAGATGAAAGGCCAAAGAAAGGAACTACTTATAGTTTCTATTATCTAATCTGCAGATTCTCAGATGTGGACCACCACCTATGAACAAGGCCATGGCTGGTCACCTTGAAGCTCTTGACTATGCACCGGAAATGCAATTCCAATTCTGATCCTCTGCAAGTTCTTGACTTTCATATATGGAGTGCAGGCTGGTGTTTATCACTTCAACAAAGGATTCATATACTCAGTTCTGTCTCCTATTCTTTAACGAAAACTCAGAACCTTGAAGGCAAATGTATTACCGTTTTGACTTACAAAATTTGGGGCCTTTGAGAACAACAATATTAAGACGGTTGATTTTTAATTATGAACATTCCCGAGGCTGTCGGTACGGGTGAACTGGTTAAATAAGACAACTCGATCCACTCAATACACTTTACCTGCTTAGCGGCATTAGTTTTAGAGAACAGAGTATCAACGTTGGGTTTGGTTACTGACTCCGGAGACAGATGATAAAACACGTGCCTTGTGGTGTTTGGCTAAATTTCAGCCACTTGAGGAATGATCTGAAATAAGTATGGAATCCATCTGTTCATATTTTTTTGAAATTAAACAAACGAACCATCTGTTCATATTATAAGTATTGATATTTGTCTTTGATGTCTACTACTTCTGATCATGTTTCGTTGACCATTCAAAGACCACCAAAACACACAAACACATGGACGTTTGATTTCTAAAGTTTGGTGAGCTATTTCATCTTGTTGCTAGTTTCTTATACTGATTCAAATCCTCTTTTGTCTCGTTGATCTATTCCCTTTTTTTTTTTTTTTGTCTTGACTTATCTTTCGGCGTGTCATTTTGATCTTTTGTTCATAGCCTGTGTTCATCCTTATGTTCTTTTTTTGTAGTTCGGTTCCTTTTAACTGTTCATTTCTTGTGAAATTCTTCGGTTGATTTAGAGGTAACTTAATTATCAAGTCATGTTGTTATTCGACTCTTCGTGTCCTGATTTGGCTTTTGATATTTTTCAAACATAACATTTCATTTAGGATAATTTCCTATTCCTACGAGGTAGAAGACTTTATGGATATATGAAGGGGATCTGTGGTGATAGGTCTCGGGTATTTTTTTGTTGTTATCTATGAGTGGCTTTCTGGTGACTCTATTTACCTGCAATTTCCACTTTACTGCTTGGATTTATCTAGTATTGTTGGTTGTGGCTTGTTTATGATCATTATATTTTTCTATCTTTGCAGACAGTGTTTATTTACAAAAATGGATAACAAAGATCATAATGCTATATTTAAGTGTCTGACTTATTTGAGCTTTGGAATGGGGAATTGAATTTTATGAGAATGGTCATGTTGCTATGCTTGTATGTATACACAAAAAAATTGAGGAGTGAAAATGCTAAAGGTAGTAGGGCATTGATAGTACCAACTAGGCAAGCTAATATAGATAGGATTTCGAATGAGGGTGATAGGAATAGTCAGTGAGATTTAAGGATGAACTTAAATGCATTTACATTATTATGTGAAATGCTTCAAGTCCATGGTGGGTTGAGGAATAATGGCCATGTGCCTGTTGAAGAAAAAGTTTTAATCTTCCTAAGAATATTAGCACAAAATGAATCTAATAGAATATTACAAGTTAGGTTTATAAGGCCAGGAGAAACAATAAGTAGGGTCTTCCATAGTGTGTTGAAGGTTGTACTAAAGCTTCAACATCTGTTGTATGTCAAGCCTATATCAATTCCTGAAGATTGCACAGACAATAGATGGAAATGGTTTAGGTTAGTAAATTTAATTAGCTACAATAAATTGTCTAATTTCACTTTTTTAAAATGCTAAACTAAAACTTTTTATTGTTGGAATTTTGTTCAAAGGGTTGCCTTGGTGCTTTAGATGAGACCTATTTAGAAATAATAGTTCCCCATGCAGACAAACCCAGATACAGAGGTAGGAGAGGGAAATATGCACTAATGTGCTAAGGGTGTGTGATAAGAACTTAAATTTTGTTTATGTTCTTGCTGGATGGGAGGGTTCAGCATCTGATTTAAGGATTCTGCATGATGCTGTTACTAGGCCTAATAGACTTCAAGTTCCAAGGGGTATGTATGATAAGAGTTTTCATAATTTTGCTATTTTTTTAAAAGGTTTGATTAAAAATACAATAGTTAATAGTGTCATTTGTTTATAGGAAATTACTACTTAGTAGATGCTGGCTATACTAATGATCCTGGCTTTCTTGGACCTTTCAGAGGCACAAGATACCATATTTAAGAGTGGGCAAGAGACGCACCTAGGAACCCAGAAGAGCTTTATAATAAGAGACACTCATCTGCTAAAAATGTGATTGAACACGCATTTAGTTTACTAAAAAAAAGATGGGAAATTCTAATAAATCCATCTTTTTATCCAGCAGCGACTCATGTGCACATAATTCTTGCATACTGCCTTCTGCATAATTTTATTAGGTTGCATATAACCTATGATTTAGCAGAGCTTACTCCTCTTGAAGATGAGGATATGCCAATTGGAGAAGATGCACCTTTCCCTAAATTTGTTGATCGTATTGAGACAAGTAATGAATGGAGTCAACGAAAAGAGGATTTAGCTAAGATCATGTTTGATGATTGGAGAAGAAACTATTAAATTGTGAACTGTCATTTAGTTAATGTTTGTTTTAATTGAATTGAGGGTTTAAATTTAGTTGGCTTTCATTGTAACTGAATTGAGGGTTTGTTTTAATTTCTCTTTATATTGTTAACTTTCATTGTAACTGAATTGAGGGTTTGTTTAATCCGTAAATTAGTTTATGCATCCCTGTCACCTTTACCATTCAATTTTAGTTTGTTCCTTTTATATTTTGTTCTCCCGCCACTCTTATCCTTATTTTCATATTGTTCTTTGGACGTGTTCACCCTTTATTTTCAGTTTGTTTTCATGATGTCCTCAGCCCTTCATTTTCAATTTCTTAGTGCACTATAATGAGAGAGTAGTTTGGGACGTCAGAAGAACAAACATAAAATAAAGGGGTAAGAGACTCAGGAGAACTAAAACGAAGGGCTGCATAAATTGATTTATAGATTTCATTTTTAACTATAACATCGTTTCATTAATTTTCATTATTTGTGTTAATTTTGATTGATCTATATTGTTAGTTAGGGTTTTAGGATCATATGACAATATACGTTAACAAACGTAGCGAAGACACTAACATTCAATTAGAATTGAAAAAATTGAAAGATTGAGGATTTAAATATCACTTTTTAAATTGAGATCATAATTAAAAAATTGATCAAAAATTTACATTTCTTTTAATTAACCAACAAACAACCGTAAGCAACAGGTTTTTCAACGAATGACAAAAACTATTTTCTCTCTCCACATCTTCTCTCCCTTTTTGCTTTCAGTTCTTATTGAGTTACAATTAGGGGTTTCTATAAATCATGTATAAAATTGGTATTAAAGCTCAAGAATCGTCGAAGATGGCAGAAGGCACACGCTCCCATGATTTGACACAGATGCAGAAATATATGAAGTTACAGTTGCAAGAAATGGAGTTACGGTATGAGAAAGGATTACAAGGACTAAAAGATTGGATGATGCAAATGATGACGAATAGTAACCAGAAGGATATGGAAGATGATGGATGGGATAGAAAAGTGCCAAAAGATGGAGCTGGTGGAGCTGGAGGAGGTTTTCAGTATTCTATGTCTATCATTTCTGCAAAGATAGATTTTCCATGGTTCAAAGGTGAAGGCTTGAGGAATTGGGTATATCATATGAGCAATTTTTCTTTCTAGATAAAAAACCGCCGGAAATGAAGGTTAGAGTGGCAACTAAGGCGTGACATCAGCTCTACGTGAGGAATAGATTAACAATTGAAGAACCAAGTTAAGGGGATAACTGAAAGAGTCGAGGCAAGAAGTGAAAAGGATTACTGTTTTAAATTTGACCTAGCATCCCATAAATTGGTTATTGTTATAAAAGATAGAAATAATATGGTGTGCTACTAATTATAGATAGTCACATGTGTATTAGGATGGTTTGATTTTACCTACACATATGGAGTAGATGGTCACATGTGTATTGCGATGGTTTGGTTTTACCTACACATATGGGGTAGATGGTCACATATGTATTAGGTGTTTGAAATGTACTATAAATAGAAAGTTTGATGTAAGAGAAAGATGAATGAATAAATTTATAAGAATAAGTCTTCTCTCCCAAGTACTCAAAAATTTTAATTTTAGTTTTATAACAATTTTCATGTTTTTTTATATTTCTCCGATTCTAATCTCTTTAGTCCCTCAGGACTCGACTGTGTACAGCCTGTCTGACAGAGAGGAGAGGACCGAGAAGGTAATTAAAACCAGAAAGCAGGGGCAAATCCGTGAGAAAGCCGTCAGTGGGTCCCACTGAAACATAGATGGACCCACCTGAAAACAGATCCTATATAATGGGACAGAAAGCTCATCGATTGCTCAATTCATTAAAATTAAGAAACAGCGAAAAATTAAAATAGAGAGAGAAAAGACTAAATACGCCATAAATTTAAAAGCCCCAAAACAAAAAGGCTAGGGTTTTGACTTCAACTGAAATTTGGGGAAATTTTTCACAGAGAGAGTCTTTGTAGCATTTGACTGTTTCGAATCATTTCGGCGCTGTCTCACTCTCTCTTCACCTCCGTGGGGTGGGTGGCTGGGAGTGGGATATATCTAATCTGTCCCCGCAAAAATCGGTTCTTTTTAAATTTTAGGTTTTTTTTTGAAGGAATTTGGGTGATGACGAGAGAAATGTAAGAAAAAGATAATGGAAACCTAGAGAGAGAAGGTGGGCAGATAGTGGAGAAGAGACTGTGTGTGTGCGTAGATGTGAGTGAGCTGTCAGCTTGATTTGATCGTTGGGATCGGAGGTTAAAATTGAGGTTTTGTCGATACTTTGGACGGGGTTTTGGATTTTCTCCACATATCTTCTCCATTTCTCGCCTTTGATCTTTTTTACCCCCCTTTTTTGGGGCTTTATCAAATTTTCATGCAATCTGGTGGTGGTGGTCCCGGCCGCATAGGGCCGGCAGGGCGGGCAGCTTCTACGTCGGCGGCTGCATCTCCTTCGTCGTCGTCATCCGCCGTGTCGACGCCGCAGTTAGGGTTTGATTCAGCACAGCAACAGCAGCAGCAACTAGGGTCTAGGCAGGTAAATGTTTGGGCATCTGGGGTTTTACAAATTTAAAGGCCTTGGGAGTTGAATGTAGTAATTAATGCAAGTGGTTGGTTGTTTGGTGGTTTTGAACAAAATATAGAACGATCGTGAAATTGTTTTTGGTGTTTGGCTGATGCAAACTAGGCAGCTTTGTAAATGGTGTGAACAGGAAGTGATGCTAGTGTTTTCCTTGTTATTTTTAACTGGGAGACCCTTTTTTTATCTGTAATTGGTCATCAACTGTACTTGGCTTCACTCTAGTGATGAGATAGCTTTAATTGTGACAAAGATGTGGGGTCTGCCTGCAAATTTTCCGTTCCTTACCTGCGGATGAATCTTCTTTTCCTTTTGGGCGAATGTTGGTTGTGCACGTTTGTTAAATTATGATTGTTTTTGTTTGTTTCGCATGTGCTTGTATTTTTCTAGCTTCAGTTGGCTATCTTATTTTGTTAGCCCAATTTCTCTCTCTCTCTCTGTCTCTCTGTCTCTCTGCACAGTGAATTAGGGATATGTAAGTCAGTGTATGATCATTTTAAATATGAACCTTAACAGTTCGGATACCTTCTTTTTAGTTCTTTTGTTTACTTTTCTTTCTCGGAGATTCTGAGTCAAAATCAGAGTTTTCCCAACTCATGAGCAGACTTTTAGTATGTACCTGCTTGATTAAATATCTTCTTTGAGCTATATTTGTGGCTGGTAAGTTTTGTCCTGTGTACCAGCCAGAGTTTGGAGATTTTTGAGGAATTTTTGGCAATCAAATTGTAAAACGTAACTCTCTGGTTTAAAACGATTGAACACTGTGTCTATTTTACAATGTTAGTCTTTTCATGCAGGCATTGCAACAGCAACGACTACTGAGAAAACCTGAAGGAAATGAAGCTCTTATGTCTTATCAAGCTGGTGCGTTTCAAGGCTTTATGGGTGGAAGCAATTTTGCTTCATCTCCAGGCTCAATGCAAATTGCTCAGCAGTCTAGAAAATTGTTTGATTTGGCTCAACAGCATGGTATCTCCCAGGAGGGGCAGAGTAGAAGTCAGGGTGTGGAGCAATACATGTTAAATCCAGTTCAGCAGGCTTATCTGCAATTTTCTGCTTTCCAGGCTGCACAACAGAAGTCAGCTTTGCCCATGCAATCACAGCAACAAGCCAAAATAGGAGTGATGGGGCCATCCACTGGCAAGGATCCAGATGTCCGAATGGGAAATTTGAAAATGCAGGAAGTCATGTCCATGCAGGCCACTAATCAAGGTCAGGCATCGTCCTCCAAGACCTCCTTTGAACATATATCTCGAGCAGAAAAACAGACGGAGCAGGGACAGCTGTCCTCAGAACAGAGACATGAACAAATGCCTTTAATTCAGCAAACAGGTGTTGGCCAAACAATACCTGCAAATATTGCAAGGCCGATGCAGGCACCACAGGGTCAGCAAAGTATCCAAAACATGGCCAATAACCAGCTTGCTGCAGCTGCTCAGTTTCACATGATGCAAGCCTGGGCACTTGAGCGCAACATTGATCTCTCGCAACCTGCAAATGCCAATGTGATGGCACAGCTTATTCCAATAATGCAGTCTAGGATGGCCGCCCAGCAGAAGCTAAATGAAAGCAATGCAGGAGGACAGCCGTCACCTGTCCCTGGTTCAAAGCTGCATGTTCCTTCTACACCTGTTGTAAATGAGAATTCTCCACATGCTAATTCATCTAGTGATGTATCTGGGCAATCCAGTTCTGCAAAAGGTAGGCCGATTGCACCACCTCGGCCTTTTGGCTCAACATCAAATGCAGGAATAGCGAGCAACTCTAGTGGCCTTGCAATGCAACAGCCTGGTTCTCAGAACAAAGAGTCTCAAGTGCGTTCTAGGCCGGCAGTTATGCATGGGAATGGAATGCCTCCTATGCACCCTCCTCAGTCATCCTCTAATGTTGCCCAGGTTGTAGATCAGACTTTGCCTGCCCAAAATGCATCCAGTGGTAATGATACTTTGCCAATGCAACATTTTAAACAGGCTAATTGGTCTTCCCTGTACTCTACTGTACCTAATGAAGGATCATTGGTCAACCAATTTCCATCACCAGGTGGGCCAGTTGCACAAACGGCAAAACCAAATATTGGGTTCACCAAACAGCAGTTGCATGTCCTTAAAGCTCAGATTCTGGCATTTAGGCGAATAAAGGTTTGTTAGTCTGTAGCTCTCTTGCACTTTTCTGCATCATGATTGTTTGCGATGCTTTCTCCAAGTGCTTTTACCTTGCGCTAAAGTAGGTGCTAATGGAATAATTTTGACTTTGTGTTGATTGTTTGACAGAAAGGAGAATGTACTCTTCCTCAAGAACTTCTACAGTCTATTGCTCCTCCACCTCTTGAATTGCAACTGCGGCAACATTTTATTTCTGCAGGAGGAAGTAATCAAGAGAGGTCCGGTGGGAACATTACTGAAAGCCAAATGAGGCATTTGGAGTCCAATCAGAAGAACTCACAGAGCATGCCATCCATAAATGGGCAGAGTGCTTCAAAAGAGGAAACTTTTGTTGGAGATGAGAAACCTAATGTTTCAAGAATTCAAATGCTAGGTGAACCAACAGCAGTGAAGGACTCTACAAGCCTGGTTGCTACGGGTAAAAAAGAGCAACAAGGTGCTATATCTTCTATTAAGTCAGACCAGGATGTTGAGCGTGGTTTTGAAAAGACTCCTGCAGCAAATGATATTGCAACTGATAGAGGAAAGTCTGTTGCACCTCAATTTCCTATCTCTGATGCATCACAAGCTAAGAAACCTGCACAAGTAGGCTCTACAATTCAGCAGAAAGATTCTGGTTCTGGCAGGAAATATCATGGACCTCTGTTTGATTTTCCCTTCTTTACTAGGAAACATGATTCTGTTGGGTCAGCAGGCGTAATGAACACCAATAATAATCTAACATTAGCATACGATGTCAAAGATCTCCTTTTTGAAGAAGGCTTGGAAGTGCTTAGTAAAAAGAAGTCAGAAAATCTGCAGAAAATAAATGGTTTGCTGGCTGTAAACTTAGAGAGGAAAAGGATTCGCCCTGATCTAGTGTTGCGTTTACAAATTGAAGAAAAGAAGCTTAGGCTTTTAGATTTACAAGCTCGTTTAAGAGATGAAGTTGATCAACAGCAACAAGAAATAATGGCAATGCCAGACAGACCTTACAGGAAGTTTGTTAGGCTATGTGAGCGTCAAAGAATGGATCTTGCTAGACAGTTACAAGCTTCTCAGAAAGCTTTGAGAGACAAGCAACTGAAATCAATCTTTCAGTGGCGTAAGAAACTTCTTGAGGCTCACTGGGCCATCCGTGATGCAAGGACTGCCCGCAACAGAGGAGTTGCCAAATACCATGAGCGAACATTGAGGGAATTTTCAAAAAGGAAGGATGATGATCGAAATAAACGGATGGAGGCTTTGAAGAACAATGATGTTGAAAGGTACCGAGAAATGTTACTTGAGCAGCAGACTAGCATCTCAGGTGATGCTGCTGAGAGATATGCTGTCCTGTCATCATTCTTGACTCAGACAGAAGAATATCTTCACAAGCTGGGAAATAAGATAACAGCTGCAAAGAATCAACAAGAAGTGGAGGAGGCAGCAAATGCTGCTGCAGCAGCTGCTCGACTTCAGGCATGCTTTCCCAACACTCCCCACCCCCAATAGCTTGTCAATTAGTTGTTAAATTGCTTCTTTCTTTAGTCAAAGAATCAAAGGTTAAGAAATTTTATTGGTGATTCAAAAGTTATACTTGTTTTCTTTTGGTATCTCTCATACTCGGTATGTTTTTACTTTTGATGTTTCTAATCTTTATTTTATTTTCATTGACCAAAGGGTCTTTCAGAAGAAGAAGTTAGGGCTGCAGCAGCTTGTGCTGGAGAGGAAGTGATGATAAGAAACCGGTTTATGGAAATGAATGCGCCTAAGGATAGTGCTTCTGTCAACAAGTAAGTTATTTGTTTGGTAACATGCTTCCTGTCTTCTTTTGCCAACATTTGAGGGTGGATGTGTCAATTATGTTTGACCATGAAGTGTCATCAATATGGAATTATCTGCATTATTTTATGTGATGAATGCATATATGTTATAGACAATGAATATTCAATTGTCTATTAAGGATCGACATACTTTTCCCCGTACAAAAGTGATATTCGATGGCACTAATGTTATTTTACTTATATTTTTCAATGGTCTCCTCAGGTATTACAGCCTTGCTCATGCTGTGAACGAAAGGGTCATAAGGCAGCCCTCAATGCTGCGAGCAGGAACCTTACGAGACTATCAGCTTGTATATTGCTAACTTTTGGAATATCTAAATTATTTGATTTGCTTCATTTTCATTAATGGTTTATTGAAGCCAGGTTTTGAAACTACTTTTTTGTCTTTTTTTTTTTGTCGCCTTCAGGTTGGATTGCAGTGGATGCTGTCTTTGTATAATAATAAGTTGAATGGAATCCTGGCAGATGAAATGGGTCTTGGCAAAACTGTACAGGTGACTTGCTGTTGGTTTTAGTTTTAAAAGCCTCTCTTTGAACCACCTCCATGGACAAAAATAAGAAATTGTTCCTATGAAGCAGTTCTGTTTAATGTTATTGGTCGTTATTGGACTTTTTTGCATGATATTCGATAACCGATACATAGCGTAAGATTCAAAGTTTTAATTCAAATTCTGTTGATGAGTAAATACTTTAATTTTGGGCAGGTGATGGCTTTGATTGCTTATCTGATGGAGTTCAAAGGAAACTATGGACCACATCTTATAATTGTTCCTAACGCTGTTCTAGTGAATTGGAAGGTTAGTCATCAAGTGTGGCATATGATTATCTTTTTGTGTTTCCATATCTAACAATTTAAAGCTGCAGAGTGAGTTTCATAACTGGCTGCCATCTGTCTCATGCATCTTCTATGTGGGTGGAAAGGATCAAAGATCAAAATTATTTTCTCAAGTAAGAGCAATTCCATTACTTCTTTCATTACTGCATTTCTTGAGAATTTCTAAGCTCTATAACTATTTCTGTAGGTGGTTTCAGCAATGAAATTTAATGTACTTGTGACAACTTATGAGTTTATCATGTATGATCGCTCAAAACTCTCAAAAGTTGATTGGAAGTACATCATAATTGATGAAGCACAGAGAATGAAGGACAGAGAATCAGTTTTAGCTCGTGATCTTGACAGGTACCGTTGCCAGAGGCGCTTACTTCTTACAGGGACACCATTGCAGGTATGTTCTAATAGAGAGTTGCATTTGTTTCCGACAAAAATAGTTTGCGTGGTTTAGAGTGAACTTTGCTAAATTGTATGACCCATATACTGAGATGCATATTGCTTGTGTATATTATCTTGATTATGTTAGAGAAAGGCTATTAGTGCGTTGATTATATTCTTTCTACTGAAATTAAGGTAATAAAAAAAGTGTGAATCACGCTCCTCGGAATGGTTTCACATCCTGCCTGTCCCTTTTAGGGATGTCACATTTGTGGCTTTCCTTCGTTTTGAGACGATAAAAGTTGGGCCATGACCATAGATTCAAGATCAATGTGTATTTGTGACTTGCATGATATATGATCTATGATACACTTTCATGTCTATCATCCTCAAATCTGTGTTTCAGTTAGTAGGAATAAATTCCACATACAGTTATATCTATAACATCTACTAATATCTACTGCTGTGATAGTTGAGTATCTCTCTTAGAAGTATATGTGCAAGGTATATTCATTATAGACCAGAATTATATGTTTTACCTGGCTTCCAAAGTCTATAGCTCAAAAGAGAGTGTTTTAATTTAAGTGTTTCTCTTTATTGAATTGGAGTTTGAGATAAGTGATTAGCAGCAAAATTTAAGTTTAACTTGCTATGAATAGCTTGGAGGATTTCTATTTTGTTCTTTTCTTCTGCAGAATGATTTGAAGGAACTGTGGTCACTTTTGAATCTACTTCTGCCGGAAGTTTTCGACAATAGGAAAGCATTCCATGATTGGTTCTCTAAACCCTTTCAAAAGGAAGGTTCTACATACGATGGAGAGGATGACTGGCTTGAGACTGAAAAGAAGGTCATTATCATCCATCGACTCCATCAAATCTTGGAGCCTTTTATGCTCAGGCGTCGTGTTGAAGATGTGGAAGGTTCACTTCCCCCCAAGGTAGGCAAATATGTAGTGATGTTGTAGCTATATATTTGTTATGATTTGCAGCGTATTTGATTACACTATCAATATTGGATTGCAGATTTCAATAGTTTTGAGATGTAGAATGTCTGCCATTCAGAGTGCAGTTTATGACTGGATCAAATCTACTGGCACTCTTCGAGTTGATCCTGAAGATGAGAAGCGCAGGGTTGAAAAAAATCCTATGTATCAGCCTAAGGTGTATAAGACTTTAAATAACAGATGCATGGAGCTTCGAAAAACCTGCAATCATCCTTTGCTTAACTACCCCTATTTTAGTGACTTCTCCAAGGATTTTCTTGTCAGATCTTGTGGAAAACTATGGATATTGGACAGGATCCTTATAAAACTTCAAAGAACAGGACATCGAGTACTTCTCTTTAGTACCATGACAAAACTCCTTGATATATTGGAAGAATACTTGCAATGGCGGCGCCTTGTATACAGAAGAATAGATGGCACAACTAGCCTGGAAGATCGAGAATCAGCCATTGTTGACTTCAATAGTCCCAATTCAGACTGTTTTATCTTTTTGCTCAGCATTCGTGCTGCTGGAAGGGGTCTTAATCTTCAATCTGCTGACACTGTTGTCATATATGATCCTGATCCAAATCCAAAGAATGAGGAACAAGCAGTTGCCAGAGCCCACCGAATTGGACAGACAAGAGAGGTTAAAGTCATTTACATGGAAGCAGTTGTGGATAAGATTTCTAGCCATCAGAAGGAGGACGAAATAAGAAGTGGAGGTACAGTTGATCTAGAAGATGACCTTGCTGGTAAGGACAGATATATAGGATCAATTGAGAGTCTCATAAGAAATAACATTCAACAGTACAAGATTGACATGGCTGATGAAGTCATCAATGCTGGGCGTTTCGACCAAAGAACAACACATGAAGAGAGACGTTTGACTTTAGAGACATTGTTACATGATGAAGAGCGTTATCAAGAAACAGTCCATAATGTTCCATCGCTCCAAGAGGTAAATCGCATGATAGCCCGTAGTGAAGATGAAGTTGAACTGTTTGATCAAATGGATGAGGAACTGGAATGGGCAGAGGATATGACAAGGTATGACCAGGTACCTAGGTGGCTTCGAACTGGTACAAAGGAAGTGAATTCTACAATTTCTAATTTGTCAAAAAAGCCATCAAAAAATATCTTATTTGCTAGTAATATAGGCATTGAATCCAGTGAAACTGAAAAAAGAAGAGGCAGACCGAAGGGCAAGAAATCTCCAGATTACAAGGAAATTGATGAAGAAAATGGAGAATATTCTGAGGCAAGTTCTGATGAGAGAAATGAATATTCTGCACCTGAAGAAGAGGGAGAAATAAGAGAATTTGAAGATGATGAATCCAGTGGTGGAATTGGAGCTCCACCTGCCAACAAAGACCAATCAGATGATGACAGCCCTGTTTGTGATGGCGGTTATGAGTACACTCGGACAGCAGAAGCCAACAAAACGGGTCACATGCCAGAAGAAGCTGGTTCATCAGGGTCATCTTCTGATAGCCGAAGAATGACACAAGCTATGTCTCCTGTTTCTTCTCAGAAATTTGGATCTCTCTCTGCACTAGATGCTAAACCGGGTTCTCATTCTAAGAAACTGGTATGTTTCTTCACCATATCTTTTTATGCAGTTATACAGATTAGCTTTTGCTAGCTATTCACTTCCTATCTGCCTGATCATTTTTCAGCCTGATGAACTAGAAGAGGGTGAAATTGCTCTATCTGGAGATTCTCAAATGGACAATCAACAATCTGGAAGCTGGATTCATGAACGTGATGAAGGTGAAGATGAACAAGTTCTGCAACCTAAGATAAAGCGAAAGCGCAGTATTCGGATTCGACCACGTCACGCTGTCGAAAGGCTTGAGGGGAAATCTGGCAATGATGCTAAAGGTGGAGATTCAATTGTGTTGCCATATCAAGATGTCCATAAGTATCAGAAACAGAGGAAGGCTGATAACGAAAATAAAACATTTGTAGAACCTGGGCTTTCCAAGCCTGATCAAAGTGATTCAGCAAAAAGTAGGCGGAACTTTCCTTCAAGGAGAATAGCTAACACATCAAAATTGCATGCTTCACCTAAATATAGCAGATTGAATTTGCAGTATAGCTCTGCAGAAGATGCTGCTGAACAATCCAGGGAGAACTGGGATGGGAAAATTACAAATACAAGTGGGATATCAGCTGTGGGAACTAAGATTTCTGATGGCATCCAGAAAAGGGTATGTACCATCTTGATATGTTTTTTTTTTCAGTAGTCAATTCTGCCATAAACACTACACTTATGTAGCCAAGTTATCAAGCTTTAATCATCTCAAGGCACTAAAGATTGGGTTGTATGAACACTTCTTGTTGCATTCATCTTGCATAACTTTACATGAGATGAATTTATCTATGTCCAGTGAAGTTTCTTTATTAGTAGAGTGAACCAAATTGTAATAAATGTAGAATTGCTCTTTTGAACAGTATTCTCACCAAGTTTCTGAGGCTCAGAAATCTTAACTTTCATGTATCTGTTGAAATAATTTGGATTCTTACTCTGTGAGGCTATTAAATGCATTTTAATGTAGTCCATTCAATTAGTTACTAAACTTAAACCTTTGAGAGTGCTTTTGTCTACTGTGGTTTCAGCATTAGCTTATTCGTTGTCTACTTGACTCTGAAAATTCTTGTTTTTGCAGTGTAAAACTGTGGTTAGCAGGCTCCAAAGGAGAATAGATAAGGAAGGTCAACCAATAATTCCCCTCCTAACGGATTTGTGGAAGAGGATAGAGAATTTTGGGCAGACGAGTGGTGCTGGAAATAATCTTTTGGACTTGAGGAAGATTGAACAGCGTGTTGACAGATCGGAATATAGTGAGGTGATGAAACTTGTGTTTGACGTGCAATTCATGTTAAAGGGTGCCATGCAGTTTTATGGGTTCTCGCATGAGGTATGATTCTCATTTGACTTGGTACTCCTAAATGATTTATCTGCTTCCTGTATTTGCCAATATTTGAACATAGAACTTTGGTGCCTATTCCAGCCTTTAAGTCATTATCATCACATGGTGCAGGTTAGATCTGAAGCTAGGAAAGTACATGATCTTTTCTTTGATATCTTGAGATCAACATTTCCGGATACAGATTTCCGTGAAGTCAGAAATGCACTCTCTTTTTCTGGCCCAGCTTCTACTTCTGCTCCCGCTTCAACACCAAGACAGGTACCTTTAGGCCAAAAGAGACACAAACCAATGAATGACCTAGACCACCAGACTAGCACCATTCATAAACCAATGCTCCGAGGATCTATTCCTCCAGGCGAAGATTCAAGGACCCGAGGCCATTTATCACAGAAAGAAATGAGGCTTGCGAGTGGAAGTGGCAAGGCCAAGGAACAGCATCAGCAGGATGATTCTCCAGTCCATCCTGGGGAGTTGGTCATCTGCAAGAAGAAGAGAAAGGACCGGGAAAAGTCTGTCGTGAAGTCTAGGAATGGATCAAGTTGCCCAGTTTCACCCCCTAGTGTTGGCCGGAACATCATGAGTCCAGCTTCAAGTTCAACCCCTAAGGAAGGGAGGCTGACTCTACAGAACATCCATCAACAGGGTTGGGGAAACCAACCTCAAGGTGGCGGCAGTGGTGATGGATGGGCAAAACCTGTAAAGAAGTTGAGAACGGTCACTGGTAAGCGGAGACCTAGTCATTTGTAACTTGTTAAGATCGTATAGTGTATACTTTAGGGTAAAAAATGTTTGTAATCATTGCACCCAATTAGGTCCATCCTGTTAATAGTGTAGAATTTTGTTTCTCAATTGTATACTACACCGTGATTTGAAATCCAATAGTCCAATTAAATATCCGTATCTGTTTGTGCAGTTAATACTGTCCATCGTGTCAGATTACCGTACCAAACGGTACCGGCCGGTACAATACCGGTATGTATGTTGTGGGTATCGACCAAAAATGTCGGTCGATACCGGTTGTTTTCGGTTGGTATTGGCCGGTACAGACAATATCGAAAAATTTTGGCCGATACTGTCAAATGGAGAAAGTACAAGGGCCATTTAGCAAATTTTCAAAAATCTAACCTTAAAAATGACACCCTACCCCCCTCCTGACTTGACCATGATTGCCTCTCGTCTCTCTCTCACTTGCCTCTCAATCTCACTCACTCTCACCGTCTCTCTCACTCTTGTTGTCGTGGTGTCGCCTCCTCAGCCTCGGCTCCTCTTCTGTCGTGGTCTCACCGTCTTCATCAGTTCATCTTTAACCTTCCTCCACGCCTGAAGACAGCATTGCCTGCTACGGTTGTCACCGTCGCAGCTGAGGTCCACCGCACACCGCACCAGGCACCACCGTACACCGCATCGCCACCTGACCGCACTCGTAATTTGTTTTTGGGTGTGTTTTTCTTTCATTTATCAAAATTTTCCTACTTGATTTAATTTTTTATTGTATTGGATGATGAATTTCTGATTGTGATTGTTGACTGCCGATGGTATTGGGGTTGCTTGTATTTCTGAATTGGTTGGATTGGTTGGACTGATGATTCTGGTGTTGAATATTGAAGTTGAAATTGGTAATGCTGACGGTGTTGATTGATTTTGTTGAAGCCTTGAAGTTGAAGCAGAAGGGGTTTTGTGATTTGTATTTTGTCACGGTATTGGATAATTGGAAGTGGAATGTATAAATTTTTGGGTTTGTGATTTACTGTGATATTGATGAATGAGATGTTCATGTATTTTATTTAACTATGTTTGGTAATTTGGTTATTCGGTGGTGGTGAGGCC
>JANZXV010000002.1:10191248-10203613 GCA_027576455.1 Erythroxylum roigii
AACTTTTGATTATTTGCAACTAAGTCCCTAAAAGTTTTGAAATTATCGGAATAAATCCGAAATTTACTGGTATCTATGGTACCGGCTGGAATTTTTATCCGGTACTTTTGTACCAATACCGGTACCGGATAAAATTTCCGACCAGTACGGTACGATATTCGTACCATTGGTTATAACAAGTATTTAATAAATTAAATTTAGAAATTACATCCTCTAAATTATAAATACATGTTTGGAAAATAATTGATTTTGAATTAAAATATATAGACAAAATTAAAATTAAACTTCGAGCATAATGCTTTTATGAAAATATAATAATGTATTTTGGGTTATTATTTTAAATTAAATGTTTTATTGATAAATTTTTAAATATATTTTTTAAAAATTTTCATATGGTTTAACCTTTTTAACGTTGCTCTTTAAGTTTAAAAAACTACTAATATCTCCTTAAATTTATTCATTGATGTTAAGGAGTCTCCTATTGCCAATTATCCTTAAATACTTGCCACATAAAGTATAGAACAAGATTGTATTCAGTTCAATATATGACAGTTTGTATGACTAACAAGTACTACATAAAAATAATGTCTCTAAATAAAGAGAGATAAATTTTTGTACAAGGAACCATTTACAAAAATAACTCTTTCTTTCCACAGGTTCTTGTTTATGCATATCCTACTCCAAAATGAACTTTGGATATACAATAAAGTTCAAAAGTTTTTGACAAACCACTTACTAAGATCAACATTACCAATAATCTGGCTTACGTTGAATACCCGCTGCACTATATTTTTCAGTACCAATAGCAAACACGCAAACATCTATAGCAAGAAGATTCACTTCCTTTTGCTGTTCCAGCAAATCTTGCACAGAAATGTTGAAACTTGAAGGACAAAGTTGGCATGTTTTAAAATATTCAGATAATTAACAAGAGTTGCAAGCTAGCAGAATTGGTACCCCAAACATGCCAAAGATTGCAATTGCAGAAAATCCCACCAGCTGAACCATATCTACGTATCATGGAAAGCATTTTCAATAAAAACTACAGTACACAACAAGGGCAATGTCCTTGTGTTAAATAATCTACATATAGCTATATGTATACATTCACATATGCTGCCACTCTTGCCAATACACAAGGCAAACTAAAAAGAATCTAAACCAACGTCCAGATTTCAACAATAACCAACTTATATAGTACTGTTCTGTAACAAGGCAACTCTAAGCATGGTTTAAAAGGAATTGATGAAGCATATGGAAAGGCAAATCTTAATATAAGAATGTCTGCAAGAGCCCAAAACACTGCTTTCGATAAATCTCTTGTAAAATTTTGCATAGTATACATTGTTGTTCTACAAAACGCCACAAGAAAGTAAGTTATATTGCTACCAATCTGTGATATATGAGTAAACATATAACTCCAACCCTTAAACCTTTGTACATCTGATTTAGGTCAAGGCCAATGACAAAACATACATTGACACACTTCACTAGGAAAAAAAATAAGGTCCTAGTTCTGCAAAGCACTAAAGGCCAGCCTAACTAGGTTCAACTACTTGCAACTTTTTGTTGACATTGCTGTATTATTTAGTCATTTCCTGAATCTGAAGAACACTTGTACAAAGGACAGAAAAATGAGAGAGCAACACTAACTACATGTCTACACATTTACGCTTAAACAGTGCAAAAGTTATCTTCTCATTTCTTGCAACAAGTTAAGGATCAAAACATCATCAGATTAGTTGCTGTCCCAACTATAAAAGGTTCCATCAATAATCGAGTTAAGAAATAAAAGACAACACCCAAAGTTATTGATATAGGGAGAGCTGGTAAAGCCCGATGGTAAACTGACAACAAGATAAGGGTGCAACCAAGCCCTGAAATAATTGCAAGGTAACAAGCATATACTGTCATCAGGTCATACATGGCAGCCCTACCCACAAGAACACTGTAGAAAACAAAGTCTCCAAGACCAAGCTTAATACCTCGACTGGCACCCATATCAGAGCCATCCCTCCTAATTTGTTGACTCTCATCCCCTAAATCGAGCATATCAACAAGAGGAGACCTTTCCTCATGCATCACAATCTCAGAGTCTCGGTTCCCAACTACTGTTGAGAACTCTGATGAATCACTATTAGATGACCGCCCCCGCAAAATCTCCACCAGAGGGGACCTCTCTATTTCATTTCTATTCAAAACACCATCCACATTTCCAAGGTTCCTCAGCTCAATACCAGAATATTCAGTGTTAGATTCATTTTCGCCTTCTCTTCCATCCACACCACTCCCTGATGCTGTTTGCATCTCCAATGACCCAGTTTGAATAGCCACACCAGCCAGTAGTTCGAAACTTCGAACCTGTCTCTCGCCATTTATGGAAACCTCGGGGCGAGCCTCATATACCAATGCTGGAAGCTCCTCATCACGACTTTGAGCTAACTCCACCAACAGTTTAAGTGGGCCACCAGGTGCCAAAACTGCCACCAAATCATAAATGGCAAGTGCGACCAGTAAAATCCACGTAGTCCATTCCGGTAACTTCGTAAACCAAGCGGCTACACATACACCCAAAGCAACCATATATCCTTGCCTCAGAACAATTGGTATTGCGCTTGAAAACACAGACAGTACACCAACAATCGTAAAGTTAAACAGCAGGATGAAGCAGGTAATCGAATCAATTGGTATTGAAAAGTGCTGAATTATCGACAAAAAGATAGAGCCGCCCATTGAACCTAGAAAGGAAAAGGAAACATAAGGAAAAGAGAAAGCATCACGAAGTTAGGACAAAACATAAACTATCAGATGCAGAGGAAGAAGAGTAGTCAATCCAGCAATTAGACCATGATGCGAAATTGATAAACCCACGTTCACAAATCTGGGCAAGACAAGAGACAGTAAACATATAATTGAGTAAATGGGCTTGCGGTTTCTGCTACATAGTCACCAAGGTGTGAACTTGGGAGAATAAATATAAGTCATAGAGAAATGTGGGAAGAGACGATAATAGTAACAAATAGTAGAAAGGAGTGTGCCAGATGCAGATGACAATCAGAGATGGTGTTCCCGCAATTTATACTTCCCAATCCATAAACATATCAACCAGCAGTAACTACAAAATTAGGCTTGCACCAAAAAAAACTACAAAATTAGGGTAATAACAGTACGGCGAAACTACCTAGCACGAAAAAGGCAGAGAAGCGCATATAATTCTTCAAGAAGTTGGTACAGTTATAGTAATACAAGAGCACCAGAACGAAAGTGACGACAGCAATAAGGATAACGAAGACCAACGCATTAAGCAGGGCTCCCTCGAGCTTCTGCGTCGCAGAATCAGAGGGATTCTCGAGGTAAACGAGGTTAGCGGCGGTTTGGATCGGTGGGGCGGAGGTCGCGGCGGAAGAGAAAGGATTGGACGGAGAGAGGGAATAGACGATGAGGACAACGAGAAGCATACAGATTGAGACCGGAGACATCACTCCGATTATCTCCGTGCCGATGGTCTCGAGAATGCTGGACTCCATGGGTAGGTTTTGGGTTTAGGTTTCGATGAGGAATTACGTCGAACCGGTGGTCGCTGATTACATTTACGGCCAAGAAACGCAATGCGTCACCCTCGCGGAAAAATTGGGACATAAGAACCACTTACTGCATTGCTGTTCCGCCAAGTCTCTCTTTCCTCTTTTACTCTTTTGCTACGTGAGAAAATTTGTGGTTTAAAGTTTAAACATGAAAATAAAAATTTTGCCCTCGTTTGATCTGCAAGTTTGCTCTGCTCCATTTGGTTTCATTTCATATTGGTTTTCCAATTGTTAAGAAAATCCCAATGCGTACATTCAATTCCAAATCTCATATCGTTGTAAAATTAATATATATACACACTAATGTTTAGATATTCAGAAAAGCTCCATTATTTATCTTCAATCTGCCGAGCTTTTCCGAGCGTAAGGAAGCACTATAAATAACAAGAAAAACTCGATTCTGCAAAATATCAAATTTAAGCGTATGAAACAACAACAAACCAGCCAATCCGGCGTTTTCATCTGAAGATTACACAACATTTGTTCCATGTACCAGATAAAGCCTTACAGTTGTATGGCCTTGTGAATTGGTAGAAACTAGCTTTTCTTTTCACAAAGAATGCAAGTACAATAACCACCCGAATAAGAAATTCCAAAAGCAACAGTGAGACCAGTAATGGTAACAATGTTAAGATTAAGCCCACCAAATGACTAGAAACAATTACTTCCAGGGAAAATTTTTACAACAAACCCCAAATGATATATAGCTATTTCTGATTGCTGAATCCTATGCAAATGGATTCCCTCCAATGGAAGCAACAGGTTCATGAGTCTGAACACTCCTGTTTTCAAAAGCAACTCCTTACATCAAGTGAAATCGACTGCCAATACAATAATAACAACAGAAGACAATAACCACCTCAAAACTTACGCTAACTGAGGATTCTGTGTTTGGCCTGCTATATACGCTAAACCACCTAAGAGAATAAGATGGGATCAGCAGATTATCAAATGCAAGGATAATATTTCAACAGCTTTTCTTAAGCATTCAACTAGATGCTTTATATTTCCATGGATCAATAGAGGCCTGACAACAAGGTCCCCAGCACTTCAGGTTTGGCTCTAGAAAATATTCAAGGAGAAAGTACCTTGTGGTATACTTGGAGCGTAAGATGTCATCGTTTCTTGAGGAAACCATGGTTGTGTAACATCACCAAGTAGACTAGCAGGCAAATGGGTAGTAGGTAGGACATTTTGCAGAGAGCTCATGTCGAAGAACTGCAAAAGTTCACAAAGTTGAAACCGAGTGAAGCCATAGGTGAAGAAGCAAAGGTTACTAAAATAAAAACTCTCTCCAAAACTAGTAACTTGGTAGCTA
Organism: Erythroxylum roigii; assembly: GCA_027576455.1. Classification (NCBI taxonomy): domain Eukaryota; kingdom Viridiplantae; phylum Streptophyta; class Magnoliopsida; order Malpighiales; family Erythroxylaceae; genus Erythroxylum; species Erythroxylum roigii. Next base: position 10,196,151 of record JANZXV010000002.1, read on the forward strand.
CCAAAACATGCTCAGTTTATAATTTTCCAGTCTTCTCTTTTGGTGTGAGTTTGGTAGCATTTTTCTTTATTAACGATGCCAAGAACCAGCTAAGCAAGCCACCGTTCACACGTACCCTTAATATGACATTTTATCTCTCCACTTCTCCCGCAACCAAAATATCAGTTTCCAACAATACTATAACCTAGAATCTCATAAAAGAAAAAGCATAGAAATGAAAACATCCTTCCATGCATGTGCAACACCAGCATATGCAAAAAAGTTCAGGATAAATTCCCAAACTGAAAGAAAGGTCTTCCCCGTTGAAATGCCGTGTTAATGTCAGGCACATATTGATATTGACCTAATCGTGTATTTATGAGCTAATAAACAAGAATAAAATGCCTCCCACTCCACATAGAGCTGCTTGAGTACAGTGGAAAGTTGTAGTCCACTTCATAATGGTGCAAAATTAACCTCAATGGAAGTGTAGATGCATTCTAAAAGAAAGTCTCGCCCATTTTGGTCAGTAGATCATGATAAAAAGTGAAATGGAGCTATCTTAGACTAAGCAACAGTAAGCTATGAGCCACAGAAGATTCACAATATGAGCTATTTTAGACTAAGCAACGAGTAAGCCACAAGCCACAGAAGATTCACACTATCTCACACAGACAATTGAGATAAAAGGTATCAGCTGCCGATCCAATAAGAGCTACAACTGCAACATACCATTTCACTTGGCTCTAGCTCAGAATCATATGGAAGATCAAAAGGGTTAGTTGATCTATGATCAGTTGTGTGCAATTTTGTCTCCTGTCAAAAGAATGAGGATGTCAGCTGATTATTGAAGAGGCTAAAACACTAGTCGTACAATCATCAGGAGAGAAGGGTTCAAACAATTGAAGGATTTATTGAGGGTGTAAATGATGGTCACAATACATCATCCAATGATTTGCTAGGAGCAGGTACTCCATTCAAAGCAGGCCCCAGAACCTCATCGTTAGCAGTGGACTGCCAAGAAAAGGACATAAAAAAGATCAGATGCAAGCCTGGAGAAAAATAGAAGCATAATGAAGAATTGCTATAAATCCAACCTCTGAAACTGTTAAGCCCAAATACTCATCAGCAGTCAATAAAGGATTGTATCCTGAAATATGCAGCCCGCTACTTTGCTTCATACCATCAGCAGGAAGATGTGAAACTGAATCGCCGAAAGCATTCCAGATCTGCACGTATAAGTAAAATCTTCATCAATAAAATGCAGCACTTTAAGTCCATGAAACCATCAACATAGCATCCATATGTTGCATGCATGCCAAAAGGGTGAAAGAAGGTTCAGAAAAGAAAAGTTTAGAACTTCTAACCTGAGTGGTAGAAGCATTACTGGGAGCTCCAACATTGTTCAAATTTTCAGGCAAGGGATTAGGTCCGGATAAGGAACTCTGATAACTAAAATTTTGAAATTCTGGCCACTGCATACTTGCAGTTGTCGATGAAACTTGGTCAAACTTTATTGAAGAGCCTAAGCTGGAAGCTACATCTGAAGATCTACAATTTTCAGCCCCTGCTTTAGATGCTGCAGGAGCATTATCAAATGTTGCCCAACCTTGATTTGTGGAGACCAATTGTTCTAATGATGTTTCATGTGAAGTAGCAACTGACTGTTGAAGAGTACTACCATCAAAGAAATCTAAAGATGCAGATGGTGGAATCTGGGATGAATTCATAGATGGAGCTACATTCGTCTGTGGCATGTTGAATAGATCTAGTGTTGGAGTCAAAGATGTGGTTGGAACTTGAAAAAAATCAATAGCCGGAGTGGGAAAAGAGTCTGATTTTGGAACAACTGGTGCACTAAAAAGGTCCAAGTTACCATGACTCATTGAAGCAGAAGAGGGAGGAAAAGTAAACGTCTTCTCCAAGTCAGCAGTTGTAGCTATTGATCCTGGGACAACATCAGCTAAACTACCTGAATTATATGATTTAAGAGAAGTCACGTTACTGTCAAAAGATGATGAGCTCCCCACAGATGTTGTTCTCTGAACAAAGAAATAATTTTTTATGAGTTAATAGGATAGGAATACCAAATTAACATGATAAAATAACATGTATAAATATTAATTTTTGTGAAGTTTATAATCAAGATTTTTTTATGTATGACCACTATAATTTATTTTAGACATCAAAGAAAAGTAGGCCAGAGGGATGTGTCCTTCAAGAGAATAACTAAAGATCCAAAAAGATCCTCCCAGCCGTAAAAGATGCTTGCAATGAGATCACATTTACCACCAGAAACAACCTGACATTCATTTTGGGAGTATGATAAAGTGCATCAAACACTGACAAATGATTGCACAACCTTGTCAAATTTTCCACGTGCTTTCCATCTTCACAATCCATGGGTTAAGTGTTCCCCTATTCTATGCAAAACCAAAGCATTTACCACCAAACCTCACAGCAACAAAGTTTTTCATAATCGGAATGCAGAACTGGAACATGACATTAAGTGAAAAATCAATTCCTGCCAACAAGTTCAAAGCTGTGCTTGAGATTCTAAATCAAGATATCAATCTCCATATTGATACTCTCTAGAGTTACAAGTTTAAACATTCTATCCACACATTAAAGATCAAATAGATGTCCTGTACTGCTCATCTAGTTTGATAAAAGTGGTTTTACATTATATGAGATGAAACCAAAGCCCTTCCAGTTCGGATTACATGAAAGGACTTCTTTGACAGTTTCCCCGTCGCAAAAAAATCAAGAAATGGGGATATACTAGGCTGCGAGTAGAGAATTGCACTGACGAAGAGCTGAAATTGGCAATAGAGAATTCAGAGAATCATGCCAGTCAGTAATCCACTGAGGAGAAACTAAGCGCAGAGTAAACATAAACTGGATTTGGTTATATAGCTTTAATATCAACTGCAGATGAAGAATCCTCATTGATACTATAGATGCTGTGTGGATTGATCTCCTTCCCATTGAAATCCAGGCAAAAACATTTGAGAATCAAGTTCATCAAGACTTCTTTAGAAAAAACTGACAGCCATCTAAACTATTGTGCGTCTAATGTAAGAATAAGAAGAATTCTGACTTAATAAAGATTAGCCACCAAATTTGGAAACACTGAAAACAATACTAAAAAGAAGGCCAGATGTTAAAAGGTACTCACTGAGGATTCACAATCCTTGCTCCTTCTGTATCTCTTTTGTTTTTTGTTTTTTGTTTTTTTTTTCTTTTTGAAACAAGCAGTTCACCGAATTTTTATGTATTAAGCCTAAAAGAAACTGGAGCTACAAGAAACAAGATTTCATGCATCAGAGCTTGCAAAAATTGAAGTACGTAAGTGTTCCAAAATGAAGCACATGCATGACAGAAGCTCCAGGTTTCGTTTCATGCTGACTTGGTGAAGTAAGGTTGGACTAAGCAATTTCACACGGAAACCAAGCTATCCCAAAGAACTGTAAAGCAATCTACATGTTTCATGCAAACAAATACTCTATGGTGTCATATCTTCTACAAATCAGTCCACATTAACAAAAAGCTTATGAGAAGTTTGACCTGAGGGCGAGGTATCCCAACTTGATCTCTTTTAGTGTTTGCCTCTGAAAATAAGTTTGCTGTCTGAAGCTGTACATGATCACCTAGAATATCCATAGAAGGGTGATACGGTGGACTGCTTAATCCAATTTCCTTCAGAAAGTTTGGAGATTCTGGGCCAGATCTAAGTGGATCACCTCCACTGGAAGCCGAGTAGTCTGAAACTCTAGAAATAGAGCCCTCATTCGCAAACCTGTCCTCAACCACTCTTTCACCTAAGTGAGTAGGACTGGAAATAAAACTAGACACTTTTCCAACATAAACCCCTCGATCTGAACCAGGTTTTCGGGTGAGCACAGCACCATGTTTTCCATATCGCCGGTCTTCATATTGGAAGTCATAAGGAGGACTTTGAGAATATGAATGGTAGGAGCTTGCCCGTCTCGTCTCATCCGCATGACCTCTAAGCCCCTATCAAATTGTTAAAGAATACCATCCATTAATCAAAAAAATGAAGAATTAGGTAAGGAACTAGGTAAACCATCAATAACATATGATTGATTCATGCTGTTCACAAATATGTTATGTCTTTTTGTGAATTCAGAAGTTCTGGCAAAGAGACAGGTTACATCCATCCTAAGCTCACACCTGTCCTATGCAGTGGCACTCAGCAGTGCCCAGAAAAGAGATAAATACCAATAGAAGCTGAAATAAAATTGATCTAATAGAAATATCAAGTTAAATAGAAACAAAAGGCAAGCTTGCAACCACTTTTAAATCACAATTTTTCAGATAAGAAAATCAATCAACTTTAAAAACATTCTCATGGAAATTAACAATTGATAGTAACATTACCTGAGAATCACTTGGCGGCATATCAAGGGTCTTTCCACCAGCATATCTCTTATCAACATACACATTCTTTATGAATTCTCTCACTCTTTCGACCTTGCTGCAACATAAGAGGAAAATAAGAAAAGTCTCTTGTTTGGCCAGTAAAAACTTGGAAAAATGCAAAAACAATCACATCTCCTGTACCTGTTATCAGGCAATCTCTGTCTCTGATAGTCCCATCCCTTCAAATATATATCCCTAGCTCGCTAAATAAAAATGCATATCATAAGCAAAAAAGTAATAGCTCTATGGTTTACAGAAACTAACAGAATTTTTGTCATATTTTACCTGATTACCACCGTTTTGAAGTGCTTCAACTTCTTGGGATGTAAACTTAGACATGGACACTGACTTCACGCGATGAGTGAACTCACGACTATGAGCAGGAAAACAGTTTGGGAGGTTAAAACAAGAAAACAAGAGGAATTCATCATGACAAGCAAAAACAAGTTAACAGAAGCAAGACATTTTTGCAGTCAAATCTAAGAGATACAGCCACATTAAGAATTAAGGACTAAGGAAGTCAAATCCACAACAGCAACCAATTCCAGAAGTTACAGAAGAAACATCTTGTCACTGCAGCTGCTTACTCCAGTTTTCAATTGCTCACACCAATTAAAAGGCTTCTTCAAAAAGTCAACAGTGTAAGTGTAGACAGAAACGTCAAAAATGGCTTAAGAGATATCTTTTGAGAAATTTTTGACTCAGACCAGCATAATCACTTTATTTTAGTCTGAGCATCAATTCCATCCTTATCTCGACAAGGATACATGACAGAATGGGGAAAATAACAGAAAAAAAAGGGAGCAAAACTTTTCAGAACAAATCAGAAAAGAATACTCACTGTATGCCACTGCAAGTCATGCAAATGAACGTCCAGAAATTAGTACAAACATACTGCGGACCCTGCAGAAACAAATATCCCTAGATCAGTCACTAATCATACATTTCCTCGAGCCCAAAAAAGCCTTTTCAGCAACATCAAATTCTAAAACTCGACGCTTAAAAACTGAAAACTGTGCCAAGTCGCCTTTCTTCAGGTCCCAATTCTAACTAAACGACGGATCCAACTACCCAAAAAAAAATAAGCCCTAAACTCTTCTCCTTACGTTGATTTTCCGAGTAAATGAGTGAGCGAGTGCGTGAACAAATCAACTAAAGCCATGAGTTAAAACTTGACAGCACAAAGATGTTATGAACTAGAACAGTCAAATTCAATCCACTAGGAGTAACAGCAGAGGGAGTGTGTTTACCAAGCTATTACAGTTAATACATCGACGATTTGGAGGGAGCTTCATGAGGCCTCTTATTATCTTCTCGTTGCGCTCTTCTTCCCTTCTACTCCCCATCTTCCTCTCTCGCAGATTCAAAACCCTAAAACACCAATTTGAACCTGTATCTCTCTCTGAGTAATTTCTTCCCTTCTTCTTCTCCCAATTAACAGAAGGGAAAAGGAAAAATAATTTAGCACGAGAGAAAAAGAAACGTGAGGAGAGAAGAACGTTAAGGGGTTGTTTGGGATTGATGAATCCAGTAGCTAAACGAACCCGAAAGCGAAAGCTTTTGAAATCGAAAGCTTTGGACCACAAACGTACACTGTACCAAGCTCTTTCACTGTCTCTGTCCTTTTCTTACTTTCATTTCAAGAATTTGTTTTTTTCTGTTTTATATTAAAATCATCATTTTACTTTTTAAGAAATAAATTTCAAAATAATTTATACGTTGCCTTTCAAATATTTTATTGTCATTTTTATAAAACTATAATCAATTAACTATGTACCAGTTATTTATTACAAAGGTTGTTTTCGTGCGATGGTATTGGGCGCTCGAGTGTCGGCTCGCCTCTGACTTTGGTTGACCGCTGGCACTTGACGACTTGATCTTAATTCTCCGAGCAAAACATAATAAGGTGATGTTGGTATAGTTTGCATGTACGAATGTATAAGAAAGTCACTCTATATATTATACAGATCACATCGATCGATGATCCTATGTCCTCTTTTTACATTTGCATAGTTAATATTATGCAAGTAATCCAAAGTTTATTGAATGATACAAAAGTATATATATATACACATCAATGTTATATAATAAGTTTATAAAATATTAATCTTATGTTAACAAGTTCTAATTAAATGATAAAAGATGTTCGTCGTGTATAGCGTTATGAAGCATCAAAATGGTATTAATTACAAAAGAAACATAAATTTATTTTAAAAATTTTATTAATATTTCATCTTGCTTTTGAAGCATACTCTAAAATTGTGCTTAAATTATATTAGACTCCACCTGTGAATCTTTACTTAGACTTTTTATAATTTGATCTTTATTTTAAGCAAAACAATTAAATAATTCATCACTTTTTTTATGTATTTTAATAAAATTATATATAACGTGATAAGTAATAGCAAATTGTTGGGAAGCAAAATTTGTTGAAATATATTTAAAAATAATCATTTGAATCATTCAAATTGTTCTAAGCTTTCATTATTAAAGAAGAAAAAGGTGGTAAGAAACCTGAAAAAATAAAAGGGAGATATGAATGGTGACTTTATATTGGCTTATATGGTTAACATTCTTTGGTCTTACACCAATTATATGAAAATGAAACCAAAACAACAACAAACAATCCCAAAATTAATCTAAAACAAAGTCGATTTTAAGATAAGAAAACAATTAAAAAATTGAATCGCTAAAATGGATCCAAAAACAACTAACAAAATTTGTTAAAGATAGAGACATAAAGAAAAAAAATAGATACACAACATGACATAATGACGAGATAAGTAGTGAAATTCTTAATTTTGGACAAGTTGCTTGTAATAAGGATAGTTTATAAGGATGTTAATTTTAGGCCAACTAGCCTTATAAGATAAAAATGAACAGTCAAAAAGGAGAATTGAGAAAGAAATAGATCAAAAAGAAAAGAAAAATACAAAATAACCCTTTTCTTTTCTAAGTTTGTAAACAAGGGCAATTTTTTTTTGGATATAGTCAACAGATAGGAACACGATATTTGTGTTTTTGTAATCTTATTATAATTT
>JANZXV010000002.1:10205559-10219079 GCA_027576455.1 Erythroxylum roigii
AATTGCAATCCTGCCTAAGGGTCTCGAATTACAACACAGATCACCCAGAACATTAAACTATGCCCTAAAGCTAATATTGATAGGATATTGAAAACTTTAAAGACATAATTCAACGTATTAAACAAAAAAAACATTAGAGACCACATTGATAAGGACAAACCGATAGGGTAAGTGCATCATTAACATAGTATCTAATGTATGCCCAATAACAATATCACAACAACAATTTGTAATAATTGGTCTCATGATAGGCGAGCTTACAATTACACAAAATGAATGACAATAGTCTAATAACATTTCCCAAGATTGTTCTCATAGGTTCAATTAGCACCACAATTACAAAATTAACTACAGTAACCATATAATATAACATTATATGCATAAATTACATTAAAAATTAATTTTGGTGCATAACTACATAACACTGAGAGTACACAAAACCCCACAAGCCCAAATAATACGAGAAACAAGTACAAAAATTTTCAAGAAAACATCTGGAGAGTACGTTATATTTTTATTAATTTTAAAATTCGTAAAAATGAAAATAAAATTTATAGCATTTAAAAAAATTCAGAAAATACCATAAAATAGAAGTGGGAAGTGGAGCAAACTGGAAAATTTTGGGGAAAACGGCCACCGGAGATGGCAACACGCGCCCACACTGGCCACCTCTGCCCGTCAGAGAAGACCAGCCGGGTCGAACTGCATCTTCCTTGCCCGGCTGACTGGTATCTGGGTCCCTCGACCCCATTCGTGACCCGATTACAAAGACACTTAAGTAACTCCGGGAGTTGTGATATTTGCAACGACGAGCCTGAAACCCTTCTACACATTCTCCATGATTGTCATGTTGTTGTTTAGTTTTGGCATCTTTTTACTGATTTTAATAATTTGAGCTTATTTTGGAATGTTAATCTGAAAAATTGGTTGTTGTTGAATCTGAAAAGCTCTCATCTCTCTCATGATCATCTTAGTTGGCCTACTATTTTTGGCTTAGGTTGCTGGAACCTTTGGAAATGAAGGAATGACAGAGTGTTTAATTCTGGTGCTTCTTTCATTTTTAATACCTTACAGAGTACAATTTCTGAAGCTAAACCGATTCAGGATACCTTCAACAAGTTGCCTTCGGAGAATATAACAATCCTTTGGTTTTAAGGTTAATTTTTTGGAAATGTCCACCTTCCCCTTTTATCAAGCTCAACAATGATGCTTCTTTGACTGCCTCCACGGGGATTGCTGCAGGTGGAGGTTTGATTCGTGATCATAATGGTCGCTAGAAACATGGGTTTGTTTTCAAGACGGGTCATTGTTCTATTCTTAGTGCTGAGTTATGAGCTCTTTATTATGGCATTCAACTCACTTATAATCTTGCTTATTTTGATGCTCTTGTAGAATGTGATAATGAGATTGCTATTAAGATGTTGACCGGTGGTGTTCAAGCAAATTCAAGTTGTTTGTTTCTTGTTGACCGAATTCTAGACTTACTGAAGCGCTTTCCTAATGTGAAACTCACTCACATTTACAAAGAAGAGAACTTTGCTACTGACTCCCTTTCTCACCTTACTTTTGATTTTTCTCCTAACTTTTATATTTTGGGGCAAGTCCCTCCTAGTGTTGTTAGATGGATTGATCATAATTTAATAGGGTCTCTTGTGTTAGATTGATCATAATTTAATAGAGTCTCTTGTGTTAGGTAGTTTTTTGCTTTTATGAAATTTGTTCTCTTTTTTCTACCCCAAAAAACAAAGAAAAGAAAGTCCAACTTCAACACGTGATTAATGGAAACAACAAAGAAGAAAAACCAATGGATGAGTATGCTCCTCGTGGAAAGGAGAGACCTCTTAGTCTTGGTCAGCAACAATATGTTTTTCCTAGTTAATTCCCTCCACCCTTCGCTCGTCATCTACATGACGTATCCCTTCACCGTCACTCACGGCCAACAACCCTATTGCCGCCTTTGAATGACGTAAATGCAGTCCCCAATAAACACTCACCTACATTTTTAATATAAGTCACTTCGCTTCCACTACACCGCAACATATCTGACCCAAAAAGCCTTTTCTCTATGGAGGGAGAGAAAAGGAAGCTGGGAGACGTCGGCGAGATGGAGGGCAAGAAGTTGAGGGAAGCAGACGACGGAGCGACGGAGGAGGAGGTGGACGAGTTTTTCGCTATAATTAGGAGGATACATGTGGCGGTGAAGTACTTTGAGAATAGTAGGGGAGGCAAGAAGTGGAGAGAGTCGTTTGAGAAAGAGGGTTTTAAGGAAGTTAATGGCGGGGTTGATGGCGAGAAGAAAGAGGACGTGTCTGTGGATGAGAGCTCGGGTTTTGATCTGAACTTGGTTCCACAATCAAAAGAGGACCATCTGTAACTTAATATATGTCTGAATAACTTAAAGTTTGTTTATCGTTTTTTAGTTTTTTAACGTTCCAGGTTCATGTGAGATATGCAGTGTGAAAGGACATGAAAGATCAGTTGGAGGTTTCTACTGATCCTAGGTTTTTTCACAAGACATATGATAGAGCTTTCCTTGTTTTTTCCGATCCAATGACTTAGTTCCCAGTTTGATGTAACGATGAAACTTAGCTTCAACCAAATATAAAGATCAGTTTTATTTTGTATTATCGACCGACAAAGGTGCGCAAGATCTCTATGTATGAACACTGAAGCATCTTTGTATTTGGGTACTTATAATAATATACTCCACATCTTTGTATTTGGTTACGGCCCTTTTTAAATTTTCAGAAAAGAAGAAATCTGAAATGTCCTGTGTGTTTGCATGTTTCATGATCATCAGTCTGTCTGGTCTTAGCAACTAGGAATGATTCAGCTTGGAGGAGGAAGAAAACTATTGCTTACAGAGCTATCTATCCTAGGCCGTGCTTTTCAAAACTAGGCCTTCATGACCGGACCTGACCAAATGTCAGAGTTGCATCTGTTTGTTGAATAGTGAGATTGACTAACATATGCGTCAAATCCTCTGGAACAGTTCTTCACGCGTGAATAAGACCATCGTAACCGAAATAGGAGATGTAATCTCTATTTCAGCGTACTTTTCTAAATTTTGTGAGTGAGTGAGTAATACCGGGAAGTTTCAATAGCAAGCAACATTATTTTTATATAATAAATAAGTTATTACTGACTGCGGTGGTTACAAAGGCCACACCGACTGTGGCACCAGCACAAGCGGGCCATGAGTTGCCTAAGTTGGAGCTGTCGGGGCCTCGGCCAGCCCCGCACAGTTGGGGCTCTTAAAGAGCTCCTTAGAAAATTCAGGCCGGATGTAGTTTTCTTAATGGAAACTTTAGTACACTCTAAGCGTATAGAATCACTCCAGCACGAATTGGGCTACGCTGGTTGTTTTGCGGTTGATCGGGTTGGTAGGGGAGGTGGACTAGCCTGCTGGTGGAGGCAGCAGGATTTTGTCGATATTGTCAGTTACTCTCGCAATCACATAGACATGACCATTCGGCCGTTGGGTAGTACTGAGTAGCGGCTGACGGGCTTTTATGGGTATTCGGAACGTAACAGACGTCGTGATTCATGGGCCTTGATTCAAGAACTGTCTCGGCGGAGTGAGCTTCCCTGGGTTATCATAGGGGATTTTAACGACATGCTCTCCATCACGGACAAAGTTGGAGGGCAAGATCACCCGCCTAGTTTGCTTGCAGGTTTTCGTGACTGTGTGGCAGCCTCGAATTTGATTGAGATTCCACTCACCGGGGGGCAGTTTACTTGGGAAAGGAGCCGGGGTACAGCCTCGGCCTTGTTTGAGAGGTTGGATAGAGCTTTCATGACCTCACAGTGGATGAGTCGGTTTCCCCACCATAGTTTGTTGAACATCCCCGCTAGTGTTTCCGACCACAATCCACTTCTTCTGTCCGGGACGCCGGCCGTTTCTTTGAGCACTAGACGACGGTTTCGCTTTGAAAATTGGTGGCTCTTAGAATCAGGGGTAGCAGATGTGGTTCACCATAGCTGGCCAGCGGATGGTTCGGTTTCCCTCATGGCCAAACTGACCAAGTGCTCTGCAGACCTGGACCGTTGGAGCAAGTCGATGGTTTTCCCTTTTCCACACCAGAAAATTGTCCTGCAGAAACAGTTACAGCAAGGCCAATGAGCTGGGGATCTCGGCGGCCATATCTCCATCCTTAAAGCCCAGTTGAACCAAGTCCTTGACAGGGAAGCGGCTTTTTGGAAACAGCGCGACAAAGCCTTTTGGTTACAATTTGGGGACCGCAATACCAAATATTTCCATAGGCAGGCCACTTGTAGGCAACACCGAAATCACATTTCAGTTCTCAAATCCCATGATGACCAATGGATCTCTGATGAGCATGGTAAGGCTGAACTTATTCGCGAGTATTTCTCCTCCTTATACATGGGCAGTGCACCGCCACCTGTGGGCGGTTTTTCTTCGATGAGGGCGGTGGTGAGTGAGGACGATAACAACCGTTTAGTGGCGCCTTTTATGGAGGCGGAGTTCAAAGCAGCCTTGGACCAAATGCACCCCGACAAATCGCCTGGCCCTGATGGATTTAATGCAGCCTTTTACCAACGCTTTTGGCCTCTTATTGGGAAGGATGTTGTTCGGAGCTGTCAAGCTTGGCTTCATACTGGTCAGTTTCCTTCTTCTTTAACTCACACTTATTTGGTCCTCATCGCTAAGCATGCTAAACCCCTTTATGTCAAGGATTTTCACCCGATTGCCTTATGTAATGTACTTTACAAACTCGTGGCCAAAGTCTTGGCTAATAGGCTCAAAACCATTCTGCCTCATATTGTGTCTGATGCTCAATCTGCTTTCATACCTGGGCGCACTATTCATGATAATGTTATTGTGGCTTTTGAACTGATACATAGCATGAAACGGAGGTTGAGGGGGAACTCGGGGGCCGTAGCTTTGAAACTGGATATTAGCAAAGCTTATGATAGGATTGGTTGGCAATACCTGGAATTTATTATGGGCCAGCTGGGTTTTCATCGCAGATGGATAGAGACCATTATGTTATGTGTCACAACTGTGCACTATAATGTTTTACTGAATGGGGCTGAAGTGGGTCCGATTGTACCCAAATTAGGGCTTCGTCAAGGGGACCCCTTATCCCCTACTTGTTCATTCTCTATGCTGAAGGCCTCTCCTTCTTACTCAAAAGGGATGAAATTAAAGGTCGAGTGCATGGAATTCGGGTGGCAAGAAGTGCCCTACCCATCTCACACTTACTATTTGCCGATGATAGTTTCTTTTTCTTTCAAGCATCTACCTCTGATTGTGCCTCCATTAAACAAATCCTAGCTGATTATGAAGAGGCTTCAAGGCAAGCAGTAAACCTCCAGAAATCAGGTATTTTCTTCTCCACCAATGTGAGGCCACAGTTGGTGTCCAACATCAAGGCGCATCTTGGCGTCTCACAAGCTCTTGATCAAGGGAAATACCTAGGCTTGCCCTCACTGATAGGCAGGAAAAAGAAACACATTTTCACTTATCTCAAGGAAAGATTAATAGGCAAACTTCGACAATGGGGTAATCGTCTTCTCTCAAGGGCAGGTAAAGAAATTCTTCTTCAAACAGTCTGTCAGGCTCTGCCCACATACAGTATGAATGTCTTTTTACTTCCTCTCCCCTGTGATGAACTCCAAAAGATGATGAACTCCTTTTGGTGGGGTAGCAAGCCTAATGGTGGAGCTCGAATGCACTGGTTATCTTGGGCTAGAATGTGTGGCTCTAAAACTACCGAAGGCATGGGTTTTCGACACTTACACTGGTATAACCTTGCAATGCTAGCCAAGCAGGGATGGAACCTCATACACAAACCTGCTTCTCTTCCAGCAATGATTCTCAAAGCTAAATATTTTCCTAGGACCTCGTTCCTGGAAGCACCAAACGGATCTAATCCTAGTTTTCTTTGGAGGAGTATCTTACATGCTAGAGAATTGCTCAGGTTAGGTACCCGGTGGAGAGTTGGCAATGGAGGGACCATTTCTGTTTGGAATGATCCGTGGCTCCCGCACGAACCAGATTTTTGGGTACGTTCACCAAACGGTGGAGGGCCTTGAACATTTGAAAGTGAAAGACCTCATCCTCTCCGACGAGAATAAATGGGATTTCCAGTTCATCCAAGGTATCTTTTGCAGCATCGATGTGGAAGCTTTAAAGTCCGTCCCTTTGACCAGAATCAACCATATGGATACTATGATCTGGCATTTCGCTACCGATGGCTTCTATTCAGTGAAGTCGGGCTATCGCGCTGCTATCCAATGGTTAAGCACCATAGAGCAAGAGCATCATGGGGGCCCGTGGACGAAAGTGTGGAAGCTTCCCCTTCCTCCCAAAGTAAAGGAATTCCTATGTCGGGCTTATCACGGGATTCTCCCGGTGCGAACAGCTTTACAACGGCGGGGAGTGGACATCGCTGACCATTGCCCATATTGTGTGGAACCCGAAACCATTTCTCATGCATTGTTAACATGTGTTCATGTGACCTTGTTGGGCGTTACTTGTTGTGTCTCCAGATGCCCCATGTTTTGTTACTTTTTTGCAGGATCTGTTGCATGGCCCGTTGGTGGTTGTGGGGCGGGCATGCATACTACTTTGGCATTTGTGGCAAGCCAGAAACTCCTTCATCTGGCAGCAGCACAGGCTCGACCCCTGGACTTTAGTGTCCAATTCAAACCGTTACTATGATGAGTGGCACCATGCCCAAGCTTCCAATGATGCTTCTGGCCTTCCCCAACGACCAATGCCCAATGTTGTCCTATGGTCTAACCCTACTGGTGGATCCGTGCAAATGCAACTCTGATGCAGCTATTCAATCAGGCCAGGGTACTATGTCGTATGGTATAGTGATCAGAGGTGCACACGGTCTTTTCCTCCACTGTTTGTCTGGTTTTGCTATCTCCAACTACCCACCACTTATAGCTGAAGCCATGGCGTTCAAGGAAGCTCTATCATGGTTAACACAGTTGTGTTTTACCTTTGTGGAGGTGGAAACGGATTGCCTCCAGTTTGTGCAGTGTTTCCATGGTGCCCATCCGGGCATCAACGAGGTGGGAGCCATTTTGGAAGACTGTAAATTTCTTTTTGGTCGTTTTCACTCTTGTTCGCTTACATGGGTTCCTAGGATTGTTAATAGAACAACTCACTTATTAGCTGCAGCAACTCTTGGTTATCCCAATAGATCTAGATGGGATATTCCACCAGATTTTTTGCTCAACACTGTCCGCTGTGACGCTGAGTTTCATCAGTAAATGCATCTCATTTCAAAAAAAAAGTATGAAATTCTTTACGGTCCTTACGTGAGAGGATTTCACAAATGTTTACTGTAAAAAATATATATATTAACAATTTCATTAGGTATTTAAATGCAAAATTTTTTTATCTATGACTACAACATATGTCGGTAAAAATGATAATTATATATGAAGAAAATAACAAAATTTAGGTTTTCTATTAAATATTTAATTATGTATTTAAATAAAACAAACAAAATTTCCTATGATTTAAATAATTTTATAAAACTGTATTTTTGTAGTTTCCAATTTCAAAAAAATTAATAGAAATATAAGATAATTATCATATAAATATTAATGACATAATGACTCCCCTGATATGAACCGATCAAATTCGGTTTAAATTAATTAATTTAAATGTAATTAAATTTTTTGATAAAATTGAGTTTAATTATTTTAGATTAAATTTAAGAATTATATTCGATCGTTATATTAATGATAATTTATCTTTGATTAATATCTTTACAATAACGATTTCCATAAAAGATCTTTTGAAGCCAACACGGCATAGAAAAAACGAGGTTTTGCTTTTCTATTTTATCATCCGCAGAAAAAAAAGAATGAACAGATCTGAAGGCGATTGGGTTTGGGTCTGTCAACATCACCCAACCCAACAATGAAAACATGGCCGATACCTCTAGAAACTTCGTCTCGTCCAACGGTCCACATGAAATCACGCCCCAATCTCATTTGGTGGTCTTCCAGTATCTCCTCGAGTCACTCGTTGTCTACTTAGTAGATTCTCTCTCTCTAAAAAATGGCGACAATCCTCAAAACGCCAGCGTTGAGGCCGCCACTGCCTCAGCGTGTGGTCGTTGTGAACAAAAACCTTTCATTGGAATCATCGAGAAGCTATTCCCTCCGGCTGGGACATAAATATATGAGCACTCGTTTTTCTCGCACTAATTCCTTCCGGTTCGCTGCTAAACCTTCGCCCCGGTTCGTCCTTTTCGCTCAAACCACCGAGGCGGACCAGTCTGTGCAAGAGCCAGAAATTGAGGTACTTTCTTGCATTTTGGAGCAACCTTGAACAGGGCTTTCACCGTTGAGTTTTGGATTTGATGTTTTTTCCGTCGCTGGTGGTCCTGTCGAGCTCAGTTCGGGCTGTGAGAAAATTGAGGACTCGGTTTTTTAGTTTTCGTTTCCATTTTGTGGCAATATAGCTAACAGAGGTTAACGTGTTGTTCGTGTCTGAGAATTATTACTGAACTGTTTTGATAAAAGCCATTGATTGGAACTGGAATTTCCTCTGTTTTGGTTTTCCCCTAACTAGTTCAAAGCTATACGTCGCCTGAGTCCTGTTAAGTAGGATAGCAGCTTTCGTTCTGTAATTTCATTTTATTATGTTGTTAATTCGAGGGTGTATAGGCGGACTGATAGAATTCCTCGAGAGATTAACTTCGAAATGTAAAGCCTTTTCTCGGTGACCTAGAAAGTAGATTAAAGGTTCTTTTTTCCTCTCCTTCTTTTTAGGGTCTCAGGTTCTTCGAGTTCTTAGAAAGTTTATGGTGAAAATGTAACGTTCTTTATGTTTCTAATTGTTGGTATCTTAGAAAACTTACATTCCGTGCTATAAGAATGATATTCCATTGTATTACTAGAACTTCTACGTGCCTAAATTTGGTTCTGGTAGGATTAGACACGTATGTCATGGCTTATTGTCTCCTTTTGTTTTCTCGTACGAGCTCATCGTCACTTTTTCGATGAAATAACTGCATTCTATGCACAGTCATGATCATATGTTTTAATTCGCAATCAAAGGCAGATTGGAGGGTTTTTATGTATCTAAATGTAAAGATTCTTGAGCATATGTTGTATTCTTTAGGGAAACCCATTATCCACTGGTAAGACGATCTTTTCCCCTTTCGTTTCCTCCATTGGATTCTGAAGTTGATGGGATAGTCCGAACACAATTTTATTCTTAAACATTGACTCTCCTTCTTTTACTCTATTTATTTTGAGATAACTGTTGCACTTTTGTTTTATCTTTTTCTTTGTGGTTCAAAGATTTTATTAAGAAATTCACTGTATCAGTTGCAGACAAGATGTTTATGGTGTTTGTTAGTTTGTAACTTGTGCCTCTGTAAATTGCATATTTTGGATTGGTTGTTTATATCATTGAACTTTGGTTCTGGTTTAGGTTATCAGGGCTTTTCATATAATAATTGTCCTCTTCTGTTGCCTGTAAGAGATGAGCCTTTGCCTGAGGTATTTTGCTAATAATTTGCAAAGCAGGATTCACCAGATGTTCCCAATGGTACAGAAGATAGTACCAGAAGCAAAGAGGTCATTGATGCTGAGGAAACACAAGAGGTTGATGATGGTGGGAGAATACCTTCTTCAATCATCATGGCTTCACTTCAAACATACCGCGAGGCTCTTGCAAGCAATGATGAATCTAAAATTACTGAGATAGAAGCCTTTCTGAAATCTGTTGAAGATGAGAAATCAGAACTTGAAGGGAAAGTGATGACTTTGACTGAAGAGTTGTCAACTGAAAAGGACCGAGTCCTTAGGATTAGTGCAGATTTTGACAATTTCCGGAAGAGGACAGAAAGGGAACGCCTTTCACTGGTTTCAAATGCCCAAGGGGAGCTTGTGGAGAATTTGTTGCCTGTTCTAGACAATTTCGAGAGGGCTAAAGCACAAATAAAAGTTGAGTCTGAAGGTGAGGAGAAGATCAACAACAGCTATCAGAGTATATACAAGCAATTCGTGGAGATTTTAGATTCACTTGGTGTTGTTCCAGTTGAGACAATTGGCCATCCTTTTGATCCTCTGGTGAGTTTCTCAACATTCTTTCAACTTCTTGGTGAGTAGCATATATAAGAAATACGACTTCTCATAGTTTAAATTGAATCTATCCTCAGGAGATGCAATTAAGATTGTTTAGGTGTGAAGAAGTGTTTTTGTTTTTAACTTTCAGTTTTTTTCCTCTCATTTTCCATTATTTTAAACTTCAAAGAAGGAAAATTGTATTCATTTTGGTTAACAGAAGAACTACATTTTTTAAATATAACAAACATTATATGCTGACTTTAAACATGATATAACTTCACTAAGTAATTAATGATAATATTAATCAATTAAAAAATGGGAATGGAGCGTACCTTAGATTAAAGCCAATATTTCTCTCTCAGTAAATTCTATATGCAAGTTAGATGAGTGTGGGAAAAGTGTGGAATTGTACAAAAGCTATACGAGATGAAGAGAATATAAGTTGGGAAGTTAGGAAAAGTGAAAAGGCTTTAAAAAGAAGAGATTTCTAGCAATGCTCTAGAATAGAATCTTGAGTGACTGAAAATACAAGGAAACGGTGAAATATTTTGTGATGGAAACTTTAGGTTCTTGAAAAAATCTTTTGGTCTCTCTCAATGTAGTACAAATTTAAGTTTTGGTTGATGCGTGTCCAAGCCTGGGCTTGCCAAGCTTTCTGTTGCTCCTAGATGGGTGGATGTTTTACAGTTTGTAGTTGGTCGAACGTTTCACTGTTCCCTAACAATTTTATTTCATTGTTTCTTGTCAAGTTGCATGAAGCTATTATGCGAGAGGAGTCAAGTGAATTTGAAGAAGGTATCATACTTCAAGAATTTCGCAAGGGGTTCAAATTGGGCGACAGGCTTCTGCGACCCTCGATGGTAAAAGTATCAGCTGGTCCAGGGCCTGAAAAGAATCAGCAAATGGTGTCATCAGCAGAAGTTGAGACTACGGCTGACGCTGGCAAGGAGGGCAACACAGATGCTAATCCTGCTTAGAAGAGACACTCCATATACTCATTTTTGTAAAAGTAAAAGCTACATGATTCAAATAGTTTTGGCAGTACTATTGCTTTGGTGAGATATGGCAGCAGATGAAATTTTTAGTTTTGCAATTCGTTTGACCTGACAGAAAAATGGAAAATTTATCATATTCCCGCACTAATCACTCCTGCCAGCTATTTATTATTGGACTCCCATCTGGACGCCGGTTAAAGTTGACCGTGGCCATCCATAAATAACGATGACATGGTAAAGGATGTGAATTTGATATGGGCCCGGCCGGTTTGACATTAGCGTCGAAAGACCTAGTTGGTTGGGCTTGGACTCCAGTCATTTGAACAATCTGAATTAATAGATAGACCTTTGATTGGAATTCAGAGAAGTTAATTTAGTGCTTGATTTAACATGTTATAATTTTATATGGTATAAATAAAACTTAAAAACTTAATTAAGCAACTTTTTTCTTATTAAATTTTAAAAAAGAAAAAATAGAACTAAACCAGTCTAAATTGTTAAGTGTTATTTATTGAATTTTAGAGGTGTTTGATAATAAACATTTAAATAAAAGTTAAAAAAGAAATTAAGTTTAATTAAAATTTAGATTGATTTTATTTTAAACAAACATATGGATGATATTGAAACCTCCTTTATAGTTTAACAATTTTAGAAAAACTCCATAATTTTAGACTTCATGGAATATATATAGCATGAACATCAAATATATATTAGTTAAATATTATTTATATGACGATTTAACACAACTTCTAAACTCAAACTAAAATAATTAAATTCGACACTTTGTTTGATCTAATGAAAAAATTGAGTTGAATTATTATATTAATAAAATTTTATTAGTTCATCTTTAATATTCAT
This sequence comes from Erythroxylum roigii, assembly GCA_027576455.1. Lineage (NCBI taxonomy): Eukaryota > Viridiplantae > Streptophyta > Magnoliopsida > Malpighiales > Erythroxylaceae > Erythroxylum > Erythroxylum roigii. The sequence goes on from JANZXV010000002.1 coordinate 10,217,484, forward strand.
GTTACGGTTATTTTTTAATCGAACTCTAAGAGAATGAGTTTTTTGAAAATTGAAAAATAAAAACAAAAATTTTGAAAACCTTAGGTTCAAGAGTTTTTCTTAAATTTCTTATCAGGAAATTGAATAAAATTTTTAATTTCAAATATAATTAATACTTAAAATTTAGTACGAATTTGATGATAAAAGTAATACAATTTAGTAATAACAAAATAAATTAATTTGGATATCTATATCTCCCACCCAACTGTTTTATTATATGGGCCTCAGTCTATTGCATACCGAACCTTTCTGTTAGTCTCGGGTTCGATCCCCACTAAACACGCCCGCAAGAAGGGCCATAGTTTTAACTGTGATCGATTTCCGAACCGGATTAGTCGCCCAGTGGGTGGGGTTTACCCAAAACAAAAAGAACCTTTCTGTCAGAGGGCATGAATTATGTGAGGACAAGACTCATGATTAAGATGAGACGAGCGAGAGAGAGAGAGAGAGTTGAATATTAGATTTAGACCCTCCAATCAGTCGACGGCCAACGAGGATTATCTTGGAGCCACTGGTTCACCGCCATCACCCCGTCGCCTTCACGGCCTACGTGGATTATATTGGAGCCACTGGTTCTCCACGCCTGCTGCTGCATACTAAAGGTGAACTCTTAGTTATTGTGTACAGAACTAGCAGTACTACGTTACACTTCTTAAGTCGTTTTCGCCAAACTTCCATCTAGATCCATAAATACTTGTATAGATGGCAAATATACTTCAAACTTCCATCGAGATCCATAAATACGTGTATAGATAGGCAAATATACTTCAAGCTTCTGCTCCTTCTATCCATCATCATCGTCATCTTCTGTAAGTCTTCTATTCTATCTCTTCCTGTTGTGTTTTTTTAGTTTCTAGTTTGTGCATGCCTATTGTGTGTATTCAATGTGTTCTTCTTTCTTTTGATGTAGTGCCGTACATCGCTTTTCTTATTCTTTGGTCGGAAAATATAAGGCATGCATAATTCATACATACTATATTTTACATCATCTGCTTTGGTAAATTTCTGTGTGTTTGGTAATTGGTACCTAATGCTTGTAATTTTATTTATTACGTGTTTGCCAGACCCAGAATGGAATCTAAATAATAAAAGGTTTTAGTCACTTTCACCAATATATCAGATAAACTAATATATGGGAATTAGTGTACTTTCGTAATTTTTGTTTTAAGATAGTTTGGTTGGAAGTTAATTAATAGAATGGAATGTAACGAAACGGAACGAAACGGTTTATAATGAAATTGAATGTATAATATAGTGAAAAATTGTTTGAAAGGGATGGAAGGGTTTAGTGAATTGTTGTTTGGAAGATAAATGGAATGGAATGTAATCTTTAATAAATGACTATTATACCTCTTATATTAAAATGGTTGTTGCAGGAAGTTTATTATTTTATTATTAACTATATACAAATTATTATTAATTATATAAATATTATTATTAATTATTTAATAAGTTTTTATTTTATTTTATATGATTTATATTTAAAAATAACTTATTTATATTAAACAATTAAAGAATAATTTTTTATATATTTTCTATTTTCATTAATAAAAATTT
>JANZXV010000002.1:10219179-10237572 GCA_027576455.1 Erythroxylum roigii
CTTGTTTTAAATTAAACTAGAGACATAATGCTCCAAGTTCTATGAAGGAACCGAGTGGCAATATGGTCTCCTAGGTTATCAAATTCTGCCATGAGGTCGGTAGATAGTCCGTTTTCATGGTTTTCTTTAAGATAGTATTTTAATCATAACTTCTCCATTTCAAGTCCTATTTGAGCGATTCTAGTGGCGTTGGAATCGTTAGAACCGAGGGAACATTTTTATTAAAAATCCAACCCAAATCTTCTAATTGAATTTTTCTCTCCTAGTTATGGTCGGTGTGTGTTCGGTTTTGGGTCCTCTATGATGTGTGGGTCTGAATGTTGGGCTTCAAAGACGGGGTCCAACACGTCCATGGACAAGTCCATCTTCCATGATGAAGCTCATTCATGGTGCCGCCTCGTCGCTTCATGACTAAGTACAAGTCACAAACCGAGTTAGCATAAAACCTCGCATAGTTTACATACCTTCGACCTGCCTCGTCGAAGTCAAGTGATTAAGCGTCTCGTTGTGCTCGTATGCCTTCGCACATCCTCACGGGGTCTTATATGCCTTTGCGCCTTCTCGCGCACTCTCGAGTCTTGCATGACTTTGTTTTCGAACTTTGCGTGGCCTCGCATCTGAATCTCACGTCTCGTTGAAGATTTCTGCTAATGCGCGCCTACGTGTACCGATTCTCACTTACTCTCGAGATCTTCAAATTTTGCTCGCCAACTCACAAGATTGTTCCCTCATCAACACGCCTTCCTCGTGCCAACCTACGTACCAAGCATTGGCCAAGGCTCACCAACACTCGCACGATCCCGCAGTCTGGACTTAGGGTTCTAACAAACCACCTCCACTAGAAGAATTCGACGCCCTCGTCGAAATAATCCGTGGGAACTCCTCCACGAGCGATTCCCTCGAAGACTCCTTCGCCAACTATCGAAGACTGGAGCAAGTGTTCTCTTCCAATGGCACCTTTTTATCACTCCATCTCCTCTTTTCGTCGAGTTTGCTCTTGCATGGGCACTCCTTCACGAGGCTCAAACAATTTATATAACCGATGTTGTTGATGGCTCCTTCTCCCAAGTCATCTTCACCGCTCCCTCCTTTGTCCTTCGCGACCATGGAGTTCACTTGCTCCTCGCCCTTTTTCCTTTTCGGGCATTCTCGAGCAAAATGCGGCCCCTCACAGATGAAGCATGCAACCTTCCCCTTCGATTGCTTCTTCTTATATTGAGAAGATTCTCCCACTTTCTCTTTGCCTTTCTCCTTGCCATCCTAGATTTCACCATTTTTCTTACCCTCTCCGCAGGTTAGAATTGGGGTGGTAATTGGAAATCCACCAAGGCATTTGCTGCCGCTATTGCGCTAGAGAGGTCCTTCAGGTTCTACCTCCGAAGCTCCATTTGTGCCCAACCTTGCAAGAAGCTAATAAAGTTAAACAACTTGTCTTCCTTCGACATGTTCCGCACGTCCAACATCACCGATGTGAACTTCCTTACCAAGCCATCTTGTTTCAACCCCTTCAAAGCTTCCCTCGTGAGCCATGAAGTGTTGTTGGGTAGGAACTGGTCCATTAACTCCTTCTTCATCTTCTCCCAAGTGTCGATGGGAGGTCTACTTGCACTGATGTCGTTGGAAGTTCTCGTTCTCCACCACAACTTCGCATCACCCACCAGGTACATTGTTGTGATCGACACCCTCTCCGAGTCTGCCACCTTTGCCGCTACAAAGTACTGCTCTATATCCCATAGAAAATTTTCGAGCTCCTTGGCATTTCGTTTACCATCGAAAACTTGTGGCTTTCGCACCTTCACCATAGTGCTTTCTACTCGAACATTCATCTCGTGCCTTGCCATCGCACGCTTGAGCACCAACAGATCATAGCTCATCTCCTCACGAGCTCTCGTCTGTTCCTCCAGCGCTCTTATAGTAGCTTGAAGCTCCCTCTCCAAGGCTGCTATACTTTCCAATAAAGGAACTACTCCCTCGTCCGTCGGGGCTAGAGAGTCAAGAATCACCTTTATTTTTGTAACCGATTCCGTCAAATTACTTCCACCAGCCATCACCCTAGATTGGCTTTGACACCAGTTGTCACAAAGGTTTTCTTCGGACCCGAACTCCTACCGCAAGTCGCGCCAACCTTCGTGCGGCAATCCCGCTTAGGTCCACTTAAGCAAGATTCAACCTTCTCACGTGAATGTTGCCGAACAATTCTGTTAGCCCTCAAACACCTCACGCGCACACAAGTGTTTAAGTGTTTCCCTCACACGCAAAAATAACACAAGTGTAATAGAGTATAGAAAGCAACAAGAGATTTTTAAATGTAGCTGAAGCTACCTCTTTCATTAACTCTCAACAAAATGTTAAGAAAAGATACGAGTACCTCCTACTCGAAGCACCCAAAGAACTCCCTACTCGAAGCCCTTACAATGAGAACTCTCCCCCAAAAGCTCTAAACTCTCAAAGCTCTCTCCTCTGAGTGATTTCTCTCCAAGAGTGAATACTCCCCAAGAGTGAATACTGAATAGGTCTCAACACTAATGAGCTATTTATAGGCTCTTCCAGATGACTAAGAGTCCTACTAGAACTCTACTAGCAAAGATCACAATCGTATCATATCTTATCTCATAGGATTAGGTTACATCATATTTAAAAGATTACACCCTATCTAGGAAAGATTATGCTTATCCACGAAGATCTCCTCTATCTTCAGATATCCTTCCACTTGATCTTTATCTCTTAAAAATGATGTTCATCCACTCGTGATCTTATCTGCCACGTCATCATGTGCCACATCATCCACAGCTGCCACGTTACTGCTAATGTGTTTCACCATGGCCTATCTGCACATAAGTCCATCAATGGACGTCCATGGACAAGTCCTTCTTCCATAATCAAGCTCATTCATGGTGTCGTCTCGTCGCTCCACGACTAAGTACAAGTCACAAACCAAGTTAGCATAAAACCTCACACAATTCACATACCTTCGATCTGCCTCGCCGAAGTCAAGTGATTAAGCGCCTCGTCGCGCTCGTATGCCTTCGCTCATCCTTGCGGGGTCTTACATGCCTTTGCGCCTTCTCGCGCACTCTTGAGTCTCGCATGACTTAGTTTTCAAACTCCTCGTGGCCTCGCATCCGAATGTCACGTCTCGTTGAAGATTTCCGCCAATGCGCGCCTACGCGTACCAAATCTCGCCTACTCTCGAGATCTTCGAATTTTGCTCACCAACTCGTAAGACTTTACCTTGTTCCCTCGTCAACACGCCTTTCTCGTGCCAAGCATTGGCCAAGGCTCGCCAACACTCGCACGATCCTGCAGTCTGGACTTAGGGGTCTAACACCTTCTTTGTTATGTGTTAACGATCAATCAGATTAAACATTGGGCACATATAGAGTGGCATATAATTTGGGCAATTTGATTTCAATGTACAGTTTGAATTTCTGCCCCTCATAAATGTAGCTTCTGATTAGAGTAAGATGCTTAGTTCTCATCCTTATCCTTTGTACAACCATTTTGACTGTGATTTCACCCTTAAAAACTTGAGAGAGAGATATTATTTTTTACTAAAAGTTAAAAATTTGTGTAATTTATTACAATTTTTTAAAATTTGAGTTATAATTATAAAATTTAAATTGTTTTAATAATTAATGCTATATATAATTATAATAAGTTGTAAGTAAATTTCATTAAATTATTTCTAAATGACGCAATACTCTAATTAGTAATTAAAGTTTGATATGCTAGTAGTTTCACTTTAAGATATAAATTGACATTAACTAAATTAAGTGAACTAAAAGTTGATTTTTAAGTATAACTTCTTGCATGTTTGTTTTGAGTTAAGTTCTACATTTCATCCTAATTTTGAAAAACTTATGATGTTCATATAATATCCAATCGGTAGATTTTTCCGAGAGAAAGTCTAAATCTCGTGTACACTTGCTCTCAAAATAAGTAGACTAACAATTCTGGCGGAACTCACCGGGGTGTACTCTGGGTTGACTTTGGCCTGGGATTGGGGCTACCGACGCGTGTTGCTGGAAGTGGATTCCCTTGAGGTCATTAACCTTCTTTCGTCTTCCCTTTTTGTTCTGACTGAGTTTTCTGTTTTGGTGACAGGTATTCGAGACCTGCTTTGTCGTGATTGGGATGTTCGTTTGGAGCACACGCCTCGAGAGGGGAACCGCTGTGCTGACCATTTGGCTTCGCTAGCCTCGCTTTCAACTCCGGGCCTTCACTTACTGCGAGAGCCTCCTTGGAGCATTTTGGATGATCTCCACCGGGACGAGCAAGGACAACTGTACACTCGATCCCTTCGTAGGGGTTTAGATTATCGAAGCTAGTCTCCTTTTGCTTTCTTTCCGTGTTAAAAAAAAATAAGTAGACTAACAATAGATCCTCTTTAAAAAAGCTTTCTCTCGTCTCTTTCTAAAAAAAAGACTTCTTTTTACTTCTTCAGCTACATAGACATATTTTCTAGGCCTGGGTTTATCATGGAATCCCTCGAATAAGAGGGGCATCTCTCCAAAAAAGTGCGTACACGTAAATGCGAGGAAGATCCACCACTGTGTCCCAAACCGACCTATAGTGCTACAGCACTAGGGGCTTCGACGGTGGACGTAGATACAGAGGAATTTGCATGGCCTGAAGAAGACATAGTCGAGATAGGAGAGGGCGATATCTCACAAATGCCTGGGGGGGTTGTCCACAGCATAATGTTATTCCATACTTTCAAGGAGAAACTGGATAAACAATGGGAGAAAGTCATCGTCGTGAAATTGATTGGAAGACGAATTGGGTATCGGATCTTATGCTCCAGGTTGAAAACTATGTGAAATCCGAGAGGCCCTATAAAGATCGTAAATCTGGACTACTATTATTTTCTTGTAAAATTCATTGACGAATGTGATTTTCTTAATGCACTGACAAATGGTCCGCAGGTCATCTTTGGACAAGCTCTCTTCGTCTAACGTTGGATGCCGGACCTTCAACCATCACAAGGCCAAATAAATATAGCAGTGGTATGGCTACGTTTCCCGACACTTTCCATTGCACGTTACCATCCTATGATCCTAGCAGCGTTAGGAAACCTGGTGGGGCACACGGTCAAGATAGACAAAGCAACCATGCAGACTCAGAGGGGTAAATTTGTGCGACTTGCAGTTGATATTGATTTAAGTGTTCCTTTACGTACCAGTGTGGAGCTCGATGGGGAGACGATAATGGTGGCATACGAAGGGCTACCACAAATTTGTTTCAACTGCGGCATGGTAGGACATGACTCCAACACTTGTCCGAAGAGACCTCATGCACAAACTGAACCTTCTGATGCGAACTCCGGTGAGGGCGATGGAGTGATAGGGAGGAGGGGTACGGTTGTTGCAACAGATGGGCCACAACCGGACGAGCGATCAAACGGCTATTGACCTTGGATGCAGGTGCAACGAAAAGCTCCACGAGTTCCAATGAAAAGTCAGGATCAGAGAGGAAGCAGCAAGTACAAGGCATCTACCTAATTGGGAGGTTTAAGGTTTTCACCTCTGACAGAAATGGACCTCCTGGGGGATGAGCATGCTGGCAAGACAGAGACATCATACAATCGAGATCCGTCTGGGTTTGGACAATGTTTTAACTTGGATGAAGTCGTTGGAAAAGTGAAACAAATGCATGGAACAGCGTCAACGTCTGCTAGAACAAAAAGAAACGCGAGGACTAGCTCAAAAGGTAAGTCGATGATCTCTATGCAGCAGACTCAAGAAGCTAGTATGCAGGATGGTGGTTCTTAGGAGACAGGGTCAGAGGTCCTCACAAAAGTTCAACTACAACCCACTGCATCGGATAATCATCCAATGGTTGTAATTACTTCCTATATCGAAATGATCTGCGATAGTCAAGCTTTTGTGGAAAATGACCCAGTGGTTGAGGAGAGTCTCCACCTAATGGAAGGAGTAGAACAAACCGAGGTGGACTGCAGGGGCAGGGTGGATGTAGACGCACTCCCTCCCTCTGAACCTCTAGACAAACTAGCTGAAGGATCGATCTAGGATCTCGATGAGGAGTAGGTGATGGAAATACTGGGAAGTGGAAACAAGGATGAACCCGCAGGTAGTAACAACTTACACTCCGATGTAAGTAAGCACGATCACGCATTTAGCTCCTGATGTCAATCTTAATTTGGAATTGTCAAGGGGCAGGGGGAGGGGGGGATTGCTTACAGGCAATACTACGTAATTATATGCGTAATTATAAGCTTGGAATATTGGTTTTATTGGAAACCCATATTAGTGGAGCATGGGATAAAAAAGTAGTTCAAAAATTGAGATTTGACTACTCAGTTAGAGTCGAAGCCGAAGGTTTTTTTTGGAGGGATATGGTTGCTATAGATGAATGATTTTGATATATCAGTGGTCATAGCTCATCGTCAATTTATTCATACCACCGTCAAATATGATTGTTGCTCTTTCGATTTTACTCTGATTTATGCTAGCCCACAATTGTCTTCTCAAAAGTACTCTGGTCGGTTTTAAGATGGGTAGGTCGATCTATTTCCAGACCCGGGCTCGTTGGAGGAGATTTTAATGTTAAAATGGAGATTTCGGATAAGAGGGGTGGAGCCACGTCAGCGAGGGTAGTGAAAAAATAGTTTAAGGAATGGGTGCATGGGTGTGGTGTTCATGATTTGAGTTTTGTTGGATCGAAGTTTACTTGGCGGAGAGGAACGATACAAGCTAGATTGGATAAAGTGTTTGGTTCGACATCTTGGCTCAAGGAATTTCCACATACAATAGATCATCACTTACCCTTTCTTAGCTCGGACAACTGACCTATGCTGATCCAAATAATAAGCCCATACCCAAGAGTAACAGGATCTCCAATGTTTCGATTTCAAAACGCCTGGCTAACACATGCTGGTTTTGACAATGTGGTAGCGGAGCATTAGCTACTAGCAGAGGAGACGTTAGGTAAATCTTTAGCCAAATTCTCTACTCACGGCCTTATGCGATAGAATAAATTAGTTTTTGGTAATATCTTCCATCGGAAAAAAAGACTTCTAGCCCGGTTGGAGGGTATCCAGAGGGCAATGAAGGCCAACAATTTGGATTCACTCTTAGACTTAGAGGAGAAGTTGAATGAAGAACTGTTGCGAGTGTTGTGTGAGGAGGAACTTTTTTGGCACCAGCATGCCAAATATGAATGGGTATCGAAGGGTGATCGGAATACCAATATTATCATACTATCACTCTATCCAAAGAAAGAAAATGAAAATAGAACGGATCATTGATTGCACTGGGTCAATGATATCTGATCTAGAGCAACTGCGTCTCATAGCAAGGACATTTTTTGTCCATTTACATACAAGCGACGATGAGAATCGCCATCAGTTCCTAATTTCAGGAGCGTTTCCTCTCCTTTCAGAGGAAAGGGTTTATGAGCTAGCACTTCAAGTCCATGAAACTGAAGTTAAGAGTGCGATTTTTACCATGAACCCTAATAAAGCCCCTGGAGTAGATGATTTCAATGTGTTATTTTTCAAAATCAATGGGGCACGGTAGGACACAAAGTGGTGGCATTTATTCAAGCAGTGTTTCGCCTGGAATGCTAGGAACAGGATTTGAATCAAACTATCCTTGTGTTGATTCCTAAAATCCCCTCTCTGAATAACCTTTCTCAGTTTCGGCCAATTAGCCTATGTACGGTGCTTTACAAGGTTATTGCTAAAGTTATTGTAAATCGTTTGAAAGCCCACCTTGATTACCTCGTGGAGGAGAACCAATGTAGTTTTATTCCTGGAAGGTAAATAACTGATAATATTATCATTGCTCAGGAAGTCATACACTCGATGCGAAAGAAGCAGGGGAAGACCGAGTATCTTACTCTCAAAGTGGATTTGGAAAAACTATACGACCGGTTTCGGTGGGATTTTATTCAAAAAACATTAACGAATATTAGTTTCTCGAATAATCTAATCCGTGTCATTACGAAGTGCGTGACGACGGTGTCAGTGCAAGTTGCCTGGCAAGGTACCTTTTCTGACCCTTTTAACACTCAAGAGGTATTAGGCAAGGTGATCCGCTCTAACCTTATATTTTTGTGTTATGCATGGAAAGGCTAGGTCACCTTATTTCGTAGGAGGTGGGACATGGGCGTTGGAAACCGATAAAGCTAAGTCCTACGGGGCCTCCCTTATCTCATCTATTCTTTGAAGATGGCCTCGTTCTATTTGCTGAAGCTACAGAGTCGTAGACGCAAGTAATATCAAGGACTTTGGAAACCTTTTGTAAAGCATCAGGACAACGAGTTAGTTCAGCTAAAACTTGAATTTTTTTTCTCTAAGAACATTTCTCGCGATAAAGCGCGTCACCTTAGTCAAGCCCTGCAAGTTACAACTACGAACAATATTGGAAAATATTTAGGATTTATGTTGATTCATGAGCGTACAATGAGAAATACTTATCAATACATCCTAGATAAAGCACAAAAGAAACTGGCAAGATGGCGTACTAGGATGTTGTCCCTAGCAGGGCGTGTTACTTTAACCCAATCAGTAATTTGGTCCCTCCTAATTTTCATGATGCAAACGGTAAGACTCCCATGCCAAATATACGATAATTTGGAAAAAATAATGAGGGATTTTATATGGGGTTCAAAGGTCGGGCAACGGAAAATGCATCTAGGTAATTGGGCGATAGTGTGTCAACCAAAAAATGTAGGAGGTCTGGGACATAAACGTATTCGTTCTTCCAACGATGCGTTACTTACAAAACTCGGATGGGATTTGTTTACAAAAACCACAGCCTTATGGGTCCAGACCCTGAGGGTAAAATATCGTTTAGACGCGTATCATCTCCCTCAGACGCTAGATAGGAATGGGATATGGTGATTTTGGAGGGGGATATCTGCGACATGGCATTTTGTGTGCCAAGGTGCTAAATGGAATCTGGGTAATGGAAGACGCATTCTTTTCTGGCTGGATAATTAGGTGGATGGCTATAGTCTATTACTTTTAGTGGCGACTTTTCACATTCTTGATAGCGTTCTTAACGCTACAATTTTTGATTTTACTAATGAACTTGGCAACTGGCATTGGAATTTATCTCAAAAATATCTCCCTTCCACAGTTTGTATGATTATTGCGTCAATCCTCCCTAACATCGAAGACAAGGAGGAAGACAAATTGGTATGGGGATAAACAAATCATCGGGGGTTCACAGTGGCGTCTGCATATAAGTTAATTAAGAATAGCACCACAGACTCTTATAGCAGGCAATGGGAGTTAATCTAGAAATGAGCAGGGCCACAGCGGATCAGGTCTTTCCTTTGACTTATAGCTAAGAGGAAATTGCTGACCAATCAACAGTGTGTGGCCCGACATATAATAATGGACATCAATTGTCACTACTGTGGACAAGAAAAGTCAACTTTGCATGCAATACGAGATTGTCCTAGAGTGAAATCCTTCTGGTGCAAATTTCCTATTGAAATGGTGGATATGGGCTTTTTTCAACAAGATGAGGGGACATGGTTTCATTCCAACCTTAGGAAATAATTACAGTTGAAGCAGATAGCGTGGGCAACAATTTTTGTTGCATGCTGGTTTTTATGGAAATGGAGAAAAAGAAACATTTTTTAGTTCACCTTTGTTTGGCCGGAAGAAGGCAATAGAATAGTTATAGATTACATTGATTGGATCATATGGGCCAGAGCTGTGGAAAACCATGTGTTTCAGACACAGGGTCTGCCGTTGGGTAATTTAGCGGAATGGACCAAACCATTGGAGGGTTGGGTCAAATTAAATACTGATAGTGCAGTGAAACAAAGGTCAAGCCTTGCTACAGCTGGAGGCTTAATTAGGGACTACCAAGGTCAATGATGTGGTAGATTCCTATAGAATATTGGAGCGGGATCACCTTTGACGGCAGAACTCTGGGAAATTCACTCGAGTCTCATGTTGGCATATGCGCTTGGCTATCGACGCGTGGTCGTCGAAGTGGATTCTCTGGAGGTTATTAACATTCTTTCATCTTCCAATATAGTTTTGTCTGACAATAATCCTTTGGTGGTAGGTATCCGAGAGTTAATTCACCGAGTATGAGAAATGAAAATTCAACAATCTATCAGGAAGGGAACCATTATGCCGATAACCTGGCTACTCTAACCTTTTGATCAAGCCCAGGACTGCATATTTTTCAGGAGCCTCTAATGATCGCTAAGGATTTCATCCACCAAAATATGAAAGGAGCACTCTACCGTAGAACTTTGCGTTAGTGGGGTATTCTGGTTAGAGTGGAGTGTGTTTTGTTTGTCTCTTATCCCCTGTAATTAAAAAAAAAAAAGTAGACTAACTAATGTATTTTTTAATTCGAAAAAATGACATATAATGCTATTGACAAAATTACAATTCTGAATTATTTATGACAAAAATACAATTCTGAATTATTTATGTCATAATAAAGACAGTTAAATTCGACCAAACAATTAGAAATGGTACTTTAAGGAATATAATGGAGTTAAATTTTGTATGGTTGCCAACAAGACAAATAGATAAAACCAAAACAAAGCCAAATTGTTATTACTTATTATTTAAGTGGTCAACAGCTAACTTTGAATCCGCTCACATGTCACTTCGCATGCTTTTTGTTTTCTGTACTTGGTATTTAGCTCATAAAATTTTCCTTCATGGAGATGGAAAGCCGTTGAGCAAACTTTCACAAATACTGCATGTGATTTTCACAAATACTCTCTGTCCTTTTCCGCTGTGTCGGGTTCCAATTGGTCCTTTTTTTTAATATTCGCGTCTCTAAATTCTTCTCTTTTGCAATGATTTTGTTTACTTATTAAGAACGTCTAGTCACTGCCATGCCATCTGTTTACATTTAGGACACCGGAGCGGCTAGGCTGCAGTGAGCATGGAAGGAGAGTCAGAGATAAATGAGAGGCTGTTGACGGAAAAAGAAGAGAGCAACAGCAGGGACATTGAAGAGAAGTCGAGCTTGAAGGAGAAGATATGGTGGGAGACAAAGAAGATGTGGATTGTTGCTGCTCCTGCTATATTTACAAGGTTCTCTACCTTTGGAACCAATGTGGTTAGTCAAGCGTTCATCGGCCATATCGGCCCTACTGAATTGGCTGCATATTCACTTGTCAGCACTGTTCTTTTGAGGTTCTGCATTGGCGTTCTGGTAACCACTTTCTTCATGTTCATTTTCTGTGTTGTTTTGTAGTTTTATGTCCTGGAATCTTTTTGTTTCCAGACACAACACATATAATCTAAGGCATGGTTATTCAAACAAACGAAAGAGGAAGGGAAAAGCAACTTGACCACTACCAGTTACCAATGATTATGAGCTTTTAGAAATTAAAAACGAAAGAGAAAGGGAAAAGCAACTTGACCACTATCAGTTACCAATGATTATGAGCTTTTAGAAATTAAAAACGAAAGAGAATGGGAAAAGGAACTTGACAACTATCAGTTACCGATGATTATGAGCTTTTAGAAATTAACTTCTTTTGCATACATAAGTATGTAAATTGAGTTCCTCGCCTGCCTGAAAGCTGTTATCTATGCGTCGCGATCATAAAAGATGTAAATTGAGTTCCTCGCCTGCCTGAAAGCTGTTATCTATGCGTCGCGATCATAAAAGCAGTGGCTTAATGCCTTGATCTTAACCAATGGGTTTTCTTTCCCTTTTTAAAGTTGTAATAGAGGAAAGGAATGTGAAAGAAATTGTCTATCCATAACTTGCACGCTTCATCCATAAAGATCTTGTTTAGTCTTTGTTTTTCTTTTTCTCCCATCGTTGGTATTGTACTTGAACTGGTGGATGGAAGAACATGCAATTGGTTGTGTCCATGTGTTCATACCTTCCAATTTTCCTGGCAGCTTGGCATGGCTAGTGCATTGGAAACTCTATGTGGACAAGCATATGGGGCGAAACAATATCACATGCTTGGAATATATCTCCAAAGATCATGGATAGTATTAACCATTACCTCTATCTGTCTTCTTCCGCTTTTTTTCTTCACGGCCCCAATCCTGAAAGCTTTAGGTCAGGAGCAATACATTGCAGAAGAGGCAGGGTATATTGCTTTGTGGATAATACCTATTATGTTTTCCCTCATTATATCCTTTACCTGTCAAATGTACCTACAAGCGCAAAGCAAGAACATGATTATTGCATATTTGGCCTCGGCCACAATAGTGATCCATGTCATTTTGTCTTGGCTCTTGACTGTGAAATACAAGTTTGGGATTCCAGGAGCAATGTTCTCGACAATTTTGGCATTCTGGGTTCCAAATGTGGGGCAGCTTATATTTGTTATAGGTGGAGGCTGCCAAGAAACATGGACCGGCTTCTCAATCCTCGCTTTCAAGGATCTCTGGCCTGTGGTTAAGCTTTCCTTGTCTTCTGGTGCTATGGTTTGGTAAAGCCTTCTGCATTTAATCTTATTCACATCATGTGCATTAACAGCATATGTGTTAGTGGAACTGGAGATCACATTAATTCGTATGTCCTGAACAAGTAACGAGGGACGGCAATGGATTTGATTATAAGGAAGTCGATAGTGAACATCATAGATACTTATGTTACTATTATAGAATGAAAACAAAAAACAAAAAAGGCATGCAACGAGTTCGTTAACGGCACTCACCAACTTTTCAAAAGTTTTTTGCTCTAACAATTCAAGTGGCTACGGATATGGGTAATGATGTTTTATCCAATACACAGGGATTAAATTGGATTAATCATGACACACGAACATGTAGTAGTTAGCTTTACTTGGACTCAATTTTTTATCTTAAAGATTTTGATTTAGAATTATGATCTTGACAGCCTTGAGCTCTGGTACAATGCAATTCTGATTCTTCTAACAGGAAATTTGAAGAATGCTGAGGTTGCAATTGATGCTCTTTCCATCTGGTAATCCTATCTTCACATCTTCTTTTCATGCTGTGAAAATTTTGAAGGAAACAATACTGTAGACCTTGTTCATGTTTGCAGCCTCAACATTAATGGATGGGAAATGATGATTTCTCTCGGTTTCTTGGCTGCTGCAAGGTACCATTAATTCTCTCTATCGTGGCTCTTGGAAATGAAACAATCTATTCCTTGTAGGAGGCAATTAATAACCCTACTTTCATTTGAAAAACAGCATTAAAAAGAAACTACCTGATGGTATTTCACTTTTAACATATTGAATGTGCGTCTAAGTATACTAGTATCCAATGGTACAAAACTGCAGTGTCAGAGTATCAAACGAATTGGGGAGAGGAAGCTCAAAAGCTGCTAAGTTCTCAATTGTGACGACGGTTCTTACGTCATTCATCATTGGCTTTGTTCTATTTCTGTTCTTCCTCTTCCTAAGAGGAAAGCTTGCATACATTTTTACTGAAAGCAATGAAGTAGCTAATGCAGTTTCCAGGCTTTCACCTCTTCTGGCTTTATCCATACTTTTGAACAGCATACAACCAGTTCTCTCTGGTAATGTTCTTAATAATCTCCTTAAAGCTGTGACTAATTTGGAACACTACCGTGACAGTTGCATATAAGTTTGAACGCCTATGGTTAAGCATATCCTGCACTTCTTTCTCTAGTTTTACAATAATATATTCCTCTAACACTAACAGGAGTGGCCGTTGGAGCTGGATGGCAGAGCATTGTAGCATATGTTAACATAGCCTGCTACTACTTTGTTGGAATTCCAGTTGGAGTTATCCTTGGTTATGTCGTGAATATTCAAGTCAAAGTAAGGTTTCCCTTTCCCTTTTTTTTGGTTCTAACGCTGGTTTAATGATACCAATCGGTGAAAAGCAGTTTAACAGGATTGGCTTGTGATGATCAAAAGTCAAATTTGGAAATACGATTGCTTTACGAGTTGTGTATCTTTTGGACATTGGAATGTTTCATGAAATCTCTTTGCAGGGCGTTTGGGCTGGGATGTTGCTAGGAACACTTATCCAAACGATTGTGCTTATTATAGTCACTTACAAAACTGACTGGGAAAATCAGGTAAATGCTTTGCCTTCCAGATTTCTTTACAAAAAATTTCAATCTGGGATCAAATATGTAATTGCACATAATCCCGACTTGTCTCATGCAGGTAATTCTAGCTCGTAACAGAGTCAACAAGTGGTTTGTACCAAAATCTGAACAACAAAGAAGACAAGATGTAGCTCGAGAACATCCTTGATGCATTGTCTGGTGAAGAAAGTTGCTCCGGTCATTCAGATTATTGATTCTGGTTTATGTTTTTATTTTACTAAAACTTGAATTACCGGGGATCTTGACTAATCGTGAAAAGTTAGTATGTGCTGTATTAGGCAAAGATTAAAAAATTTAACGGATTTTGCCGACTTAATTGTAAAAGCGTTGAAACATCAAATCTTCACGGGTCTGGGAATATAGTAAAATGTCATCCATGTAAATTAAGGCATTAGATAAGATGGGCCATTAATTTTTGTCATAGCACTTTAATATAACGATGGAGCAACTTTAAGTCTAAATGGAATGTATTAAGAGGTTTATAATCAACGACCAATTTTTTTTTACCAGTTCGTTGAATAAAAGGACTTTTCAAGCTCAATCTGACTTTGTAGGGCGAATTAATCCCTGATGAAGTATAATAGCATACTCCTCTTGTGCTAGCTTCAAATCATGCGGATTCATTCCAAGATGAGCGGCTTTGGTATAATTAATATCCTCATTTTTTTTAAGGGTAACTAGATAAAGAAATAAGAATTCTTTCAAAGAGGGTAAGGATCTGAAAACTGTACATAATTCTCTAGTCAGTACTCCAAAAATTAAGCTCACATTATTTTGTATCAAGGAGTTACCTAAGTGGGTTCAAACATATTATGTATATCAGTATAAGCACTTAAATTAGCCCAACATTTGATACCGTCAGGTAAGATCTGTAAAGGAGATGCCTTGCAATAAACCTCTATGCCCATTAATATAAATGGACCTTTATACTATTTAAACGTAAGGTTTCTCCATCATTATTTTAAAGGGTTATAAAAAAAATGATGAGCCCATCATATCTAATGTCTTGATCTACGTCGATAACATTTTACTATATTTCAAGATCACGAAGATCATGAAGATCATAGAGCACTATTCTAATCCTTTTTGCATCTTACTAAGTAATGCGAGGTCATGCTCTTGGCCAAAAAAGTCAAATTGGATTAACCCAAATAGAATTTCTAGGTATGAAATTTCACAAATGATTTTATCAGCTTGACCCATACATTGCAAGCGAGTTATTGCATTTTCTTAATGAAAATCTCAGCTTAAAACAGATTCAATAATTCCTTAAAATTATCAATTATCTCAGAGATTTTATTTCATACGTAGCTAATTATGCAAGCTTTTTATCAAGATTGCCGAGAAAAAATCTACTACCATGAAGTAAAGAATAGACCAAAGCTGTCCAATATTTAAAACAAGTGAGTCAGCATCCACCTCTTTTAAAAATTCTTGATAAGAGACAACATATCCTTCAGACAAATGTAAGTAAGTGGTTATTATTAAGAAGTTGTTTTGATTGAAGAAGTTGATAGGAAATGCCCCTATTATAGTCAACTAGTGGCTAATTCAAAGAATTAGAGAAGTACTACCATACAATCTAAGAAAGGCATCAAAAAGTTTAATTTTCATCTCAACCCATATGATTTTATGCTCGAAATGGACAACGATTATTTTCCATAGATCCTTAAACCAAAAAAAAGATTTTACCTGATTATTAATTACTTCAATGGAAAGATTAGTTTTTTGCTATAAATTTACAATCCACGGCATCAAAAGTTATCACAATGTGCTTGCTAATTTCCTTACTAGACCTCGCAAACTATTTCAACTTCTTACTCCTACCATTTAGAAACCAATCCCCCTTCTTATTTTCCTGATTCATATGAATCTCCCTTTCTTTGTCAAAATGAAAAGATCTTTTCCAACCTATCACTCGAACTCCTCTTGAAAATTTAGAAGAGATTGTTGTTCTCTTCAGAAAAAACCTTTTCTATTTTCTCCACCTTGTCCTTACTACATTAAAAATTCCACAACATTCCAACCATTTTGATATTTGTACTCCCTACTGTACTGTGCACTATCTGTATGACTCGCTGATAGAACTAACCAAATGGCAGGTTTGAGTTGTATCTGCCAATTATGCATGCTTTATTGCCCTGTCTCTTCAACATGTATACTAACATCTGGCTAATCCTGCCAATGAAAATTCCCTACTATGTGCCTTTTTAGAATGGTTTCGACCATTGATCAAATGACACATTCAGTTAGGCCAAATACTTAATAAGATTAACTATAGAGTATTCCCTTGGAAAAACAAGTCCAGTCCTTCTTCATAGTCCATAGCCCATATAGGATGACTGAAAAGAGTTATGGGTACACTATAAAACATTTTCAACTTTGAAAAACCTCCAATAACTAGCCCGAAAATCAAAGAAACTTAATGTGTGATCTTTTCCAATTCTTTCACCATCTCAACCATCATTTGAAAACTAGGAAACCAAACGCTTGCACCCCTTTAAGTCCATATCCTGAAGCTTTTACTTTACCTAAACGCATTTCACGTAATGATGGATATTGGTCTTCAGTTAATCAATTTGCTCATATGGGTTTTAATGTTATAGCAGGAGAATTATCATATCCTCCTGTGTTTGGGCCCAAAAGGATTTTTTAGAATAGAGAAAACTCAATAATCAAGCCTAACCCCAAAGACCTTCCAGATTATTTCCAAAACTCACAAGATCCATGACCCCAATTTAGACTGACGCTGAAATGGATCATTTTATTAAAGAAATGCAAAAGATAAACGATAAGTGTTAGTGGACCAAAAATGTTGTAGGCACCATCTTGTTAAAGAATCCTTCTTATCTCTAAAGAAGCTTATTAGAACTCTGTGCCTCCTAATGTTATCATTTTATTTATTATCTTTTCTAGTTTAGTTTACATTATTGTGTTGTGTAGGATTGTTTTATCTTTATGAAAAGTTGTTTGTCTTGTTAAAAATATAAGCGTTTATTATTAAAAAATTAAAAATTGAAATTATGTAATTATAACTTAGAATTTAAAAATAATAATATATTTAATATTTATTTTTAACAAAATAATTTATTTTTAAATCTTCTATTAATGATGTTAACATGATAAGTCACTAATAATACTGACATGATAAATCATGTTAATTAATACATTTTCACATAATTGATAAGTTTTTTTTAAAATTATATAATTGATAAGTTAGATAATAAATTTTAGTCATCCTTTCTTATTAAGAACAAGACTAATGAAATAATGATAGAGCATTGAAGAATTATCTTGATTGGATGAAGACTTACATTAGTGAATAGAATTTCAAATTGTCATTTTCTTCTTTTAATGGCAAGATTTTTGGACCTTAGTTCTAATGTTCACATATTGGCAAAGTGTGTACACACAAAGATACCAATGCCAAAAAGCTAACACGTACTAATAAATTCCATAACAACATTGTCAATATGTACTACCTGTTATCAGATGAAGAAGCTAGTGTGATTAATTTCTTCTTTTGATCGTTTTCATGGAAAGATTATCAGTTTAGTGGCTAGGGATCTGTTTGTATATATAGATTCCATAACAACATTGTCAATATGTACTACCTGTTATCAGATGAAGAAGCTGGTGTGATTAATTTCTTCTTTTGATCGTTTTCATGGAAAGATTATCAGTTTAGTGGCTAAGGATCTGTTTGTATATATAGAGGCACAACTTTGGGTTTCTTATAACTACTATGTAAGTTTGCAAAACTTGGAAATTGGGAAATGCCCTTTGAAAATACTTCTCTGAGGTGGGTATAAGTCTCCTAGGAGCTCAATTATACTGCTCGTGCCTTTTGTCACAAAGGTTTTCTTCGGACCCGAACTCCTATCGCAAGTCGCGCCCACCTTCGTGTGGCAATCCCGCTTAGGTCCACTTAAGCAAGATTCAGCATTCTCACATGAATGTTGCCGAATAATTTCTTTAGCCCTCAAACACCTCATGCGCACACAAGTGTTTAAATGTTTCCCTCACACACAAAAATAACACAAGTGTAATATAGTAAAGAAAGCAACAAGAGATTTTTAAATGTAGCCGAAGCTACCTCTTTCATTAACTCTCATCAAAATGTTAACAAAAGATGCGAGTACCTCCTACTCGAAGCACCCAAAGAACTCCCTACTCGAAGCCCTTACAATGAAAACTCTCCCCCAAAAGCTCTAAACTCTCAAAGCTCTCTCCTCTAAGTGATTTCTCTCCAAGAGTGAATACTGAATAGGTCTCAACACTAATGAGTTATTTATAGGCTCTTCCAGATGACTAAGAGTCCTACTAGAACTCTACTAGCAAAGATCACAATCTTATCCTATCTTAT
>JANZXV010000002.1:10282167-10294181 GCA_027576455.1 Erythroxylum roigii
AGATTATGTACAGATACTAGTTTCCTAAATTAGCTAGCTCTATTTCTATATATACATGTAATTGTGTACTGGTGAATTACAGAAAAGAAATACAACTATTCAATATTTCCGCAGAGTGTTAGAGTGTCCCATATTGCTTAGACTTGAAAATGTTAAAGGGTTTATAATTGGTAAGAGTCAACTATCCAAACAACTAGTTCTTGTTATTTGGACAATGGTTGACCTAAGCCCAATTCTTGTTAGTAGACTCTACACTCTGCCCATATTAAAAATTCAATATGGTATCAGAGTAGGTTTGGCCCGGATTCTTAATTTCCCGGTTGTCCGTCTGGATGTCCAGTCCCAACAGCCCGGTCCGGTTACCGCTGCGTATATTTCAAGTGACAACTGGATGTCCAGCCCTAGTTGCACTTGAGGGGGAGTGTTAGAGTGTCCCATATTGCCTAGATTTGAAAATGTTAAAGGGTTTATAATTGGTAAGGGTCAACTATCCAAACAACTAGTTCTAGTTATTTGGACAATGGTTGACCTAAGCCTAATTCTTGTTAGTAGACTTTACACTCTGCCCATATTAAAAATTCAATAGTCTATATGCTCAGGTTCAAGCTGGAAGTGGATGTCTTGGCAGTTTTTGGTATAAAACTTACAAGCTAAACAACTTTGTAGTATTTTCTTAATTGGACTTGGTCCAACACGCCAATATCTATTAATAATATAGCATGGGAAGCTGATAATTGCAGTCAGCACGTATGACAGTTGTGCTTACCTAGTCAGTTGGCGAAATGAACATGCTGAATAAATTCATGCAGACTTTCTCCTTTATCCTCAACTGATCTCTTCTTCACTCCCTTTATCATCACAGACTCAGATTTCAATTGAACTGTTGCAACAAAATTGACGTTTTTAGGCTATGTTTAGGAACTTTCTGATGACGAATAATAATGATAATAACACCAAACACCCTAGTTGGTGTCTCGGATACAACGTTAAAATTGGACTGCTTTTTGTTTCAGAGTATGTCCTCTTGGACGTTGTGCATGCTTTTAATTTCTTAAGTGTACGAAAAATGCTGTCCAGATATTTGATTAAATTGATCTTTCCATTTTTATTTGGCATATTTAAAGTTTAGAATCGGATGAAACATAAGCTTTTAATTTGTTTGCAGGTTGCTCGCAGTCAGATTGAACAAGGTGGCAATCTGAGTAACAGATTGACGAATCCCCTTGTTTCTGGCACCTTAACTACAACCATCACTCCGGTCTCTATGACAGAAGCCATGAGGATTGATGAAAACAACATGCCTCCAGCTCCACCAATCACTACCCCACCTCAGCATCCTCTTACACAACCTATGGTTTCCTTTGCACCAATAAAGGCTACTGATGAGGAAAGCAAGAAGGCAGCCGCGGCAGCTGTTGCTGCTAAGCTTGCTGCATCGACATCTTCTGCACAGATGCTGACATCTGTTCTTTCGTCCCTTGTGGCTGAGGAAGCTGCTTCCATGAGCAGTCTGAAATCAGGTGGATTTGCCGCAAAGTTGCCTTTATACTCCCCAGAGAAGAGGCCTAAACTTGAGAAACCAATGTCTGTATCTGATTCTGGCAATTCCGATGTAGGGAATGCATCTTTTTATGCACCTTTACAACAACAGACAGGAACCTCTGTGCCTCTTGCGCCCCCAACTTCCAGCATCCAATCCACCAACCAGGCACAAACTTCATATAGCACTTTACCCCCATTGCCACCACCACCACCAATATCTGTAGCTAATCCATCAGTGAACCAATATGGTCAGTCTGCTGGCATGATGGTTGGAGCAATTCCATACGGCTATGGAGCTAATGCTCTTCCTCCCCCACCCCCACTCCCTCCGCATATGTCAATGGGATTAGCAAGGCCTGCATCTCAGCCACCCCAGCAGTCACAGCCTCAGCAACTGTCCCAGCAGCAGCAAACATCAGCTACTGGAGGATATTACAGGCCACCAGGCATTGGATTCTATGGCCAGAACCATCCGCAGGCAACTCCTCCCGTGCCTCGACAATAATCTCAATAATCTCCATGTGGTTTGGGAGGCAGTCTAAGAGGGCATTGTTGACTAATCTTTGTTTTTATTTGCCCAGCATTTGCTCTAGCCATACTTTAACCTGCTTACATTTTCAAAATCTTTTAAGGCTAGAAGATTTCCCCCTGGACTTTGTGTGACCGTGTATATTAATAGATAAGTAGAAGGTATGTTTTTGAAGATTTCAAGTGAAGTTTGTTCGAGGCTCCTTAGGAGATATGCACAAACGAAAATTTTCCTAGATAGTTGGATCTTAATATCACCATGTTCATGTAAAATTATTACTAGAACTTTCAAAATTTGTCTGTGTCAAGGCTATGAGTAGAGAGTGCATGTGAAAACACATTCGGTAGGATTTGCCTATGCTTTGTGTCTCCATGGCTGGGTTTGCAATGCTGGTTGCAAAAATTGAGTGCTGCAAGGCGACTGCTTTCAGCTCTCTAATAAAATTTATCTGAAATAAATACATTGGAGGTGTACTTTTCTCAAATCTATTACTCCCTTTTAAGCCAAAAACATGGAACATTTCTATTTTTGCACTTGATTCTCTATTCGGCCTGCCTTAAAAAAAAATTAAAAAAGAGTAAAGTCGCAATTGGGCTTATACGTCAATGTAACGCAAGATTGCAGCAGTATTTACAGCTGGAGTGTAACTTCGCAGGGCAGATGTGGCTTATGAGGGTGGTCTATTTTGGGGGCTAAGTATTAAGCATGTATTTCTTTATATGATTATTTTTTATGCACATATTAGTAATTGTTATTTTTATATGTTAAAAGTATAAATAATAATTTATAAATAAATAGTTGAATTAAAAAAACTTGTCAATTTGACAATTTAAAATTAAGTTATATGTTGGATTTAATTTAAATAATTTTATAAATATTAAATAATTTCGATTCGATTTATTTTAGTAACTTTTGTTGTTATTAATTAATCGGTCAATTTTTTGTAAATTAATAAATTCTTATAAATTATATTTTTATTTAATAATTTTTAATTAAACTTTAAATTATTTAATGAATAAAGATCATTTTTTAATTATAATTTAAATTCTTTAATTTTATTCCATTTTAAGCTAATTTTATAATAATTTAATACTTTTAAACTTTTATTTTATTAGTTTAACGTCTAATTTTTAAAACATTGTTTTGAAGCCTAGAATGAGATAAAAAGTAAAAACCCAACAACTTAAAAAATACCATCTTTTATATATAAATTTTTTTTAGTCAACGTATTCGATAGAAAATACTCTTTTCTTCAGGAGAATACGGGGAGGATTGTAATGTACGCAATCTTTTTTTTTTATATTTTTATAAAAGACTATTTTTATAATTTAAACCTAAAACTTTCCCTGTCTATAAATAAAATTTTCATTAGTATTTCTCTCAATTATTCATGGTTGATTTACTTTCTAATATTATGTATATTTTTTTTTACTACACATTATGTAATAAATGTAAAATGTTTTTATTTTTCATTGGATCTAAAAAACAATCAAATGTTGTATCCGTTCCATTCGATTCCGCGTGGAAGGGAACTGAAAAAACGAAAGAAATTACTTGTCTCTGTTTGTTGGTTTGTCTGTTACTGCTTAATTAAAAATTGAACGTCTCTCAAATCTCTCTCCCTCTGATTCTCTCCTATTCTGCTCTGGAGAAGGTCACTTTAGAGAGATTTGGAGACTCAATTGATCTCTTCTTTTATTCTTTTTATATATATATGTGTGTGTGTGTGCTCACACATAACATAATGTGAGCATTCCATACAAAAAGTATAGGTATTATATATCAGTTTGCACGTTGTTGAAGCTTTCTTAACAACGGGGGTTTCCTTTTGGCTATTTGAGGTTTTCTCTCCCACTCAGCCTTCTTTTCTCATTGTATATTTGGTACGTTCTTTTTGTTCTTCTTCGTTAAGTTTTGTTCACAATTGGGTAGTCTTTTGAATTCTTCAACGAGATGCTTTTGTGTTTGAAACTTCGTGGGTTGACCCAAATTTGCGTTTGGTTGTTTTTTTATGTTTTCTTTAATTTGTTTCTGTGCTTCTTGAACCAACTGGGTATTTAGGTTTTTGACGAATTTCGCTTAATTAAGTTAAAAACCTGGAGTATTCCTTTCAAACGCCCTAACTTTAATGCTAGGTGAACATGTTATAATGATGGCTATTCAATTGTCCTGTGTTTACAAGCGTGGTGCTGATGCATTGAGTTCAGATATTCTGATCCTCTTTCTGCCCTTGTTCAGTTTAGGGTCTAGATCTAATTCGAATATCTTGGCCATATGATTCTTTGATGTTGTTATTTTTGCATCTGCTTTTGTTGGTTATGAGTTTTACAATGAATTAGGATCATTGATCTGGGCAATTGTATTCATACTTTCTATTTGGACAATTTTCTACAGGTTTGACTTCGAGTAATGACGTCAACATTGAGAAGAAGGCTCCATCATGGGGATGTTGATGGGCAAAGACATGAACACTTTGATTCGTCAGACTTTGATGGTTTAAGTGAACCGTTACTTGGGAACCGTGACAGTGATGCTGTGGCTACAAGTGTGAGTTCATGACTTTTCTTCTGGTTTTCTGCTGATTTCTTTTAAGAAGTAATGTTTCCACATAGCTTATATCTTTGTATGTTGGTAGGCCCTTACACTAGAAGATATTTGGAGCGCTGAGCGGAGGAAGGAGCACCTTCATTGGACACTTATATTCTCCCAATTGATTGCTCAGTGGGCACAATGGTTAGGTATGTTACTTTAAATTGGAAAATCTTCTTAAATAGTAAGTAGATTTTTTGACGTGTTATTACACCTAGATCAGACATACAGCATCTTTACATGCAGCAGTTACTGGATGGAGATACTAAGATTTTAGGGCTATTTTTAGAAATATTATGTGACTTGGTTTTTTAAATTTTCAAGATGGTAGCTTAATGTTACGATTTGCTTATTAGATTTTTTTTAACTGCCGATTTTGTTTTGTGAAGTTATATTGGGAGATGATTCATGTATGCCTTATGAGCTCATGTTTTTCTTACATATATTGCAATATGGATTACAAATCTGGAACATATACCTAAATGTAAATACTTTTCAATGATAAGGTATATATATTGACATTTCTTCTTGTGTTGAACTTGTTGGCTTGTCTTTATATTTATTAATGGTCTGTAAACGTTTTTAAACTGCAGTGCATTAAAAAAAATATTTTGAAGAATATAGATGACAATTATCTTTTTGTTTTTTTTTGAATTGGAATTATGTCAATTTAATTGGAAAGTGTGTGCAGCCTAGACTGCAAAGCCAACTGTTATTTTGTAGGATCATATCTATTCATTATTCAATATTAACCTACATGCCCTGCATGAATGAGGATACTGAAGTTCTATGATTTCTTTGTATGTAATCACAAAAGTGAATATGTTTTGCTAACGTTTTGATCTTGACTTTGATAGCAAATATTGTCCTAGGTTCTGGATCGCTTATAGGAAGATTTTTACCTCTCTTCTCCACCGATCAAAATGGAATAAACAAGAAGCTCCTCTTACCATGTCTTAGTCCTTTACAGGTATGCTTTAGTTATCTTTAGTTCATTGCTGAAAGTTGTCCTGCATTGTGATTATGAAGACCTTTTTTCCTTTCATTTTTCTTTTATTTTTATTTAGTTTGCAACTTTACATGATGATGTCAAAGAAAACTGTATAATACACTTTTTTCTATCATACATATTTTTCTTGTGCAGAACCTTTATAGTTTCTTTTATGTTGTGTTGCACCTCTCTTGTGCATGCTATGTTCTTAACGAATTTAAATGGGCAGGAGCTGTAAGGTGAATGTTTGATAGAGATACAGAGAATAACTAACCGGAAATGAACAATGTTATGAAGGTCGCAGCGTACATACATAATTATTGTGTGGAGGCAAACAAGTGTGTTGTATGAGTAAAGGCTAACCTTTTTGGTTAATAATGCTTAACCCAAACATGATCCTCGCAGTGACAAGCATTGTTCTATCCTGTGGGGGAACATGTTTCAACTATTACTTTGATTTAAACTCAACCTAATATCTTCACAACATCTGTCTGCTAATCACACCCTAGTTCTGTTCTCCACAGATGTAAGTTTGATCAGCCCCATGTATGAGTTACACTGTTGATATCAAGAAGTTGGTCTTCTGCACGTATCTACTTATGTAATCCTACGTGAAATCAGTGAATTCTTGCACTCAAAACTGTTTTCTGTGTTTTCCAGAGGTGTTATTGTGAAAGGGAATGTAATTTTTATTTACTTTAATTTTCGGTTTTCTTTATTAAAATTTAAATTAAAACAGGTTTATTTTGAGTCATTGTTAAGTTAAGATCCAATATTTACGAGGGTAACATAATGTGTCCTTATCATGTCAGTGTTCTCGATTATAAGTTCAATGGTTCAGTTCGGATGAGGAAGAAGGACATTTTCTGGATTCTGAATTTCAGCTTGGAAGTGTGAGGCTTTCTTTGCTAAGATTGATTCCTAAACCCATTAAGTGATTTCTAGGACCTATTACTTTTGTTTATTACAAACACCTTAGAGTGGTTTCTAGTTCTTGTTCCAAACTCTTGGGGTGATTCCTGGACCAATTATTGCTTTTCAAATCCTTAATGTTGTCTTCTAGCTACCTAATGTTACAGCATATTCATGAACATTAAATGTTGTTAACATGTTTTGTAGCGATCAAGTCTTTCAACATTGTTATATGTTTCGTTTTGCTCAATATTTTTAGTTTTGAGCATGTTTTGGATTCATAGCTTTCTATACACAATTCAGATTGATTGTGAGCATATTGAGCTCTGAATTTATTATGCCTTAAATTGGTATCATTTAAGGAAGAAAGGCTCAGAAATCTGCAGCGAAGGTTGGGGGTGCCCTTTGATAGTTCACTTCTAGAGCATCAAGTGAGCTCTCTCTCTCTCTCTCTCTCTGTCGCACGCACGTGGAGCAAGCTTTCTTTTTTGGTTGGTTAATGTAACTGTTAGACTGACCTAGGGAATAGATAATTATTCCAATCCTACAATATGAACGAGTTGCCACTTTAGGTTGAGAACTTCTTAGTTTGAATACTAAAGTCGCATTCTTCTTTTCCATGATGTAAAAGGTCTAACTTCAATGATGAAGCATTTTTGAGGTTTAATACATTTATCTGTTGTGAAGTCTACCTGAGATTCATTTGGCACTAGGTTGGGTACAAGTTCCCAGCAAGCATGTGATCGCTTTGTACTTGAAATTAGGTGTTTCAAACTATAGCAATTCATACTTTTTTGTTGGTCTTTCAGGATGCGCTTAGGCAATTATGGAGGTTATCTTTCCCTGAGAGGGAGCTCCCCTCTCTAAAATCTGAACTTTGGAAGGAGATGGGCTGGCAGGGTTCAGACCCCTCTACTGATTTTCGGTATGTAGAAAATTGTTGTGTATGATATATCTTGAGTTCATTCAACTCACATTAATTCAATCCATGTGAATGAAGGGGTGGAGGATTTATATCATTGGAGAATCTCATCTACTTTGCCATGAAGTATCCGGTTTGTCACTCTTCCTTAGACACCTACAATTTTTTATGTCAATGTTGTATTATTACCTACATTTCAGGTGACCATATATTACAGCCTTACGTTGCAGCATGCACGGAGCTCCATTTCATGAGTGATGCATGATAAACTATTTTGATCGTTCCACAAGAAATAAAATTTGGCATCTATTTCCTAGTCCTTTAAGATTATACTGTGAGGGAAGTAATGTTGAGATCAGGATTCTTGTTTTCTGATTATTATTATGAAATCGTATCCGATCTGGAAATGATGACATTTCAAATCATTTGCATCATTTGAAGGAATTCTATACAAATTGTCTGCGAAGAAGTTGAACACTCTGATGATCTTTCGTTATCTCAACGATTATCATACATATTGGATGGCATAGTTTCCTATCAACTAAAGGAACTCAAATCCGTAGGCTGATTCTGTTTTTACTTTTGCTCAAGCAGCTGATTTAATAAATTATGCCCTGATTTTTGATCCCTAGCTTACAGAACTCTATGTACTTGCAAAATTACGGTGAGAATTGTAATTATGTTGACAATTGGACGTTGTGGAATCACCATTCTTCAGTTTGTGGCTTGGATTGCAACTCAGTTCTATCCCAGTTGACCATCCTGAACAATGGATGAGAGCTTGGGGATTCAGTTTAAAACTATCATCAGTAGTTAATGAATGGGCCGTGCTTGGGATTTTTTCTGGGCATGTGCTGTGGATGCTTTTCTTTATAGTTCATGGGAATATTGAGCTCAAGTGTAAATGATGAAAATTTCCTCAGGAGTGACTTCTTGTGTGTCAGTGTATTTGCTTTCTACTTCTGAGTCCTTCCTTCTCTTTTAAAACTGTTTATGATTCCTATCAAAACAGATACCTGTCTTGCTTGTTTGCATTGAGGTCTGCAGTTATTTCTGTTTTATGTTCTGCTTTCCATCCCCAAACAAATCAAGCGTCGTTCTGGGTCACTGTATGGATAATAGGGTTGCTTATTCTACATACTGCCATATGTTGAACTGGTTATTGTTCACAGGAATCATTCCAGCGATTGTTACATAAAAAAGATGGAGAAAGAGCTGATTGGGAGTATCCCTTTGCTGTTGCTGGCATAAACATTTCCTTTGTGTTGGCCCAAATGCTGGATCTTCAGACAGGTATAATTCCCATAAAAGGTTTAATGAGCTGATAATTTATATAACCCCAAATTTTAACTGGTGCAATTCATGATCACTTAACCTTGATAAACATTCCAATATGTGATCACTTATTTGATATCCTACCTTATCATATACTCCAACTGATATTAGATTGTTGAGTTCTTAAGAGTTCAATTATTTAATTGTTTCTTTCAGGGAAGCCATCTAGTCAAGCAGGAGTTAAATTCTTGCAACTGTTGGCTGAAGATGAAATGGCATTTGACAACCTCTTTTGTGTATCCTTTCAAATGATGGATGCTCAATGGCTTGCAAAGCGCGCTTCATATATGGACTTCAATGTAACCTGTTTTGAAAAGCCAAAGTTCTAAAAATTTTAGTTTCATGAATTTGATGTGCTCTCATTGGCATCATCTTATAGTCTTTTATTTGTTCTTAATTACAGGATGTCTTGAAATCGACGAGGACACAATTAGAGCGGGAGCTTGCCCTTGAAGATGTCTACAGTGTCAAAGACTTACCGGCATATAATCTATTGAGAGGATGATATCACTGCGTTGACTGTAAACATACATCCTTTTCCTTTCTTTGTTTCTTTTCTGATTACCTTATTATCCTTGTGAAATATAAGGTTCCAAATTTCCAAATATATCTGTGAAGACAAGTCCACAGATCTATCATTAAAATGAATATAATTATACCAATAAAGAAATCACGTCTGAGAGGTAATGCTAATCTTTTTTTCTTTATGTTGAAATGGGCTAAACTGGGAATAAAGCTATTTCATCACCCTGATGGTAAGCCATGCTCGAAAAAACAAGCAGGTCAATTGCCAAACTTCAAGGCGCTTAAACATTGTGCATGCAATACTATATTTTACAAACTATAATGAGAATCAGCCAATCAATCTCTTTCGGATAGAAGTTTCATCTGATTCATCTGAAGGTTGCAAGAACCAATGATTAAGCCTTTCTGATGCTTCATTAACCTATAAAAAAAGGGCACAAAGTATTGTCATCCAAATTGTGAATTTGCTATAACTATATACAGTTATATTCCATCTTCAAATGGTCGTTTTGTTGGATACATTCGTTTGTGCTTCCAAGGGAAATTTTATTTACCTGCTGATACCAATCAGTTCTGAAGGTAATATAGCCGAGGTTAAGAAGCTGCAGTACATCTCCCAGAATCAATCCAATCCAGATGCCCTACAAAAGAGAATATAATTGTGTTGATAATAAGAATCTCAAATCCAGCTACCATAGAAATGCCCTTCTCACTTGGATTTTATATTCTATTTGGGGTTTCAAATTCGTTCCTTGGATCGGAGGTGGTAATCATTAGTAATGCGAGTCACCAATGGCGGATAGGAGACAGACAAGCAAATCACCTTTACTTGCAGACGAGCAACATATCCAAGAATGAGTCCTGCAGGCAGCCCAACCCCATAATAGCAAATGATGTTTGATATATGCTACCATACTTTGTCTACCAGTTCCTATGGCCACCCTTGCGTATCCAAAATGGAAGACAAGAAAACAAAGAACCGGCTATTTATTTCCGGAAAGCAGTCCTCAAGCATACCTGTGAGTACCTTCTCAGAACTAGTGGGTAGAACTGAGAAAGCTAGGACGAGGGATAGGTTGGATACAGATTCAATGACCGCCTCTTCATTTGTAAACAGTTGGCCAATCTGATGACCCAGTAATAGACATACAGTGAAAAAGAGAACTCCCAAACACATTGAAGCCCAGAAGTTGACTTTGATAGAAAACTTTGCAACTTTAGCATTTCCTCTTCCTAGTTCATTTGAAACTCGTACGCTGCTCAACAGAGATACCTGCAGATGGCCACTAGGAGAAAGAAGTGATTGTATTGAAGAAATACACTCACCAAGGCATCACACCGGAGGATATAGAGTTTCACCGCAGGAAGTAAATCAGGGAAGGCAACAAGAGTAAATCCTCTCCATGTGCTGGGACACCAGCCACCACATATATAAACCAACTCTACAATTATAATCGACCAACTTGATATGTTCAGGGCTGCCATTGCACCAGGAAACCCCCAGCTCAGTTTGCTCACAAAGATCCATGACAAAGTGAAGTATAAATGAGATGATAGAAACCCACCCAACAACCAGGTTCTTCGGCTGAGCCTGTAAGTAATTTTGAATGCTAAATTAGAAGGCAAAGAAGTAGAGATTTGGGATGAACCAGAGTGAAATAGCTCCAGCTTCGTGGGCTATGTCTTTTCCATATCCTAGCAGTCTGAAGATCTGAGATGAGAAGATGAATGCAGGTAACAAAATCGTAGCAGCAGCACAATTGATGATCAATAAAACGCTGCAAGTAGATTCCCATCAAGTGATATTGTCTAGCTCCAAATGCCTGTCCACAGAGAGTCTCGGTGGCACTTGACATGCCCAGCTGTATATGACACGCATCCAAGTTCAAAGCTTAAGAAATCATCTCTGAAACTAGTGACAAAAAACATACTTAAAAGAACTAGAGATCAAATTATTTGTTCCCTTCCAGAGATCAGTGTATTAGACCTTATGTCAAAACTGAAATATGCATCGAAGGGCCACACCAATATTAATAGTCAATCTAAGTAGACGTACGTGCAATCGATAAGTATCTTACCACAATTCCATAGGCAAAACGTACAGTTACAACCTGTATGAGTGCATAACCGGCAAGCTCAACTTCACCAACTTGACCGATGAATGCCTCTGTCACCACTAACATACCGAACTGACTCACTCTGCCTAACATTGCAGGAAACCCAACTTTCCCTATCTTCTTTGTTTCATGCCAAACTCTAGTTTTCATGTCTCCAATATCATCATGCACGGCTGATCCAAGTAGCCCTTCTTCCATTGCATAAATCACTTACTTCTCTGCTTAAACCTGAAACAAGAAAATTAGAATCAGTTCATTTCCCGTACTCTGCCTCGTTAAGCCAAAACACGTTAGAAATTAGAACCTTTAAAAGCGTTTAGCTCGTAATCTTATGAAAATGTTCAAAACAAATCTACACTTCCAGAACTCATCATGACTAGACTAGCATATTTCATATAAGCACATTTAAATTTGGTTGAACTTTTTTTATTGTAGTTTTTATATTTTTATTATCGATTATAATTGCATATTAAATAAAACTAAAAGATAAATTATTTTTAATTAATTAAATTTATTTTAAGCTCTTATATAATATTTATTAATAAATTTATA
>JANZXV010000002.1:10316545-10326707 GCA_027576455.1 Erythroxylum roigii
CTCATTTAATGTCATATGCTAATTAATGCTATCTTAATT
Source organism: Erythroxylum roigii (assembly GCA_027576455.1). Taxonomy (NCBI): domain Eukaryota; kingdom Viridiplantae; phylum Streptophyta; class Magnoliopsida; order Malpighiales; family Erythroxylaceae; genus Erythroxylum; species Erythroxylum roigii. The sequence continues at coordinate 10,316,585 of JANZXV010000002.1, forward strand.
AATGCTAACACAATTTACTTAATTAATCTAATCATGCTCAATTAATCATAAAAAAAATTTTTGGGGCTAACAAAGTTTGCCTTATCTCTATCATATTAGCCTCCTAATTTTATTCGAATTTTTTCTAGTCTATTAAATTGGTTATGCTAATAGATTCCTTTAGCTTTTTATAAATTGGTATATTAATGGTAAGAGAGTTACCTAACTAGGTATTATGGTTATAGAGCTTACGCTCTCTTATCTTCCTATATAGTGACTTGACTGTCCTTATTAGGTCTTCATACAATTTTTCCTTTGATTTCCAAAAGAATATTTGTTTATCTCTTCGTACTTTCTTTTTACCTTCTTCTTTGTTCTTGTTTTTCTTTTCGTTTTCTAAAACTTTGCAACTTAAATTATTTTAATCTCAGTCATCCTAATTCAAACTTCTCAAATTCAATCTAATATTCATGAAATTAAGTCATCAAATCATTCCATTTAAAATCTAAACATTTAATTAGAAAGACTTAAGATAACACATATTAGGGTTCACTTAATAAAGAAAAGGAATAAGACTAAAAAAATTGCCTATCTAGTGGTAAATGTAGTCAAATTATTCTTTTTAAAAATTCAAAATACTTAACCTAAATACCCTTATCATGTTAATTCACAAACTCAAGAATGGGATCTCAATATAAATAACATAAGCTCTTTCTAAAATCATCATGCTTGATAATTACTCAATAAAAATAAATGATAAATTGCTCATTTGGCTCAAAAGCTTACTTAAAATTTGAATTTGTATTAATTCTTGTATACTTATAATTTTAATAAACCATAAAGGCAGTGAAATACTTATTTTACTACACAAAAATCAATTATGTTTATATCATATATTGCCTTTTTAACTTAATTCAATAATTCATAATAACTAAAAATAATTCAAATAACAATAACAACAATAGCATCCGATAAGAATCCCATTGAAATGTAGGGTTTAGGGAGGTCCAGTAGTACATAGCCTTACCCTTATCTGGTAAAGAGGTTATTTAAGATAGATTTACATGTAATGCAAAATAATGATAATACAAAATATAAATAAGTACTTATAAATAAAAATATAAAAAATGCAATGCAATACATATAAAACATGGTAAAGATTAACAATAAAAGATAAAATAAGTAAATAAATACACAAACTAGAAAAAAAACAAGCACAAAAATAAGTCAAACTAACCATTATAAGAAAGTAATTAGGTTAAGTAAGAAATTGTTTAAGCTAAATAACAAGGATGTAAGTACTACATAAAAACATAAAATTCTAAGGAAAATGTTTGAAAAACCTAAGAGAATGAGAATGACCTCTCTATGGGAGTGTTGTGTCTAGTTTCTATTGCTTTTAATTGCCTTCATATCTTGATTTTGGTTATAAATTCTTATAAGTTGATCCAAATGAGAGATAAATTGAATGAAAATGGTCTGCATATTGCATGCATATTGATTGGATAATTTGTGAATTTGCATAAAAATTTAAATTTAACGTCACTTTGCATGAAAAAAATTTAACAAATAGGAGGTGGTGACACTTTTGTCACTGCTGTGCATTAGGTGGTGATCTTTAGTCACGACCGTGCAAGCTTATACATAGGGGTGACCAGCCCTCAAGGGGTTACAAACATAGTCACCCCCATGCAAATTCTCATTTACTCCATTTGTTTTATTACGTGACAGTTGTAGGTTGAAGGGGCACAAAAACCTAAACCTAGACGAGGTTATAAATAGAAGGAGAGGAAGGTGACGGTACACTATCTTTTATTCACTCTTCATTCCACACATCACGGACACACTCATTCGACTGGGATAAAAGGAGAGATAGAGAGGGAGGCAGAGACATAGAGCTTCAATGGAGAGAAGAATGAAGAGAAATAGAGGATGAAGAGAGAAAAGTAATAAAGAAAGTGAGCTTAGACCAGAGGCAGAAGGTGAGAGCCAACGCCACAGAGGTGGACTTTGACTGGAGATCCATCGCCAGCTTCATGATTTGGGAGGCCATTCGTTTGTTTATTCCTTTTCATCTCTATTGCCGTGTTGCGAAACATTTTTTTGAACCCTTTTATATTTTATCTATTGAACCTATTTTTTTGTTTAAAGATTGATAGTCCATTCGATATTCAGTGTTTTATTGCTTTAATACTTTTGTTATTGTTGAACATGGGACTGAAGTGTATGGAGATAATGAACCGTGTTTATGTCGTGATGGGCTGATATCTTTTCTTGAGAACTAATGTAGCTATTTTAGTCAAATATGCATGATTGAGGGATTGTGTTGTTGTCTTATGTTTGCTATAGTTTCTGAACTGGATGGATGTAGTAGCATGATCAAACTTTGCATTATTTTGGTATTAAACGAAGGATCGAGATGACAAGTTTAATATGGAACGAGAAACTATAGACGCTTAGGTTAAGAATTAGAAATATATTAACCTAAGTGATAATTAGTAGTTGAGTTTTCATAATTAACTCGAATGATAACTTGTCGAATATGAAAGTTAGATTAGTTAATTATTCGAGTTAATTTTAGGGTCAAACTGTTAATTTCGGTAAGACAAATTCCCAATCATTTCTCCTTAATCATGCATAGGAGATTAAATTAGTGAAATTAATTCTTAAGAGTTTTCCACTTCGATTTCTACTCGTTTTTTCAGCCGATCCCTTAAAGCCTTAACTAAACAAATCGGGATAGAATGTTTAGGATTCCATTTGTTGATAGAATGTTTAGGGTTGCATTTGTTTTTATTTTTGCTTGAGATTAATTTAAGTGAACCAAGTTCACCTTCGTAGGAGATGACCCTTAGTATTAAAGTACAACTACCTTGAATACTTGCAAGTAAGATAACTGTTGGACCCCGTTTCCGGAGCCCAACATCGGACACGGAAGCATGAAACATGAGCGTGGAGGGAAGACCTAGAAGTTGAAACTTTAGAAGAAAAAATCCTTCAGAAGCAAAAGGGGGGGCGTCGCCGCGGCAAAACCTTTCGGGATTTTATGCCGCGGCGAACCCGCAATTTTAGCTTCGCCGCGGCGATCAAATGGTCTAGCCGTGACGAAAGCCTCTTTAGCAGAACCCACACCCTAAGACAAAAGTAAACTTAAACATAAACTCAAGCAATCTTCCATAATCTTATTCTCATGGTAAAACAATTTAATACAAAAGTTTGAAGCTAAAGAACAATATCAACCATATCTCATTGATAACCAAAAGAAGAGTTTTACAAAGCTTTAATGGCATTTCAAGCCACAAATACATCATTCGCTTCATAATCCAAAAATACAAAATACACTTGAACCAGTAAAGCTTGAAATGCGGCTAAAGCATTGAATTCCCAAAAATCTAACTTCAAAATACAAAAGTATGAAACTTTGGAGTGATGCCGTAACTCTAGACTACTCGATCTCTTGCTCCTCACTAAAGATGGGGACGGTAAAGGGAGGGGGTGAGCTTAAAGCTCGTGGGTAACAGATTTATAATAAAGAAACAAGCAAAACTATTTTCAAAAACTCATTGCCATTGCACATTTTCGAAACCATAGTAATTTCACATGTAAATATCATCATCTCAAAATTCTTGATTTTCAAACAATTCATGAGCAATTATAAATCATGTATGCATCAAACTTGTCAATAGATCATAAGCACATCAGAATGGTTTGGGTAAGTCCAAATTCATGACGCACTACACATTCCCATGTAATGGTCCTGTGTAGCCGTAAATTCTTGAGGGAGTCCCTGAGGGAGCTCCATGCCACTAGCGGGCAGGTGGGAGAAGCCTATACTTGGGTCAACTTGCACGTGACGGTTCTTGAGGGACTACCACAAACCCACATAACACATAGATTTCAAAAGCTTGTAAACTTGTTGCCCAAAAAGGCACTTTCTTGTAAACTTGCTTGTCATAAACTTGATATCCTTGCAAAAATCATTTCTGAAAACATGATTTCATAAACATGTATCCTTTTAAAAAGAAAATTCCTTTTCAAAGTCTTTTCATCAATCCTCAACACAATTCATGTAGCCAACATATAACAATTTCACAATTTATTCAGAAAGCAAATAAATGCAACACGTAGGATGCAATTGAAATCATTAAACTTTCTTGATTCAAAAATAACATTTAGTGGCTTATTTACTCTATTATAAACAAGAAACCCACCTTAGAAATCCTTGCTTAAAGACTTGCTCAAAGGTTCCTCATCCTTTGCTCCTCTTGCCTTCCTTGATTTCCTTTAACAATAGCCAAAAATTCCATTCAATAGGAATTCCAATATATGATCAAGTAAATGACAAAATCTGATAATATTCTCTTCTAGAAAAATGTTCCCCATTGTCTTAAGTTTCTAAAGACTCCAAAATCATTGAATTTGGTTCAGTACTCTAAAAGTTATAGCCAAAACATTTTCAGACTATTCTTATACTGAAACAACATTCTATGCTCAACTTCCATCCAAAAATTGAAATTCTTAGAAACTGAATTACAACTTTATTTCTTCATAAAACTTGTAGCCCTATGTCTCTAGTTTCCAACGAATCAAAAATAACATCATTTGGACATCTACAACAAAAGTTATGCCCAAAATACTAAAGCATGTCAGTGCTGGAAAATGGGTCCTCGCCGCGACAAGGAGCTACACGTCGCGACGTACGCAACTGTAGGTCGTGACGTGCAAACCCAGAAACCTCCAAAAACATGTGTTTTCCAACATTCTTCACCTATACACTTCCCTCTTTCAAAATATAACCCATATAAACCTTAAATCATCTCTTATACTTCATTTCTAAGCTCATTACAACCCAAAATCAAAAACAAAACATCAAACCTTATTACAAAACCCAATTCTCGACAACTTCCTACACATATTCATCTTCATTTTCACTTTTAACTAACATTAATCATGCTTCATCTAACAATCAAGTAAGGTTAAAGCTCAAACTTACTTGTTTAGCTCCACGATTCTTTAATTTCTTCAAGATCTGTCAAACCCTAGCATTTCCTCTTCTTCTTCTCCTCTTCTTCTTCCACGACTTCTTCTTCTCTTTTTCAAGCAAAACCCTAACTTCTTCTTTTATACTCTTAATGAATGTAAAATGTCCATTTTTCCCTTCCACTAAACCTTACATCCTTATACTCTTAAGTGTCATGCCCAAAATGCCCTTCATTCATTCTTATAACATTAATACTTCAATTCACTTAATCTATGTCATACAAATCCCACTAACCTTGACATAAATAATTAGCTTCAAAAATTAATCTATCAAACCTCATAACTCATTTAGATCATGCTTAATTCATCAAGATTTCAGGGGCCAACACTCAGTCACAACAAATTAATAAATGAAGTGAGTCTCATGTGCATTGAACTCATAACTAATATGTGTATTATAAATGGTTGAAATGATCGATTTGACTGATTTGAATGTGATGCTACATAATAAATGAAATAATGTGAATTATGTGGTTATATATGTTAATGTGTTGTATGAATTAAATGAATCGTCGAAGATGGTTACCTCACTGAGTTCGCAAAATTCACCAAAATTACAACCTTTTTTTTAAGGTTCAGAGTAGTTACCTCGTTAGACAAACGGGAGTCTAGCCATTGCATTTGTGTAAGAGATAGAGGTCGGGATCAGTTTGTGCCTGCATATGTATTTCATTGTTTTGTATCAAAATGTGTATTCACAAATACTATATAAAGTGTATATGAATGATTTTGTAATGTAATGACATTATGACTAAAATATTTTGTATCTGAAATGGACCCAAGTAACTAGTGAAATTATGATGAGTTGTATAATGTTTGCAACTCTTGTGATTGAAAATGTTTATGAATAAAATGGGCAGTTGAAATTGATTATTGATTTTCCGCATATACATGTGTTATTTTTTTGAAAAAATTGTAATGAGTTCGATTGTTGACTGTTCTAGCATGCCACCCTTGCGGAGTAGTACTTAGACATCACTCAAGATGTTAGGTACATGTCTTGCGAGAGTGAGGTGTTACAAATAGTCATCAATAAAGGTGATAAAATACTTTTCATCACGCTAAGATGGAACATGAAATGGATCACATATATCAGTGTGTATTAATGCCAATAAATGAGTACTTCTTGTGGTTGCACTCTTAGATATGTGTTTGGTTTACTTGCCTTTAATGCAATCTACACACACATCCCAATCAGTAAAATCTAGTTAAGGTAAGATTTCACTCTTCATTAGCCTCATCACCCTTTCTCTAGATATATGACCTAACATTTAATGCCACAAGTAAGCTGAGTGTTCATTATGTGTACTACGTTTATAACCAATATTATGTTCAATATGAAACAGGGATTCAGAATAATTAACATCAAGGTTGAAACAATATAAACCATCCATTAATATACCGGAACTATAATAGTATTGTCATTTATACAAAGAAAAAACACCATTTTTTAACATTGAAATTAAAACCTATATGATCCAACTTACTAACAGAAACTAAATTTCTAGCATATTCAGGAACATAAAGACACTTTTCAAGATCTAGACTATAACTAGTGTCTAAGATCAATCTATAAGTCCTGATTCCTTCTATTTGTGCCTTCATTTTGTTACCCATATATAGAAACTCTTCAGTTTCTTTTATGGTTTGGATCGAAAGGAATCCCTACATAATATGTGACATATGAGTAGTTGCACCTGAATCTAACCATCAGGTATTATTAGGCACCTCAATAAGATTTGATTCAAAACATACTGAAACATTGTACTTACCTTTCTTTTCGAACCAAGCCTTTCTCTTAAGGCAATCATTCTTGAGGTGACCAGGTTTCTTGCAGAAGAAACAACGTTGTCCTTTATAGATTTGGCCCTCATTAATGTTCATTGGGGCTTTGTCCTTCTTGTTGCTTTTCGTTTCCGGCTTTCCCTTTTTGCTGCTAACTTCTTTGTGTATTGTGAGGTGAACAAAGTGTTCTTTCATTTTCTTTAATCTCCCTTCCTCCTGCACCAACATGGCTGTGATTTCTTGAAAGTTTCATTTTTCCTTCAGAGTGCTGTAATTCACTTAGAACTAACCAAATTAAGGAGGAATTAAGTTGATGATAAACTGTAGTAGGAAGGATTCACTCACATCCATGCCCATTGATTTCAGCTTTGCAGCCAAATTTGATATGCTTGTCACATGATCATGGATAGGTTGTGACCAGTCAAACTTCTTAGTCGTCAATTCGCTCATTAAGTTTCCTACAATGGACTTGTTAGTTATGTCTTATTGTAAGTACTCTTTGATTTTCATCATGTTCCCTTGCATTGTCTATCTGCGGCATTGATGGCTTACCATTTTCAGCCATTGTCAATTGCATCAAGTTCAGACTCAACCTATTAAACTTTTCCCAAGCCTCAAAATATGTCCTTTCAGTTTGGTTACTGGTCTCAGTAATAGTTACAAGCTTCTCTGCAACTAATGTCAGATCCTTATCCATAATAACCAACTAAAATTGGATTTGCTCAGACCAATAGGCATAGTTTAGCCCATTGAACTTGATCAGACCATTGCCCATAGCTAACAAGTTACTAGAAACTGCAAATGTAAAAACAAACTCTCACATTAATACTTTGAATACAATTAATAGATTTAGGCAATAATAAACTTTTATATATATATATATATATAAGCCCACCTTTGGGTGATACTTAAACACATATCATTAATCTATGATGATGCTAACATATATATACACACTTTGATAGACAATCAATCATACTCAAGCTAGTATGCATGTTATCTTTGGATATACAAACATATTCACTAAGTAGATATAAGTCTCTTTAATGTTATTAACTATAAGCAATGATCCACCTTTGTGTGATTTCCTAGTATTATAATTAATAATCCCAATTGTTTAGTTCTTCTATTATGTCATTTATAAGCGTCATATAACGTGAACAATTAAAAGAATACATAATTAAATGTCTAAATATCTTTTCAAGCAAGGTCACTAACAAGCTTTCTATACAGTAAACATTCAATTAAAAAAATATAAATAAATTTGAAATTTAACTATAATTTTTAAAGATTAAACAGTCCAAGAAAAATTATAAGGTCTAAAATATATAACTGACCATCTTCAACCTTTTGAATTTCAATTGGAAAACATAATTTCCTGAACATTAACCCCAAACATGTCTCATTACAGATTGCCATGTTCAACACCTTTTGGAAGATCATGTACATGAAATCACTTTCCATAATATTTCAATCCAAACAATCCATCCTTTACAATTGCAAAACTAAGGTCTTTCTTATAGTGGGCCACAATCATTGACTTTTCTTTCAACAATTCATAATTTACTTAAACAAGTAATGCAAACATACTTTTAATCATGGGTCCCATTTTCTTTAGCCTCTTGTTTTACACAAAATCCATGTAAACGAATTTCACATATTAGAAACTTAAATCCTTAACATGGTGGGCTCTACAAGCATAAAAAACTTTCTTTAAACCTTTCCAGGATTCAACGTTGCTGGAAATAATAAATGCATCACAAATCAATGCCTTAATGGTGGTCTCACAGAAACACTTTTCTTGCACTTTTCATTTTCCAGAAGCATAATTCATGAAAACTTTCTTTAAAACTTTTATTCCACATACGCTTCTCACTAACAGGTCAAACTAATTAATGCATGTATGTACTTAACATCTATTTTATTGCTATTTTAGAAATCATTAAAGAAAATAATGCAACATAAATCATTATGGTAGGCCCAAAAACATGAAAAGCATTCCACTAGTCTTTAGGGTATAGGCTTTTCGGTTTTCAATTAAAAACATAACAAACAGGCATGCTAAAATAAACACATGCCTTCGTCTATTATTAGTGAACAAATTGGTTGTGTCAATGAATTTAATCGATTCCACAGCCCACTATTAATCGCTTCGCTACAATGAATTTTAGGGTTAACTCTAATATAAATCAAGGTGTCATAACCTGCTCTGATACCACATGTAAATTAAATTCTTTAACAATTCTAAGCAATAATTCAAGCATAGAATTCATCCAAGATCGTTTATGACAGTTGATTCAACACTTTTGAAAACCCTAAGATTCACGCTATTAACAAAAGAAAGAAATACTAACTTTAATCCATACTCGTGTAATATCTTCTTGTTCGCGAATTCCTTCTCTACTCAAAAATTTATCCACTCTTGCCTTCTTACTTTTCTTCATTCTATCAATGGTGCAACAACGTCTGTTCTGTGATATTTTTCACGTAACTTCTACAGAAGGGAGAGGGAAGGGTTTATTGTTAATTAACCATAACGATTCTAATTACCTTTAACAAGCCCAATAACCATTATTTTGGGCCCACCTTTATATTAGAATCCATTAAAGTAATATGGGCCACACTAATTATTAAAATTAATCTAACAACATTTTTATTAGTAAAAAATTAAATAAATTTCTAAATTTGTGTCTAGTACGTGAAAGATATATGAATAGTTACCTCATATTTTTTTAGTAAGCTTATGATTTATAATAATTAGAATATGAATAATTATTAATTGATTAAACCAAAAAAATAAAGTTTATTGTAGGCACTAAAGCTTAATTGTAGGAATTATTTAAATATAATATTTTTGTGTCTTTATCCATTTTACTTTTATTTAGAAATTTTCTAGAGATTTTGATAAAAGATTGAATTCATATTAAGTTGTATGAAAATTTTTGTATAATAATTACGTATGTATAAATCAATACAATTTTAATAAATCTTTTATATTTAGAAGTCGTTGACATAAAAGAATAAGGAAATAAATGTATTTAACTTAATAACAAAAGATAATGAATGCATCATAAATTAAAAAAATATCAATGTTTACTAATACTCAATATAATTATAAAGGAACAAAGTTTTAACTATCGAGATTCATACTCAAATGATCTCTTTATAACTATTTGGAGACTTGATAATAAAAATACAGAAAAATAGATAAAGATTATTAAGTGCATTAACTTAATTGGTGATTAATATCTCTAACTACATAAACACTATTTCAATGAGTGATTAACATATCTAATAACTAAGTCCACCACTAAATAAT
>JANZXV010000002.1:10340357-10364548 GCA_027576455.1 Erythroxylum roigii
GATAGATAACAATTAATAATTGTTATCTATCGGCTAAACAGAATTGGACCAGGTTTTATCGATTCAACCCACTTGTGATTGGCTAAAAGCTCTACTGATAAAAGCTCAACCAAACAGACACTCGAGAGAATTTGGTAACAGAAAGGGAAATAAAATGATAAATAAGTACGCGAGCTAATTGAAAATTTCCAACGTGCTCCGGTTGTTAGATTTTTGATATTGAAGCCAGATTTCATCAATTAATTAGTAATGTTAAATAAAAGGATCAATGTAACCTTATTCCCCATTGCATCATTAAACTCATTGGTCCGAATGAAGTTTGGTGGGACCATGTAACTCGATATTTGGGGGTCAGCAGTCTCTTTCTGAGTGGATCCTAGGTCCTAACCAATCTGCCCTTAACACACGCGCCTTACTTTGGTAATAATAATCAACAAAAACAATTAAACTAATTAAGCAGCCTGACATAGGCGCATTTAGGGTTGTCCTGAACAGTAACTATGATTATGACCATTAGCTTTTAAATTGTCGTATACGTTATCTTCCTAATTTAATCTAGTGGTGGCAGGGAGGGGGGTTATTGAGAAATACTAGGAAACTGTCGGTAATTTACTACCGGTAACTAAAACAAAAGAGTGTCGTATTATTACCTTGTGTAATGTGTAGGAAAGTCATGGATAGGCACGAAAGAGAACTGACTGCTTCCTCTTATTCTCTTCTTTCTTGAGAGGTAGACTGCTCGGTTTGTTTTATATAACAGTGCCTCTTTTCTATCAGAGCCTGGCACATGAATTGGATACGCATGTCGACTTTGGATTGGCTAAACACGAACCCACGTCACATTTTATTAACCTAAGCTTTTGGAAGTAGTAATATTCGACCAACATATGTTTTGGGTCGCTAATGGCCTAATTATAGGCATGGCGTGGCTATGCATGGAGCTAGTATTTAGCTAGTAAACAATATGGAAATTAATATATCTGTTTACTTGGATTCCTCTGGCATTGTAGCAGATACATATAGTTTAACGAAGTTTGATTCTCTAACGTAACGTATTAAACTGTGTGATGCATGTACTACAAATTCCGTTCCGTGATTTTTGCCTGTAACAATTAACGAATAAATACGTACAATATTCTTTGAATGAAAGCTTACTGTAAAGTTGTGATAAAATCAAAACAAAAGATCACATATCCACGTCAATGCAACTTTATATCTACGACCACCCTTCAAAAAGAGTCTTTAGTTGACACTATGCATTGGAGACCTTTATCTAAATCTCAAAGCATTTTCAAATTAGTCTCTTTGCACGGCTAAGAACAAGAAAATTATTTGTACTAAAAAATTATCTAACATGCACAAGTGGTGCATGCTATGGCCGTTTGTAGACTAGGGCTAGGCTTCGGATACAAGATTCAAGTGCATGCCATAATGAAACTAATATCAATTCATCATCCCACTCTTAAAAGTAGCTCCCAGCACTGGAATTATAGAAAATACTATCGTGGACAGGAGGATGCTCCTCAAGAATAATAGAAAACACATTTATATGGTATCAACTTGCATAAAGGAAAGAATAATGGAGTTTTAAAATCCTTCAAAGGTAGATGTGACTTTTGATTTTTGTTTTGTGGGGAAGACTGAATGTGTAAATAAAAACATTTGCACAATAAATACTAAGCTGCCATGGAATTATTTGCATGTCTTTCCCTGTGTGCAGTGCAGATGAATATAGGTGTCATGGGTTAATTAAGGGAAGTATTTAGCGGATAAGCTTCTGGACATGCACAGCAAAGTGATGAATCTTATGAACGAGAGTGTAAGAGCTGACCCCATGCAGTCTGGAGTCATCTCCAAAAGCTTTTTAGGAGTGGAGAGAAAGAGAGAATCTTTGGTGGGACTCACGAATAAAACATCTTTCCGGTTGTTTTGCTTTATGTCTTTTTGATCCTTGTTTCTATAGATATATATTCTTATCTCAGTTCAGTTCATATTTCTGTTGACAGTACTTTGAATGAGTGTGTGAGCAGTTATCTGTCGTTAGAAGTTGCGCAAAACAAACCAAGTACACTCGCCAGTTTAGAACCTGAGATTTGAAAGTGTGTTTATGTCAATACATCATGTCCCCTTTTATTTGGTTATTTTGTTAAATCACTCATCACTCATCACTCATCACTTCCACTTTTCTTTTCTGTTTTTTTTTTTTAAATTTTTGCATCCCATTCCCACCGCTGTCTCCTCCACTCTTCCCTTACCATTGCTTTCTCATAATTTAACACTAATACCCACCAAATATCTCCCCTTTCTTTGTCTACCTTCCTCTCTGTCATCGTCTTTCTACAGTTACGTTGCAAAAACTAACAGAGCCACCATCCTGTTTTGTGTGTTGATAATTAAACATATCAAGAAGAGCACTACTGAGGCAGACCTCTCAAAGTTTCTAAGCAGCTTTCTCTCTTTTTGTCCGCGTATCCACAACCTAGTCTGGTACTGACCACTTGCCACTTGCTGCAGAGGAGGGTACGAGCCTATATACTAAAACTTTCTGCTTTCACTTCTTCCTTTGGTCATTTTTCTGTTTGTGATTTCTTAAAGTGCAACCGACTGATCAATGGAGCTTGGTGTTGTTATAACAATTGTGTTTTCCCTTTTTGGCTCTCTGCATCTATGTTTGTGGATTTTACTATGTGGGTTTCTTTTGGGTTGCTTTGGTATGTGCTGAAGGTCAAACTTACTCCAATTGACTTATGAATATGATTGTTGTCACTTGTCACCTGAACTATGCGCTCGTTGATGTCTCCATATCACCTCCCATATACGGCCTCGCTGATTTGCATATCTTTTATGTATTTCATCACATGTTGGTCATACATGCTAGATTAAGAGCTTCAAAATTTGGCAGAAAGTTGCTCTTTCTGTAGTTCTCTGTTCTATCTAAGCCGCTTCCCTACTATTCTGTCTTTCCTTTTCAAAACTATGTATAAGTTGAGTTCTGAGTTAGTCTTTGTTTTTTTTGGATCAAAGGACATTTTTTTGACTGAATTGAGTTGGTCAATTTTAACTGTAGTTTTTTTAACTAAAAATTGGTATCAACTTCGAGTCTCAGCTTTTGGCCTTTAGGTACTTCTCGAAGGTATTATTTATGTATTTATTTATTTACCGTAGCATCCCAATCTTGCATGACTTTGAACGAGTGTAGGACTTGTCCCTTTTCCCCTTCTTTTCTAGATCCAGGACTAGGATACCTATGCTTGTTGTGTGTAAATTATATGGCTCCCTTCCTTTAATATTGCTTTGCCAATAACTGCCTCCTGCATAAAAGATTCTTGGGAAATACTTTTCTTCTAGTTCTGCAGATCTTTTGATAAGAACTCTCAAACACAAAATATGAAACTCTAGCTCTTCATTGGATAACCAATCTTCTAAGCCAAGTTGATGGCAATTAGTTTCTGTTAGCAAAGTTTTGAGAACTGATGAATGATGTCCTGTACCAAAAACCAAGACATTAGATGAAAAAGATAAGTTCTTACACTAAGTGCCATTATCCTGTCTAAATTTTAAACGCTCTAGTCGTTAATTGTCAATACACGTTAAGAAAGGACATTATTATGCACATGAAAAACATCTTGTTTCGTTCTGAACCCACTGCCAGAACTCTGCCCTCTGTTGCCTCATATCTCCCTCTTTTATCACCAGCAATCCCTATATTGAACTCATGCAGGGCTGAGGAGGAACACGGAGGCAAGTTTTATGGTTTGAATGCCTTTTGTCTTTAGATGAAATTTCAACATCTTAAAAGAATAGCTAAGCCTGAAACATTGTACTGTTAATGAGGTCCCTTAATTTGATCTGTCTTTATCTTTATAGTGGAATCGTGATTTTGGAAAATCCTTGATTATCAGCGATTCTGGAAAGAGTAAAACAGGCTTTTCAAATTCTATTGAGTAAATCTGCCCATTCCCTGTTTGAGACTCCTTCATTCCTTGGTTTCAGGTTTTGAAATTATCATGCTCTACAATGGAAATAAAACGTGAATCGCCCCATGTTCTTTAGTTAGCGCACCTTTTTTCTGTGTATCATTCTCTACATTGTAGATTTCTTAGTATCTTTTGTTTATTTTGTCTTTTCACAGAGGAATTGTCAGTTGAAGTAAAATCGATTATGAAGTACTAAACTTAACATGCAAAATTAACAGGTAAGGATCAAGTAGTTTCACAGATGGTGGTTTAGACTTATCTCAATCTTGGTATTTCTATGCAAGCTACTGAAGTGAATATGAAACTGAACATTGATCTCAAAGTTGAGGCTTCCTCGGAAAATGATTCAGAAGTGAGCAGTCAAGTTGCTTCAAACTTATCCATCCTAGAAGCACCAGTAGGTCACTCCAATGACAGTCTGATAAACTCCTCCATTATGAAAGACGTCATAGTTACTCAGTCTGGTTCTCAACCAGTTTCTTTGGACTTAACACTTAGCTACTATAATGATGAGATAGGGGGAAGGGATTCCGTAGGCTTCTCAATGTCAAGCACAAGCGAAAGTAGCAATGAACCACCACTGCATACTACTGCTGCGGCAACACCGCGGGTATTTTCTTGCAATTACTGTCAGCGAAAGTTCTTCAGCTCACAGGCACTTGGTGGTCACCAAAATGCGCATAAAAGAGAGAGAACATTGGCAAAGCGAGCAATGAGAATGAGCATCTTTTCAGAGAGGTATGCTAGTCTTGCTTCTTTGCCTCTGCATGGATCTGCGTTTAGGTCCCTAGGAATCAAAGCACATTCTTCAGTGCACAACAGCTTCATGGCACCAGATAATAGAAGCGGTGCAAGGTTTGATCATGGTTCTCTGGGCCTGCCAGTCTTCGTGGAGGATGATGAGGCAGAACTTCTGTGGCCAGGTAGTTTCCGTCAGGTAGCTGATGCTGATGATAGTGCTCCAAGTTTTGTACTCACAACCAGTTCAAACATAAATTTATCGGCTGAAACTCCTCCAGTGGACTTGGAAAATTCTGCACCAGATCTCACACTGAAGCTTTGAGTCTGTCAGAACTGTCTTCAATGTCTATGCTCCAATATTCACCTTTGTATAGCAGGATGTGCGGGGGCAATCAAATAATACATACCTTCTATTTTGATCTTTACTTCGATGTTGTAATTTTGTATGTTAAGAGTAAAAGATCATTTTGGAGATTATGTGCTTGTATTGATCTGAATTAGTTCTTTGTTTTATTGTTATCATTCCAAATTGTTCACTTTGAATGAGGCTTGGGGATTTAATTTGTTATGGAAGCTCATTGCTCTTTTGCTTTTTTACAAGATCACAGAATGTTACTACTACTGGACCATACGACGACTGCACAATCTATTTGAGAGCTTAGTCATTCTTCAAGCCGTCAAAAGCCCTTCGATCACGTGACAGTGACAAAGTCGCAAACAATGAAGCGAGTGAAGCTCATTGATGGTTGGACATTCTTTTGGAGTAAAAACTAAAGACACCAAGCCAAGCGGCGTTACTTAGGTTGAAGAGGACCAATTATTAAAACAATGTAATAACTAGGGTAGGTAAAAAAAGTCCACTTGGGCCAGCTATTCCACCCTGTGAGGTGCATACAAATCAGTGAGGGGATTAGTCATTGAATCCACCGGTATCCGGTTGATAAAAAAGTCCAAGTTCGGTCTAGCACAACTCGAAGTGAATAAATAAAACTCGATTTGGTCGGACTTCAAAATGAACTTGCATATAAAAAATTCAAGATGTAGACTTAAAATTGGCTAGTTTGGCTGCATATAATGCGAGACTGCCCTAGAGTGCGCAGTCTGTGGCTAACCTTCCCTCTGCACGCCGCCATCTCTTCGAACTTTTTTACTCTAAATGCTTATGACTGGATACACACGAATCTTCAACGGCACATACTGGTCTGCCAGCTCGATTGGTCTATTATCTTGGGCACCGCTTGTTGGTTCTTGTGGTCCTAAAGGAATAGGGCACTCTTTGACATCCAGGCATCTTGGCCGAATTCCCCGACTGACAATATACTAGCCTATGTCCATCAGAGACAACAAGCTTTGGTTTGGCAAAGCAGAACAATTCCTAGCTACCGACTCCGGAATGAGTAATTTATTGGCTAGAATAAACCAACCCTTGGATGGGTGAAACTAAACACAGACGGAGCATGTAAAAGCTCACCAAACTCTGTCTCGGCAGAAGATCTTATTCGCGATAGCGACAGTGTGTAGCTAGGAGGCTTTGTTTAGAACCTAGGATGGTGTTCCTCCTTAGCCGCGGAACTATGGGGCGTCCTTTCCGGTCTGGCTCTGGCATGGGATCTCAACTATCGTAGAGTGGAATTAGAACTGGACTCTCAAGTCGTGTTGAATATTCTTTCTGATTCTGCTAACCGCACAACATCCCTCAATCCTATCATATTAGGCATCAACGAGCTTCTCAACTAAATAGTCCTTTCCCGCCATACTTACAGGGAAGGAAATAGGAGTGCCGACTGACTCGCCAATTTTGCTGTTAATTTTGACTTAAGGATTACCACTTTTGTACACACCCCCTCAGGATGTTTCTCGATCCTCCTTCAAGATATAGTTGGGATTAGCTTCCTTAAACTAATCACGTAATTGTACTGCCTTTTTTTGATTAATCCAAAAAAAAAAGCTAGTTTGGTCAAAAGTTTGAAACTCGATTTTTGTCCAAATCTAAACAGGCCCGAGCCTTTAAAAATATTCAAACTTGTGTCAATGTCATCCTTAAGAATAACCATGGTTGCCTAAGAATAACCACGATCAAGGAATGTTGTGTATAACTCGTACATATGAACTTGCAATTTTGGAGAAGAAAATGAGTGTCTCTTAAAAGTTTTTTGGGTGAAGATGGCTTGGGACACATGCATGGCTTCGGGTGTGCTCTTTTTTAGAAATCAGAGGTGAAGACACGAGGTAAAGACACAATTGTGTTCACGTGACAAAGGCGTGTGAAAGATATGATTTGATATACAATCAATGTTTGCCTATGGATAAGGTAGAAAGATCCACAATGGTATTCTGAGTCACGTCTAAATGTGTAAAGAAGTAGCAGGATCAACGTCTCGAGACATGGACTTGATAGATTTTCTGGAAGGAGATAGTAAAATCCATGATCTAGACAATGGCTTGTTAGCATTCGTGTCATATTTTGAAAAAAGACAATGACATCTATATCCAAAGACATCGTAGTATCCCAAGTCGTGTCAATCGATGATTAAAAAATATAATTAATTTTACTGATTTAACCATAAAAATCTTACACCATTTAACGTTTTTGTTCAATTTTTAACTTGTTGATCCGATTTGCTCTAATAACTCTTGTTGTTAAAAACTGATCAGTTTATTAATTAACCGGTAAATTTTTGTAAATTAATAAATTCTTACAAACTAAAATAAATCAATTAATTTTTTATTTAACAATATTTTTAATTAAACTTTAAATTTTTTATGAATAAGGACAATCTCTTTCAATCATATGTCAAATTCTTTAATTTATTTAATCTTTAGTCAGTTTTATGATGGTTTCATACCGGTTGAACCTTTTAAACCTTAAACCTCTTGTCTTACCGGTTTAACTTATGGTTTGGTTTTTAAAATATTAGTGTCAGTGATAGTCAACCTTATCAAGGAACATATTTTTGATGAATTTCAAACTTTAAAAGGATTTGACCTATTATAATCATGTTTAGACTAGGTAAGGTTTATTAAGAGGTTATTTGAGTAAAATTATACCAACTAAGAATTGCTTATAACTATATGGTTATAAACTTATTATTGTAACCACGTTATAATTATTCAATAGTTACTCTTGACTTTTGAAGTTGTCGGTGCACCCAAATAGACAAACCTTATTAAAAATTTTCTTGTGTTTTTGTTATTTATTTATTTCTATTATATTCTTGATGTGTATAATTTATTAATAGGTAGAAGTAAAGCGCAATTGAGGTAACTATGATTTTGATTGTAAAGTTTGACGTAGAGATGTTTAATGGAACTAAGAATTTTTTTCCTATGATAAAAAAGAGTGAAGGATCTGTTAGGGCAACATTGCATATTGAAGGGCTTGCGAGATAATAAGTTAGAAGATAAAAGTAAGCTCGATAAGGAAGGGTTATAGATGCGAATAAATAGAATTGAATGACTTTATCTAGCAGACGAGGTTATGTATTAGGCCTTAGAGATTACATCCCTTGTGGAAATAAGAAAGAAGTTAGAGAGTTGATACATGTCAAAGTCTTTTATAAATAAGTTATATCTGAAGCAAAGACTATGTAGTCTTGATAGCTACTTCATGTTTAGCTCAAAGTTTGAAAATTAATTGAAGTTGCTAACTGCAAGTATACGACTTATATAAAATATTATAGCAAGGTATTGCTCCTTCGAGGATTGGTTATTAACCTTGTAATCCAAATTGAATTTTGTTTGAGTAACCCAAATAATGAGATATTGAAATTACAAAAATTCATATTTTAAAGGTTTGCAAACACACTTCCTAATGTCATAAAAATAAGAACACAATTTTGGTTTAGAGAATCAAATTATAAAGGTTAGTGTCATTCTCTCCATATCATATAATCCCTCACTTTGGTAATGTAATGATGCTTAGTCCTAGGCATTCTAATGTATTGGCCCTTTCTCTCTCAATAATCGAACCAATTAAGCCCGAAATAACTGTTAAATTTTGGTATGTGATCTCTTAATCTATACACTTTATTTAACCATTAAGTGGATATGAAGTAACCTATTGTACAACCATTAAAACATCCAAGATCTCTCTATAAATGTCATATCAACTTGATGTGTGAAGTGTTCTCAAGGCTTCCCACTCTCATGGTACATCCAAACTGATTTCTAAACTCCATTTCTCAATGTAAGCAAGGCATATAAAGTTCACACATCATAAGCATTAAAGCAAACCATGCATTAAACCAAAGTGAGTATTTACATATTTATGGTAAGAACAACCCTAAAATCTACTTAGAAATCTATTACAATCATCAACATCATCCTTAAAACAAGTCCATACATCTTCTCCATACAATAACTAAACAAAAACAAATGAGAGAATAGGGAATAACATGCTTATGAGTTGAAGAAAAAAGTTGGAACTAGGTGAGTTAGCTTTGAGATCTCTTAAAATCACTTGGCTCTCCTTGAAAATCCACCCAAAAATGTGTCTATGTTCCTTATTTTTGTGTGCCACACGATCCTCCTCTCTTTCTATTGCTTAAAATGGGGTTTTTAATACCCTTTTGGGTACTTAAACCGATTTAGGATGGATGTGGTGCAAGCTAGAATTGCCACATGGGAAGTTGGAAAATTTCAACTTCTACCTAGGAAATACCAACTTTCTCATTTCTCAAAAACAAAACATCCAACTTTCTCTTTTGATACCTACAACAAGTCCACATGCAAGTAAATTGATAATCAACAGAAATAAGGTCTACATTCTGCCCAAACATTGACATACAACCATGCAAGATGTATATACATCAAAAAACATGAAAAGCATGCAAAACCTAAGCTTAAAAACCTTCATTTATAACCTAACATGCAATTTATCATATACAATCACATACACATGCAAGTTATATGAAAATAGCACAAAACCTAGGCTAAATATCCTAGTATGTATACTAAACATACACATTATCACATAAAATGACTTAGACAATCCTTTAATAAGTATCACATAAATGACTTATACAGTTTGAAGATGTAGGGAGGAACATATTTGGAAAACATCACAATATATTCAACCAAACAATTAGCGACTTGTAAAGACTAAAGGTGACTATTACAAATAAGGATAAAATAATAATTTCACTTTGTTATTTACATCAATATTACAAACAGTTGGTGATCATACTTATATTGAGCAAAGAAACAATCAGTATGGAGGACATCATTATTGCATTATTGTGTCACAACCAATGGAGAATTAATATCAATAGAATAAGGATGAATCATTCGAGAGGAGTTTTAGACCTACATCGAAGGGCAAAGATAGTCTAATGCTACAAGTGCTAATAATTTGGATATATTAAAAGGACTTTCCAAATAAGAATAAATGGGGTGGCAAAAAGAAATATGATAATTCGTCAAAGTCTGGTAATGCATTATAGAGCAAGGACCTGTATTGCAATGTTAAAGATATGACTACATTTCAATTAGGCAATTTAAGACTTATATATATTGGATAGAAGATGCTTATATCATATCATACTAAACAAGGATTGATTTATGCCATACATGTTAGAAAACTTTGACACTATTTAGTTGGAGCAAAATCTTCAAAATAAGACATACCAGTATAAAGATGTTTGACGGTATTGCTAAGATGCTATGTGATGTCAACATGTACCAAATTTGAAAAAGTACCTATTTTTTGGGATATTTTATATAGTTTTAGCTATAAAACAATAGGGATAATATGAAGATAATAAAAGGTGTACTGACTATAATGAAAGGGCCAAGACTGCTGAAAAATATCTACATACTGATGAAGAGTACATTTATAGGTGGAGATGTTGCAATATAGTTATATTATGATATTATTACATTATGACATACAATATTAGGTCATCTTAATAAGCAGAGGATCATACAATTTTATAAAAGGATTCTATTGAAGGGAATCAAGTAATGAAATTTAGAATTATGCAAGTTTTGCATAATTAGCAAGCAGTTTAAGGTGACATTAAAGATTAATAAGTGCAAAATTGAATGAATTCTAGATTATGTGCACACTAATGTATGAGGTTATACTAGAGAATTGACATTAAGTGGACTCAGTATTTTGTAAAATTCACTATTATTTTTTAAGAAACTTTTGGAAATACTTTATGAAGTATAAATTAAAGATCTTTGTAAAGTTTAACCCATAGAAGGCTAAGTTAAAAAACTAGATAGGTAGGAAATCAAGTAATTGAGATCAAATAATGGTATTAAGTACATGGACAATTCTAAATATCTTGTGAGGAGTGTGAAATATGGAGATACTACATAATTCAAAAAACACCATAATAAAACAATTTTTTAGAGAGTATAAAAGATCCATATTTGAAAGGGCCAGCGTTTAATATTGAATGCAAAACTCCCTAAATTTTTTTGGAAAAAGTAGTGCTTATGACATATTATCTCATCAATAAATCACCGCAGACACTTAATGGGGGAGTAGTAAAGGAATTAAGGGCAGGAAATAAGAAAGATATTTAGATTTGAAAATCTTTAGATGTCACGCAAACATTTATGTTTCCATTGATGATAAGTCAAAGCTTGATTTAAAGTTGTGTTAAGTTTATCTATATTATCTATCCTAAAGGCATAGAGGGATAAAAGTTTTATGATGCAATATCAAAGAATATAGTAATTAGTAGGGATGTGATGTTTGATAAGTAGCATATATTGAAGCAAATACATGAACAAATGTGTCAGTATCAACAAAGTCAATATGAAAAAGGTGTAAGTGGAACTAGGTCAATTTATATCATACTTGGAAGAGGTTAAAATTATGTTTAAAAAATAGATCAATGTCAAGAGAAAAGCATCAGCACAAGTTTTAGATAGAACAAGACGTGCTATTAAGCAATTAAATAAATATGGTTAAGAAGATATACTATCCTTCGCAGTCATCCAAAGCAATAAGGATCCTCCTAGCTTTTAAGAGGATATAAGAAGTCAGAATAAGGATGGATAGATATGGGATAGATGGAGGAAGTAGATTATTTCACAAGAATTGATAATAAGAGCTATTGTAGCTTTTTAAAAGGAATGTGCCCATAAGGTGTATACAGGCATACAAGAGGTAGTCAGTAGTAACAGAAAAAGAAGAAAAAAAAATATAAGGCTTAACTAATAGCAAAAGGATACGTACAAAAAATAGGGATTGATTGTGGTGAAATCTTTTCTTCACTTGTTTATCATACTTATATCAAGATTTTGGTAGTGTTATTACCAAGTTTGGATATGATACATTTGTAGCAAATAGAAGTGAAGACAAATTTTTATGTAATTACTTAGTTGAATAAATTAACATATAGCAACTCAAAGGTTTTACTCAACTTAGAAAGGAGCATTTGATGTGTAAATTAAAGAATTCATTTTATGTGTTAAAGCAATCTATATGGTAATGATATAAAAGGTTTAACTACTATATAATATGAATTGGCTATAGAAGATGTGGGTATGATTATTGTGTGTATGTTAAGAACCTTGATGATAGATCTTTTATTTTTTTTCGTGTTACATATGGATAATTTGTTAATTGCTTAAAAAAGTATGCTCGTTGTAAAAGACCTTATTGGAAAAGGAATTTGAGAAAAAAAGATTCGGGTACTCTCAAGAATAAACTAAAGATAGGGATTTAAAGGGTGGATGTTTTAGAAAATTGTGGTTATTTTAACCCAAATACATTGAGAAGGAATTGGATACATTTGTAAAGAGTAAGAAAAAACCTATGAGCACTCTATTGGCTAATCACTCCAAGATTTCTTTAAACAGTGCCCAAGAATAGATACAAAAGTTGATGATATGTCTAAGTTAACATATACTAACATCATTAAATGTTTAATATATACAATGATTTATAGTATGCTAGGTTTGAGTTATGCTATTAGTAATGTTAGTAAGTACATGTCAAAACTTAGAAGATGATATTATGAAGCAATCAAGTTGGATATTTAGGTATTTGATAAGTACATCAAAGAATGAGATTGTTTTTATCATTCAACAAGGTGATCCTTCAGTTATGGGATATGTGGATTTAGACTATATAAGAGATTTGGATGATATGAAGTTTATTGTAAGGTGTGTATTTTCTTGTGGATAAGGGCTATTTGTTGGAAATAAAAGCTATAGTCTATAGTTGCATTGTCTACAATTGAAGCAGAGTATACAGAAGTAGTTGAGACTGCTAAGGGAGTATTTTAGTTTACAGAGCCAATAAAAGAGGTGGACAACAATTAAGGTAGGCTCAAATATATTGTGTAGTCAAAGTTCCATTTATTTTTTTAAAAAAGTGTATTATGTAGGCACTAAGTACGTCGATGCAAGTTTTATAAGATCAAAGAGTTAATTGCAATTGGAAAAATCTTATTGAAAAAGATTCACATTACAGAGAATGTAGTTGATTAAAAACTCAATTATCTTAATGAAGTTTAAACATTACTTAGACTTCATTAATGTCTTAAGGTATTGAATATGGTTATAACTAACTTATATAATCATCAAGGTGAAGATTATTGTGTATGATTCATAGACATGAAATTATAATCTTGGGTTTTAGAAAACAAGCATCTTTTGGAAGCTTTTTGGGCAACCATGGCCTAGGGCATGTCCTTTTATGAAATTTAGGGGTAAAGACACGGACGTGTTAATGTGGGGGTCCTATTGTTAGAGAAGGAAGAAAGATTCATAACTATGTGTATATAGAAGTAAAAAGATATACGATTTAAGATGCAAACTTGCTAAATCTTATAGCATATTTTGAAAAGAGAATAAAATTTATGACCTAAGACATGATTATATTAGTGGCAATCAATCTTATTTGACTTTATATTTTTGGTAATTTCAAATTCTAGAAGGATTTTATAACCTATTAAAATTATGTTTAAATTACATTGAATTTCATAAGAGGTTATTTGATTAAACTTATACCAGTAAAGATTTGCGTACATATACATATGTTGTTATGAACTTAATTATTGTAATTATAGTCTTAATTATTTAATAGTGAATTAGTTGTTTTTGATTCCAAAAAATATAGACATACCTAATTAACCAAAACTCATTAAATTTTTTATTGTTTATTTCTTTCTGTTTTATGTTTGTTGCACATTATTTTTCAATAAGGAATTTATATTTTTAATTGTAACTTGAACTAAAGAAGCATCCTTATTCAACTCAAAACAAATTAGAAGGATTATTATAACTCTAATAGATTGAGCAATTTCTTTTTAATTACTTTGTTTAAAAGTTCTTTTAGTTACTTTTATTATTTTATACACATTTGTGAAAATTATTTGTATTGATGTATGATAAAATTTTTGTCTTAATTGATCATCACTTATTTGGTTAATATTAATAATAAAATGAGACAATCATTATTTTCAATTTTTTTCTAAATTTGAACAATATAATTATAACCCTCTTTATGTTAATATAATCATTGTAAATCCACCATTTCCCTTATATTTCGCATAGAGAAGAATATCTTTTAATTCTTATCATAATATCTTACCACCTCGGACTTAATTATGATGCATTCTAATGCTATGCACTTTTTATTTCTTTCTTATGGTTAATTTGTAAGACAAAGAGTTTCAAGCAAAAAAAAAGTTTTAAAATAGAATTCTCAACATTTCATATGAACTCTGAAGATTTGTTTGAAAATACAACCCTCAAAATTTGATTAACCTTGTAACCTTATAAAAATAAATGATTTAACCCTTGGTTAGATAAATCACCATAGAAAATTGTTAATTTTTTTTAATAATATGACATACATTCTTTTTTTTTAGGGTGAACCTTGGAGCAATTGGTAAAGTAATTCTTTTGTGATCATAAAGTGATAGGTTTGAACTACAGAAACAGTCTATTTGTAAAACTACAAAGGTAAGGCTTCATACATTATAACCCTCTCAGAGTCCCACAAAGTGGAGAGTCTTAGGCATTGGATATGTTGATTTCTTTTATTCCTTTTTTAAACAAACGTTTGAACTAATTAACATTTTTTAGATCATGCTCATCTTTAGGATGAAGTAGCAGAATGAAAATATCTCAAATATGTTTTATAAAGAAAATAATAATAATAATTTTCTCATCTAGTTAAATACTTACAAGAATGTAGCATTTAAACTTCATATTCATATTGTTGTAAAGTTAATACAACTCATATATAAAATATTTTTTTTTGAGAAAAGAATGGTTACAAACGAAATACATCAAAGTCTAAAAAAAGTGCAATATAGTTCAAATAGTCATAATCTACATGTACAAGTCATAACATGATATGATCATAAAATATGTGAGAAATGGGACATAATTATGTAAGTGAATTTTTTATGATGTCAGTCTTCCCTTGTCCATTTTCGTCTGTTTACTTGGAAGATCAACGGAGCATAATCTCAAGCACTCCCTGCCCTTCACGGCGGCGGCAACAAACGACGTGTTCATAACACTGATACATAGATAGTTAATATTCATTTCGCACGTCTTCTCAGACCGTTTTTTCCTTTGAACAGCTACAATCGCGACGTTTCTTAACACATCGTTTTTGGTGTCCAATCGTCTTTGTTTGTATATATAGCAATACCAATCGACTTATCAAATATGTCGTCCGTTTACCGGTGAAAAAAAAAAGCAATCTTGGTTACTAAATACACAGGAATACAACCTTTATTGTCATTAATATTATGAGTCATTACACTCGTTATCATATTGTGTTTCTCGTGATTTTTATCTCAGTTTTTCCAAGTTGTCGATCATGGGGTTGGTTCTCTTCTTCTTCTTCTTCCTCATCACAGGCTCGCAATACCCAGGAACCCTCCTCCTACACAAAGGACTTTTCTGTTGCTGAATTTTCGATGGATGGTTTCAGAGACGACAAGGGAATTAAACTCGTTGAGTATGCCCGAAACAAATTGGCCCACAGTAATTCTTGTTGGCAGAATGCTTATCAGCAGCTCTTTTCTGGTTGCTCTCAGATTCTTGATGTTGAGGAAAAGCGTTCCAGATTCGCTTGGCACCTCAGTGATTGCTTTCAGAAGGACTCAGGGAGGCCACCTTTCCCTTATTGTGACAAAGAATCTGCCATGGTTCATTGTCTCAGGCAGTTATCTGAAAATGAGAATAAGGTGTATTTGGAATTCTTGCTTGAAACCAATTCTATATGCCATCAGTTACAGTTAAGTGTATTTTTCTTTTTATGAATTAAACAATATATGCTCTTAAAGTTTTGATGTTTTGACTGACAAGTGACCCTGTTACTTTTCAATAATATTAGGGCCAATGCCTTCAAGAATAAAATGGAGAGACTAGTAAATGATCTGAAAAGTTCAGCGGAATTCGCTGAAGGCCGGCTTGAGAGCATACAGGAGAGAGCAGATTCACTGTTGCAGAGCTCAAACGAGATTCATGATTCATTAGATTCCGTTGACACTCGAGTTCGGAATGTAGCTAAAACAGCGGGCGGATTGTCTGATCAAATGAATGTTCTGTCCAAACATTCAGAAGCTGTTTTCGAGCAATCCAAGGAAATTGCTGATTCCCAATTGAAGTTGCTGGAAGAGCAAGGAAGAATGAATGAGAATTTCAAGGAAGGGATGGCGATAATTCAGGATGGTTATAATACTTTGGACCAACAAGTAAATAACTTGATGAATGAAGCTACAGAAATTGAGAAGCAGATGGGAAATCTTGAAGTGACCATGTCTTCAACGATGCAGAATATACAAAATAAGGCTGAAAATATCGAGAATGTGGCAGAGAAATCCTTGGATAAGCAACAAGAACTTCTAGATGGTCAATCCACTGCACTCAAGGGCCTTCAACTCTTGACTAAATCCCAATCAGAAGCACTGGAAGAAAGCAGGTAAAGTAGGGAATTTTCCAAAACTAACACGTCTGTACAATCTATCTCATGTTCTTTTCAAATTACAGGACTACACTGCAGCGGTTAGCCGAGTATGGCCGTAGACAGCAGGAAGAGCTTCTTCAAAGGCAACAGCATCTGCAGCAAGTGCACGATCACTTGATCCAAACTTCAAACTCAATATTGGCGGCACAGGTCACTATTGCATTGAACTATGGTATATACCTTCACATACGAGTACTAACAAGTTCCTTGTTATATATATGTATATATTGCAGGAAGCCTTTGAATCAAAGCAAGCAAGCATGTTCGTAGTTCTGGAGAAGCTATTTACTTTGCATAACGCAATGTTGCTAGAGTCACGAATAGTAAAAGCATTCTTTATCTACTGCATGTTAATATTTATCATCCACATGTTCACCAGTACAAAACAAACGTACGAAGTAAGAGCTAGACTACATATAGGTAAGCATGTTATCCTTATGTGTCTGTTTTAGAAGTTTAGTCCTTCTGGAATACAAACTTATAGCACAGATTAATATTGGTTCACAGGTTTGTGTGTTGCATTCTCCGTAGAAGTTGCAGTACTTCGGCTTACGGCAACTTCTATTGATCAGCAAACATGGATGATTAATACGATCAGGTTACTGTTTGTGCTTCTTGCTTCCTTTCAGCTTTTGTATGCTATTTACACGTACAGGTTAGTGAAACGGGAACTCTACCTAGCTTAGTTAAAAATTTCGGAATTGAGAATTCATGATTCATTATATTTCCTGTCAGGGATTACGAAGCTTTGAATCATAAGATGATTCTGACATTAATGGAGAAGGTCAATGCCATGCAAAGCGACCATAAAAGGTTGTCATGGGAAACAGGATACCAAATAAACTGGCCTTATTGGCTTAAAACAGAGTTACCAGAGGACGATACCTTGGAAGACCCTGATTATACTTCAGAAGAAGTTGAAGAGAATTCAATCACTACAAATTCCATGATAGACACGTACAATCTCCGGAGCCGCAGCAGGGGCTGAAAATTTTCTAAGCTGAAGCTTGTTTAGTGTTCTCTGTTATATTTATCCATTTAACACTATATTTCTTTTTGAAGCTTCACCTAACAGTCATTCTGATTTCCCAAAGTAATTTCTTTTTGCGGAAATCCTGTTCTTTTGTGAATTAATTTTCTCAGGTCTGGAATGTAAAACTTAACATTATACGAAAATAAAATTTCACTACAAGAAAAATCCACATTTGCGACCGAACAATACCGACGGTATTGAGATCCGTGGGAAATACCGACCGAAACAATCATTCGGTCGGAGAAATTGGCAGGCAGTTCAAAATTAGCGACCACCCAGTATTCGGTCGTAGAACTTAGTAATGGGTTATTCACCGACCGAAAACTCGGTCGGTACTGGGGTCGGTAAAACACGACTGTCACTTAAAACCTACCCCTCTCTTTTTTTCCTCTCCCCCGCGCAGACTTCCTCCTCCCTCCTTTGGCCGCACCTTTCTCCGTCTCCCTTGCTTTCTCCGGCGACGCGTGTGTCTTCTGCTCCGGCGAGTGGCGTTGGCTTCTTCTTCTCCCATCCGCGCGTGCTCCGGCGACTGGCAGCTGCTTCTTCTCCGTTGAGAGATCTGCCGCCTTGGGTCTTCTCCGCTGGTGTTGTGCTCCTCCCCTCGCCGCACGTGCTCCTCCTCTCGCCGGCGTTGTGGTCTCCGACGAAGGTAAGCCCAGCTCCTCCCTCACCGTCGGTTTACCGATGGGTATAGAAATTTAAAATAAATTTCTATGTATTAATTTTGTTTGTTCTTATATTTAAATCTATATTCATTACATTTGGAGGAGAATTTGCCTCTCTACATTATCTCATTATATTTCTTCAAGCTTTGTTAGAGTATGTACACTAAAAAAAGAGATGACTGTGCAATTCTAGATCTTTGTTACATAATGCACATCAATTTGGGATGTATAAGTATTTACCAAGTCTTTTAAGAGTGGGAAGTTTACATAACCTGAGATTGTACCAAACCTCATGTCCATGTGTGAACAATAGGCTGTCTAATATACAAATGTAGTTTTAGTAAATTTCAAACTCTAAAAGGATTAAACGACTTATTGGAGTAATGTTTGAAGTAGGTTGAATTTGATAATTAGCAATTTGTTTGAAATGTACTAGCTAGACTTTACATATCAATATCCTTATTATAAACATAGTTCTATAACAAAGGATAATTTTCCATACGATATTCAATTACATAAGGAAATCAATTATTCAAGATTAATATCATATTGAATAAAGTACATTTAAATATTCTTGTGTTCTTATTATTTTTAATACAATTTTATTCTTCTTATACTTGATTTCTTAATAATCTTTAATTATGCTATCTTAATTAGCACAAAAAATACATTTTATTAAAGAACTTTTAGAAGCTTGATATTAATAACTCTTTTTGTTTGAAACTCAATAACTATTTCTATAATATTAATAAGTGAAAGGTTGGTAGTTTGACCTTAAATACTT
Organism: Erythroxylum roigii; assembly: GCA_027576455.1. Lineage (NCBI taxonomy): Eukaryota > Viridiplantae > Streptophyta > Magnoliopsida > Malpighiales > Erythroxylaceae > Erythroxylum > Erythroxylum roigii. The sequence goes on from JANZXV010000002.1 coordinate 10,359,511, forward strand.
CCTTCTTTGTAAATCTTATTTAGAGCAAAACTTTTTTTTGGAGAAAGAGAATCTTCGAACAATACTAGTGGGTTCGAAGAGAAAATTATTTTTATTTATCATATTTTATTCTAATGTTTATTTTTATTTTCTATTTTGACAATTAATATTTAGATTTATTTATATTTATAATTCCAAAGGAATTTTTTATCATAAGAGGGATATAAATTTTATGTTCAATTTTCCATTTTGATTTATATATTATTTTATTACTATTATTATATTACTAATGTTGTTCTATATGTTTAAATTCTCTATTTCTTTAATATGCTATTTACTATATTATTATTATTGTTTCATGTTTATTAGTTTGTGGAATGTGGAACCAAATTGAAATGAGGCACAAAATAAAAGAATTTTTAACAGTTAGATGGACTTGAATGTATTATTTAGCTAAACACTACATGTAGGCTTCGAATGAAGGCATAGGCTTGGCTACTACTAAGTTCTTTTACTAGTGGCTGCTACTGCGTTCTTCGTCTGGTTCCTTCTACGACTACGCCTCCCTTCCGCTAGTTGTGCCTGCGTTCTACTAATGTAGGGCATAAACACCAATACTCATTCCTCAATTCACTGAACAGTTTGAAAAGGTGTTAATCTTCCTATACAATCTCATGAGCTTCTATAAAAACATGTCTAAATTATCACAAAAGCCATCCAATTTGTCAACCTGTGAATTTTACCCTTTTGCACAAAATACTTACATTATAGTTAGACTATATATACCTATACATACCCTATTTGTTGAGAAGTCTAATTTAACTTAAATTTTCTTTCCATATTAGGCTATTCTTATATATTTGGAAAGGTAGCTTAGTTCAGGTTTTTGTATTTTTGACCAGAGTTGTAAGTATAAATATGTAATCAATTTGATTGATGTTTATATTGTCATTAATCTCTAAGCAATTACTTAAAAATGTTACATCTCAACTTGAGTGAACCAATATGCACTTATTCAAATTAACTTAATTAAAGCTCTATATTTGTTTTGGTTTAGTAAGATAATTGTAATTTAGGGATTAATTGCGTTAGCTAACTTTCAACAATACATTAAATCATAAGAAGTTGATAAGTTTATATATTATTCAGAGTATATAGTACTTCCAATTTGGATCAAAGGAAGATTGTCAATTATTTTGTTATTTCATCATTTGAACTTAATACAAAGTCATTAGCCTTTTAAAAATCTAAATTTCTATGAACAAAAATATCGACCAACACATATATTTAGTTTTATAGTTTTTGGAAATCATAACCACAAAATGTAGACATACAAAATTCTTAACCTTTTAGGAAATATACTTGATACAAGATGGGAGATTCTTTAGGGAATGACCAAGATTTTGATATATTCATGTACTTAATTTTAGGCATGTGATTTTGATGAGATATTTAATCGGTTGGTTGCAGATTTTGATATGTTCATATACTAATTATAATGTAGTTGGATTGGATGGAGAATAATTCAAATATTATTTGATTGCACATATTATATTATATGATTTTATTATGACATCACTAATTTAAAGTTGTGTTGAAGATGTTTCCTATCTATCTCTAGTTATTTACTTATTGATTCCTTTAGTTTGAACTAGTGAAAGTTTAGAAGAAAACTCAATAGGTAAAGTTTTTGCATTACTGTTGGGTAACACATAAGTTATTGTGCTTGTTAATTAAGTTACATTTTGGGTTTTTTTTCTTCTCCTAACCTTCTAATACATGTTATAAACTAGATTTCATATATTGATTTACTTGAAGAACATTTAATGGGTTAATTAGTATTTTGAAGCTTAGTAAGTGTACCTATGTTTCTATATCCATATATTCAAGCATCAAAGTAACTTGTCATCCTTTATAAAGTATATAGTAGAACACAAAGAACATTAGAATGAAAACCAACATGTTTCATTAAGAATCTCTACATAATTCTTATATAATCGTATAAATGGATGAACGTATTCCTTCAGTGGAGAGTTCTAATCTAGTACCAAAGAGTATACAAGCAGATACTTCTAATCAGGAACGCAGTAAAGATCTAAGTACAACATGTCCATTGAGAAGTGATATTTAGAATCACTTCAATAAGACTAGATCAATGGGAGAAGGAGAGAAGGATGAATGTAAATATTGTCACAAGATGTTGGTCTATAGTTCAAAAGGTGGAACAACTCATTTAAAGAAATATATAGATCTGTGTAATAGAAAGAAGATAGTATCCAAAGATCAAATATTTTTAGCCCCTTAACCTAATGAGAGGGAAGAATGAAATAATTTCTATAACTTATAAAAGTAATAGATAAAGGTTTTTAATAGCTAGTATTGGTCTTTAGGGATGAACGTTTACTCTCTATAATTGATAGCAAAAAATTTAAGATATTCCTTACCTTACTCTAACCAACCTTTAAGATCCCAACTCAAGATACCTTAACAAAAGAAAATTTGAAGATATATAAGGATCAAAAGAAATAAATATTTAAAATGTTGTCAAGCATTAAAGGATGGGTTGCCATCACAACGAATATGTGGACATTCGATAACCAAAATAAGGGTAATATAATAGTGATGACGCATGATATTGATGACGACTAGACTTTACTCAGTAGACCACTAGGGTAACTTATATTATTTAATATTCTTATCATTTATTGTTTGATTATGTTATGATTGATATTTTTCATATTTGCAAATGATAGGTTCATTTATATGACGACACCATATAGAAGCAAAAGATTGATAATCATATTGGTCGAGTGCTTAATGGATTAGAATATTGACACTAAGCTATCTATCATAACACTCAATAATTATAGCATAAATGATGTGATGATATAAAAAGGTGAAAAAGATATAGGTTAAGAACTTGATGGATAGTAGGAGGTTATTCTATATTCATTATTTTGCATATATTCTAAATGTGATTATGAAAGATGAGTTGGAAATAATAAAGGAAATACTAGAGTCGATCAAAGATAGTGTAGTATATTGGAGTTTAGCACCAAAAAAATTTAAAAAATTTTAAGAAACTGCGTGAAGACTATGCAGTCTGTGGACAAATAAGTTGGTGTTAAATTGACCTACTAGATGGAATTCGACCTTTAATATGTTGGAGTTGGCAATCCAATACTTTAAGGTGTTTATCGAGATAAGACAAAGAGATTCTTAGTTTACTTCTTGGCCTATAGAAGAGTAATGGAAGTTGGCTAAAGAACTTTGTGCAAAGTTGGAAATATTTTATACTACTACTGCTTTGTTATGAGAAACAAAATATCAAACTTCATACAATTGTTTTAGCAATACGTACAAGATACAAAAAAACTTTATCTAATTGGATATTTGATTCAAATGAGGTAATCTAGGATAGGCAGAGTAGATGATGGAGAATCTCAATTCTTACTAGTATATGGTCAGACATATTATGGCAGTCCTTTCTCTCTTGGATCCAAGATACAAGATGGAGGGGTTTATATTTATTATTACATGTTGTATAGTGATTAGGCTCACGAGCATGTTGATGTCATTAAATAATTATGGTATAATCTGTTTAATGATTATCAACTAATATTGGAAAAAAATTAGGACCGTAGTAGCTCAGCTCCAACTTTAGGTTTAAGTTTAGGTTCAACTTCAGCTTCTTCAAAGACTAGTGTGAAACCCTCATTTATAAAATTCTTGAAAAAAAAAAGGTAGGAATTCTTATAGTATAATGGAGTTAGACAAATATTTGATAGCAAATAATTCAACCGAAGTTGAATGTGGGAGTTTGATGTATTGCTATGTTAAAAGAACCACGAAAATAATTTTCCAATCATGCAAGTAATTGCATGAGACCTCTATTATTGGTTTAAAGTTTGCTTTTAGTACTGGTAGTCAAGTTATTAATCCTCACTGTGCTTGATTTCATCTTAGAACTGTGGAAGCCCTTATGTATGCCTGAAGTTGGTTAGATGATGAAGAATTGAAGGTAAACTTTATTATTTATGGTATATCAATTTTGTCTATGTTTTATGATATTATCTTATCGTATATTGTGTTTTTAATTTTTATATTAATAGAGTTACTGATACAGAGGAGACCAATCATTTATCTAAAAATATTTAGAAAAACATATTTGATGATGAAGGTATATTTGGTTGTTGATTATTAAGTGTTTAATATTCATTTAATGCAATTATTGTTAAAATTATTAGGTATATTTTACATAATAAAATTTTTATATGTAGATAAAGTAGAGTGAACTATTGACGATCCAAATTATAACTATTAGCCATCTCCTTTCCTTTTGCAAGATAGTTATTTTTAATCTTTGTTTTTAGAATTACTTATTTTTCATGTGATTTTTTAATAATTGAAGATATAATTATTTATTTATGTGTTTTTATGCAGGTTTTAAATTGTCATATCTGCTTGTTTACTCAACCTTAATATATGCTCTCTAGTCTCTAATCTTCAACTGTAATTTGAAAAACCAAAATGATTAATAATTTCGCAGACTATAAATCACATAAACGCAAAATAGTAAATACACTGGAAATTTAGTAACGCAGTTCGGTAAATTTGCCTACGTCTGTGGGGCCCTCACCCAGATTAATTTCTTCTACTGTAGTTCACAAAAAATTACAAAAGATTGATCTACCCCGTACGACTCAATCTATGTAACCAACCCACAACCTAACTACCCGTGAAAGATTTTCACGCTCAATAACACGACCGACTCGTGTTAACCTCGTCAGAGGATTTTCCTAGCTATTTCTACTCAAAAGTAAGGACAAATAAAATAAGAATGCAACAATTTCAGATCTAGAATTCTTCACTAAAATATTCAAGTAGCAGCACCAACTATATGAGTACTCATTTGTGATAGAGCCTTTTTAGTACTACAACCACCAATCAAGAACTCAGCAAAAACAGCAACTGCGCATAACCCTTGAACTGCTTGATAGAGATAACACCAGTGATGCAATGCTGCTCTAAGTAGACTCACGAAACTAGCTCAAAACAG
>JANZXV010000002.1:10461567-10473954 GCA_027576455.1 Erythroxylum roigii
AACAAAATACTGGCAATGTGCAAATTATAAAAGCTCAATACGAGGAACCAACTTAAGCACAAAAATCATGAATTAGGGGTCAACAAGTGCATAAATACTTAAGAAAACGGGGCCAAATTATAGTATAAATTTGGTTCAATCACCAACATATGGTATGAAGAAATTGGAATATAATTAAGTCTCTAAGATGTTTAAATTCTAGATGGAGTTTGTGCATAGTATATTGTTTGGACAAGAGCAGTCGAAAAATGTTTGGAGTATATCCTTTGACTCACTGAACCAAATTGAGTGATTTTGGTGTGAATGGAAAGATAAGAGATGTAGGAACACTTGTATAGAAGAAAGTTTGACGTAATTATCTCATTTTCACTTTTTAATTGAAGGTGAACAGTAGACTCGAAAGGGGTATTTTGGAAAATCTGAAAGTAAGCTAGAGAATAATGAAGTGTGATTTCAATGGGTCTAGTGAGGCATAAACCTAAGTATAAATTATACTTAGATGAGTTTTGATATGAGATCAATTTTAGGATAGAAATTTCCCTGGGATTATCATGAACATGCATTGTACATAATTTATTTCATACATGTGCACTATTGGAACGTTAACCTCAGGACATTGCCGGATCTTGCAGGCTTTAGCTTTGGGAGCAAGTTGTGAGTAACCTAGATGGTCTCACTTAATTATTTGTTTGCTTGAAAAAATGTTTTGAAGATTGAATGAATATGAATTGATTGTGGATTCCGGATAGGAGGCCCGATGATTGTGTAATGTGGATTGAATTATTGAAGTGCTCCTTGAATGTGATTGGAAAAACCTATGTGCTTTATAATGTGATGATTTTGGTGCATGCATTCCATTCATGAATGCAAAATCAGATAATGGCAGTTGTGACCAGAGTGGCCACTGATTAGAGCTTAAAGCTCAACGAGTGTTACTGAACCTCGAGCTCACAAGTGATTCAGAGCCTTAGGCTCAACGTTTAATGGGCCCTATATGGGACAGTTTAGGCACTCGGTCACAACAACGTAATAATTGGAAAAGTGTCTCATGAACGTTTCATATGCATCTTTTTAAGTATGTTTGATTGATTGAAACGCAGAATGACTTATGCTTAAGTGAAAGTGTGATACTTTTGTGATATGCAAAGTGATGAATTAATTGACATGTGAATTGATGAGATGCATGAATTAAGTGAATCATTGATGATGGTTACCTCATTAAATTCGCAAAACTCATCAAAATTGCAACGTTGTCTTTTTAGGACTGAGAGACGACTCTAGCTACTGAGAGGCTCTATTGCCGTGTAGATTGTGATTTGGCAAGAGAAGTCATAGCTCAAAGGTCGGTCAGCTGGAAATTTTGGTTGGCTTAGATATATTTATTATACTTTCCTCTTTCATGTAGTACTTTTGCACTAGGTTTTGTTTATGTACATGTAGTAAAGGTTGAAAGACACATGTAGACCTTCGATTTTGAGAAATGACATGAGGAAAAGTTGTCTTAAAAAAATATTATGGTTTTCTTATGATGCTTTATAAGTGAATAATGATATGATGCCTTATGAAGTGAATGTAGTGATCGAACGTAGTGTACCTTTATCCTCGGGTCTGTGCCAGAATGACCTCCGGGCGTCCCGGTGCATATCCCTAGAGTAAGGGGGCGCTACAGATACTCTCTTAACTAAAGGCTTAAAAAGTCTCTAGCATGATTTACTTACAAAGCAAATGGATTTGTTCCTCATCTACAATACCACGTTTTCCTATTTTAATATTGGTTATAATTGGGGATTGAATCCATTATCAAAGTAAAGCCTCTATACTTGTATTGCCAATTTCCCTCTCTTATGATTTCTTCAACCTTAGTTGACAATGGAATGAGAATTTTAAAATTTTTTATACTATGTTGCTGGTAGAGAGGGCTACGTTTATTTTATTTGTCAAACCAAAACCATGCTCTCCTCTCATTCCTGATCTCAACTTTGATTTCTTGAATCATTGTGCTTCTTATCTTAAAGTTCGATTTAATGTCCATGAATAAGAAGGTTTCTCCTTAATGATCCATAAATTATGATCCTCAATTATGTAAGATTGCATCCATTTGACCTACATAGAATTAAAATCCTCAAACATCTTCCAAATTCTTTCAACTATAAGTATTTTGTTAGTTATTCTAGCTAATTTAATTCTCAAACCTCTTTCCTTCTTAGATGAGAAAACTTCTTTCTAACTAATTTTAGCTTTATGTTGTATCACTAAAATGGCCTGACCATGAAAAATTTCTCAACCATCTCTCCACCTCGTTAATCAAATTCAATAGAAGGTACGAATGGGAGACCATATGAATATGTAATTTATGTAATACTGCATATATTAGTTAAATTTTAATAGTACATAAGAGGAACCAGTGTCCTATTCTTTCTAAATTGATTCAATGAGAGGCAAGATATCTCTAAAGGTAAGTATTTTATCAGAAATTAGGATGCCTAGTTATTTAAAAGGGAGCTTTTATAAGCTGAGGCTTGAGATTATCATTAAAATATCTACCTGCCATTGTTAATTTGCATAAACATAATGACAACTTTTGGTTTTATTTGTGGAAAGGTCTGATAATTGACTAAGGATTTAAGAACATCCAAAAGGAGTTAGATTAATTTTGGATCTGTAACAGAGTAATTTTGGATCAATACCATATACTAATAATAGGTCATTTGTAGATATAATATGAAATAGCTCTTACCTCTTATATTTATTGCAAAATACAACTCACAACACTTTTAATGGTCTGATAAAAATTTAGTGGATAAAGTGAACATGTAGGGGAAATTGGATCCTTTTGTCTTAGTCCCTTAGCACCTTGAAAGGAAGTGGTTCATTCCCTATTCATTGGTATAAAGAAGGAAGTTATTGAAATACATTGATCAATCTATGATACAAACACACTTGGGAAGCCAAACATATAGTTTTATCAATTATAAACTTCCATTTTATTAAGTCAAAAGGGGTTTTTTGAAGTCAATTATCAAAGTATAACTCTTTAGCACCTTTATTGTTTTTGTATTAAAGAGCTTTTGTACAATCAGTAAGTTACCACCTGTAATTGTGCCCTTGATAAAAGCTCGTTGAGCAAGATTAATGATTAACGTAAGATATTTTTTCAATCTTATTACTATCATTTATATATAATCTTGTATATAAAATTACAATAAGATATTGGTCTAAATTCCTTTAAGGAACTAATATTTAGTGTCTTTGGATTAAGACAAAGGTGAGTATTATTCCATTTTCTAAGAAATTCTCCATTATTGAAGAACTTCATAACTATTTTGGTGATCATATGCCCTATAAAGTGCTATATTTTCTAAATAAGTAGGCATTTAGGCAATTAGAACCAAAGGCTTTGTGTGGATCCATATCAAAAGCAGCTCTTTTGATGTCCATCTCACTAAAAGGCATAGTAAGTTGCTCCTTCTGTTATAAAGTTAAAGAGTCGGAAAAAAAATCTCAATGACCTACACATTTAGATAATTATTATTAGGGAAACCTAAATTTTTTTTAAAATGAGCTATTCCTCTATTTAGTTTGCTCCCAACTGTCATCATTATTAGCACTCTTCAAGAAAAAAACATTATTGTTATTTCTTATTTATAGATTACATTGTGAAAGAATTTGTTGTTCATCTCCTAATATTTTATCCAATTGATACGAGTTTTTTGTTTCATCAAGGTGTATTAAATCTCTAGAGCTTCAGAATATCTAGCAAAATCTTGCTTTTCTTTTAGTTTCAAAAGGGGACTACCAGGTTTTTGTTTTAGATCATACTAAAAGCTTGTTGATTCATCTCTAGCTCTAGATATATCTAATCCTATGTCTCCTACTCTCTTCAGGTGTATCTTTTTAAGTTACATATTCACAACATATAGCTTCTTTGAGAATTTGAATGGTTCATACCCATCAACCACAAAATTTAATCCTTTTACAATGGCCTCTTCAAATCCCTCTAGCTTTACTAAAAATTATTGAACATGAAGGGGAATTTTATCTTATTATTCCTGAGTTCACTAACACTTCAATATATGAGTGATTTTAGAAAATTAAGGAAATGAAAAATTTTGGGAGAATCAGATAGCCATAGGGGATTTAATTAAGCTCTATCAAGATTTTTTTCTTAGTAAACCAACTTCCTTCCTATTTGTTGCTCCAAATGAAGTAATCTCCTTTGTACTTAAAGACCTTAAGATTTGCAATAAATAAGCAATTCCTTAGGTTGAAATTCCCTAATCCATCTTTCACTTTATCCCTTTCAACTTCATTAGACCTTAGGCTATTATTAAAGTCCCTAAGGACAATTCAAGGTTTATTCATGGTTGAGCCTAAGGAGTTAAGATCCTCAAAACGTAATCTTTTTTGGAATTCATGACTAGCTATATAAATAAAAGTGACCAAAATTAGAGTTGAGGCCTAATTCATTGTTGGAGTCCGTTTTCGGAGCCCAACATTGGACATAGGATCATGAAGCTTAAGCATGGAGGGAGGCTTAGAAGTTGAAAAGTATAAGAAAATCCTTTGGAAGCAAAGAGGGACTGTCGTGACGAACATATCTTTTGCCAAGACGAACATATGGGGAAAATCCCTAGACCCTTCAAGAATTTTATGCCGCGGCGAACGATCTAACTTTTGCTGCAGCAAGCCTGAAATTTTATTTTTACCGCGGCGAACTCACCACGCAAACAAAAATAAAAAGCGTCGTGTCAATTTCGCCGCAACGAACTTTTGGTCTCGCCGTGGCGAAAACCACTGAAGCAAAACCCAAAACCTCTTGCAACCTACCTTATTTAATGCAAACATAAATCCTTTAAACCACCCTCATTCATTCAATCCCAAGGACAAAAATTCACATAAAAATAAACACCAACTACTTCCCAAAACCTTAAACTCATTTGAAAATCAAATGCAATGTGAAAACTTAAAAGTGCTCATAAACAAACCCAAAATACATTCCATTCATATTAATAGGCAAAAGTCTTTACAAAGCTTTAATGGCATTTCAAGCCATAATACATCATTTGAGTTTGAGAACCAAAAATAAAAAATATACTTGAGCTAGTAAAGCATGAAATGAGGCTAAAGCCTTGAACATAACAAACTAATATAATTCCACATAGTGGTTTTATGTAGTTGTGAACATGAGGGAGTCCACGAAGGAGCTCCATGCCACTAGCAGGCAAGCAGAAGAAGCCTTTAGTCGAAGTGCACTTGACAACAGAATGGACCAAACCAAACCCACATAACATGTATTTCATAATCTTGTAAACTTGTTGCCCAAAATGGCACATTTCGAAACTTAATTTTTCTTAACACTTTGCCACAAAGGCATATTTCAGAAATACAATTGTTCATGAACATGAAATTTGTCACATTTCATCAACCAAATTCATACACCAACATATAGTAATTTCTCAAATTATTCAAAAGCAATAATGCAACAATTATAAAGCAATTTGAAATCATTTTATTCTCTTGTTTTAAAGGAAATTTTTTTTGGCTCATTCATTCTATTATAAACATGAAACCTACCTTAAAAATCCTTGCTCAAATACTTGCTCAAAGGTGCCTCTCCCTTTGCTCCTCTTGCCTTCCTGGATTTCCTTTAACAATATCCAAAAATTTCATTCAATAGGAATTCCAATTTATAATCAGGTAAATGAAGAAATTTGTTAATACTTCTTCTAGAACAATGTCCCCATTGTCTTAAGTTTCTAATGACTTCAAAATCATTCAATTTGGTTCAGTACTTTAAAAGTTATGCTACAATAATTTTTGGTTTGTTCCAATACTAACACAGCATTCTATGTTCAACTTCCCATCAAAAATTGAGATCTTTAGAGACTTATTTAAAACTCGATTTGATTAGATAAATTTTAGCCCTATGTCTCTAGTTTACACTAAATCAAAAATCATCTTATTTGGATAACTACACAAAAAAGTATGTCCAAAATACCAAAGTATGTTCTGTGTTGGAAAGTTGGCCGCGGCGAACTTTTACATAAACATACTCCGGGAACATTTTTTTGCTACATTTTCCACTTTTTACTTCCCAAATTTCACATATATCCCATATTATACGTAAACCATCTTCTCTACTTCATTCTGACTTCATTTTTAACCTCATTTCAAACTTAATATCATTGGCAAATAAATCATGATCTATCTTGATCATTAACCCAAAAATTTAAACTATTTTCATATACCATTCATCAACAACTTCCTAAATGCATTCAACTTCATTTCCTCTTATAACTATCACTAAATATGGTTCATTCATCAAATCAAAAGAGGTTAATGCTTATACTTACTTGCTTAGCTTAAAGATCTTCAAACTCTTCAAGATCTCTTTGAAAGTTGAGAAAATTGAAACCCTAGCTTCTTCTCTGCTTTATTTCTCTCACTCACGTTTCTCTCTTCTCCCAAATTCAAGACACATGTTCTTCTTCTCTTAATACCCTTAGTGAATGTGCAAAGTCCATCTTTCCCCTTCCCCCATGCCTTATGTCTTAAAATGCTTAAGTGACTTGCCTAAAATGCCCTTATGCATTTTTACCACTTTTAATACTTTAATCAAATTAACCTATACAATAAAAATCCTACTAACCTTGAAATAAATAATTAGCTCCAAAATTAATCCATCAAACCTCATAATTCATTTAAATCATGTTTAATTTAACAAGAAAAATTTTGGGGGCCAATAATGGGTACATGTACGAATTACACATTGAGTCTTTGAGAAACATTCTAAGCTAGAGACTAAGAGTTCTTGATAGACTTTGTAGTTTAAAGATAAACAGTTATTTCATGACTAAATTAAGGCTCATCCTAAGATGAATATTTCGAGTCAAAATCACCTACCTAATCCATCAAATTGTAAGATGAACTCCAAAAGTGGTTGAGATTCTTTTTAAAAGTCCTTTTATTCCTCTCACCCTAGATTGCATAAGTACCATAGTTGATCGTTGGTTCAAACATTTTCAGATCATCCTTATATGCGAATTTGACATTACTAGCCCAATCTATAAACCTTGGCTAGTTGTTTTTCCAAGTAGTATATTATGTATAGATTAAAAGTGTAGCTCTAAAATGATTTTGAGTAATAGCAAGAGATAAGCAGATGATTCAAAGTTTCAGGCTCCATTCCATATAGTTTGCGTAAGGTATTAGTGAAAGAAATCTCTTTCAATTTCTCTACTATGTTGAGCCTTTGTTTAATGTCTAACCATGGATAAAGGAAGCTTTAAAGGTGTTATCCTTGAATTAAATAAGCTTTCTCCAAGGCACCAAAGCAGTAGGGTGTCAAAGAAGCTGAAGATCGGACTTATGAGTGAATGTTTTGGAGCTATGGCCATTTTGTGTAGTTCTATTATTCATAATAGCATTGAATTCACTATATTTGTAGTTCCATACTCCATTTTCAATTATAACATTAACTTTAGCCTTTAGGAGAACTAAGAGCTTGAGATTGTTCATTCCTTTCAATCTTGTGGAGGGTACCAAAATCATTCCAATTATAATACCATAACCAAGTTTTATTCCTATTCACATTCATTATTTTCATCTCAAGGTTTATGAAGCTTCTAAGTTTTAACTTTTGATTTATAGACCAAAAGAAAAGTTAATAAGGTTTAATCCTCCAAAAGCTTTAGCATTTTGAGATGTGTGCTTACATCCATTTCACCCAAATAGATTCAAACTCAGTAAAAAGCTTCTATATCCTCTTTCTAGTAACATCTTATTAAAGATCTTAATTGAATTTATCCCCAAATCCCCAAACCCCCTTATTCTTTAGAGAACAAACCTTAGAAAACCTCACTTTGGAAATCAAATTTAGTTTTAAATTTCCAAACTATAGAAAATTCTTCATCATCTTTTCAATGTCCTTAATGAGATTCTAAGGAAGGAACAAGTGTCAACACTTATGTATTGAGGTTATTAAGCACTTAAGTGATCAATTGTAATCTTCCAGCAAAAGATAAGAGTTTATTGTTCCAATAACCAATCCCTTTATGAATTGCATCGTAAAGAGCTTGACAATCTCTGTAACTGATCCTTCTATTAGAGATTAGAATCACTAAATATTTAAAAGGCAACTCCTGATAATTGAATCTAGAGATAAATGTAAGAGACGTCCTCATCTCCTAAACATCAACTGAGATATGTAAGTTATTATTCCCTTTATTTATAGTTAGGTTAGATAAGAGATTGAAGGAGTTCAATACTTTTATAAAGTATTTTAGAAGACTATGGATCAGCTCCATATAACAAAATAAGATACATCAACTAAAGAAATATTAAGTAGCTTTAGTTTCTTATATTTATTATGAAACCTGAAAGTTTTTTCCTACTAAACTCTTTATGCCATTATTTTATAGAGTACCTTAATGCATACGTTAAAGAGGTAAGGGATAAAGAAGCATCATGCCTTAGCCTCTTAGCTTTATTGGAAAAACAATGTGGGTTCACCATTCACCAGTATAACAAAAGAAGTGGTAGAGATATATTTCTCTATCCAATAGGTGAATAAGTTAAGAAAGCCAAGCCTATGATGAATTCTTATTGAATTAAATCGAAAGCTTTCTTAAAATATATTTTTATTGAGAATTTTTTAATAGCTTTTTTCTTTTGTAACTTTTAAAGAGCTCTTGATCTATCAATAGATTGTCCCATATACTCTTGCCTTGTATAAAAAATACCTTTGCTTGGATTGACTTAGTCCTTCAGTACCAACGTGAGTCTAGCAGTAAGTTACTTAATAATGATTTTATATGTGACATTACAACATGAGATCAGTCTATAATCATGTAAAGCACTAGGGTTGTGCTTTTTATAGATCAAAATCACATAAGTTTTGTTCAGCTCCTTTAGCAATTTTCCTTTAGAGAAGAAATCCATTACTACTTTACCTACCATGTCACTTGTATGATACCATCTCTTTTTAAAAAAAGCTTACATTTATCACATCAAGTTCTAGTTCCTTGTTTGGGTTGATGATGAAAAGAGTCTCTTTAATTTCCATGGCATTGAAAGGCTTAACCAAACATTCTTTTGTTGTAAAGCAAGTGAGTCTACTATTATAATCCTGAGTACTTATTGATTGGAAAAGATAGTGTTGGGGGTTCCTCGGGAATGTTAGAAATAATGTATAGCATCTTTCTTCATTCCCTGTCAGTTATTAGAAATGTTGTCATCCTCATTCATCAAGGAACATATTTTATTTTGTTCCTTATATATATAATGGAATTATAGAAGTAGATGGTATTTCTATCTCAATCCTTTATCCAATTAATTTGAGCCTTTTGCATTAAGATTGAGTGATGATTCTCCAAAGCTATGGTATACATATCAACTCCATTCCATTCCCTAATTTTTAAGATGACATTCAGGGGAGTTCCTTCTAGTTCTTTTTGGATAAGGCTCAACTCTTCTCTAGCCTTACTGATAGCAGCCTTAGTATGCTTTACTTTCTCCATATGAAGCTTTTTCAATTCACATTTCATAGCTTGTAGTTTTCTCATACATTTGTATGTCTTAAATCCTTACGCACTCAAACCTTTCTTTATAGCTTCTTCAAACCCCTTTAGCTAATAGACTAAGTTGAAATAACGAAACGGATAGTTCAATTTCCCTAACTTGACACCTAAGGATAATGATCAGGACATAAGGGTAGGCAGAAAGTGAGCCTTACTTTTAGATAATTTTAAAAGACATAAAATGTTAACAATGACAATATCTAGCTTTTTCTTTGTAAGCCAATTACCACTCTATTTATTACTCTAAGTGAGAAAAAGCACCATCACATTTTAAGTCATTTAAACGTAAAGTGTTCAAATAGTTTAAAAGATGAAGGTTCTCACTATCTTGATAATCTTAATGCCTTTAGCTTCTTTAGCCCTCACATTGGTGTTAAAATCTTCTAACACTTGCCATAGTGCTTTGACAAAAAAACTGATGAAGATTAGATCAATGTGTAGGTTTTGTATTTAAAAATCATAATTTATAGCATATATAACTTTTACTTAAATGACATCTTGAACATAGTCAACGCTCACCTACATATGAATAATTTGATCAGTAACTATTATTAGTGTGCTTTAACTATTTCAGGCTTAAAACTAATCATGATTTTAATAATAATTAGTAAGGATCTTCCAGTTCTTCCTAAACAACTACTTACAATTATAATTATTATTCATCTTAACCTTTTATTTCTAGGAGGCCAATAATGTGTGGTTTATTTGATTACAAGCAATAAAATAAACCCTACATTATTGCAAGTAATCATTGATTACCTACTTTTGTGAGTCGTTTAAATATTGTAAGAAATTATAGAGAGTTAAAGAGAAACTCAAGAGGCTCAACTAAATACACCATATAACCACCAATCAAGCATTAGGTAAGTCCAATTATCAACTCTAATTGCAGCAAAATGAGCTCTATAAGGGTCCTTGGGCCCTATTAAACAAATATAGAAGAATACTGCACTGATGCATTATGAAATAGAAATCTAGTGTTCAATGACTTAAGGAGGGGGATAACAATAAAAGCTTCTTCCATATTTATTCTAAAGAAGAAATATAAATAAGATAATATCCCTCATAATTGAAGATGGTAGGGTAATTTAAGGGCAAGAGGAGTTAAAGAGTGTGGTAGTTAACTACTTCTAAAACTTACTGGGCTCAACTTCTAATAGTTGCCCATCACTGTAAATATCAAACCCCTTCTTACTAAAGTTAATTACTGGGGAGCAAATTGAATTCCTCACTAAACCTTTTCCTTTTTTTGAAATTGAATATGCCTTATTTAGTCTCAATCCTAACAAGATTCCTAGGACTAATGGGTTAAATGCGTTCTTTTTATAAGAATTTTGGGGGATACTTAAGACATAACTGACTAGTGCAATACTTGAATTATTCAATAATGGTAAGATCAAAACTCATATATATTTGGTTCCTAAGTCTCCTTACCTATCCTTTAATTGCATGCAATCTTTAAAATAATCTCAAAATTATTAGTCTCAAGAAGGAAGTAGGTTTTGCTCGTAATTATCAATCAAAACCATTGTGCTTTTATAAGGGATGACTCTACATGTGATAGTATCATATGGGACCAAGAACTATTTAAGGACTGTCACAAAAAACTTCTAACAAAAGTTAACTAATGAAAATTGACTTCTACAAAACATTTGATATGTTGATTAACAATTAATTTTGTAATCAATATTAGCATTTGGCTTTCCTCCCTCTTCTAATGGATTAAGCAAAGTGTCATAACCATATCCTTTAGCATACTCATAAATGGAGAAGCTGTAATGTTAATTAGAGGTGTAAAAGGCCTTAGACAAAGTGACCCCTTATCCTCCTATTTATTTACTTTATGTTTCTAGGTTTTTATAAGGTTGATTAATCATAATATAAGGCTAGATGGTAGCTTTAAATTTCATAACAAATGTAAGAGATTGAGGATTTTCAATATCTTATTTGCTAATGATTACTTTTTGGTACTGAGACTAATTCAATTGCTTGCATAATTGATTCTCTCAACATATTTAATAAGTTACTGGGGTTGGTCATCACTGAGACAAGATACAACTTATAGTATTTCTTGGAACTAAATATGTTTCATTATAGTTGGTTAAAATCTCAAGGCTAAAAATTAAATCCCCCATTCTCCTATTTAAAGGTATCTATAACAACTAAGAGGCTTACATATAGACAATGCCAACATTTTTTTGATTATGTATAAGGGAGCATAAGATATTGGTGGAATAGAAGTCCTTATTTTACTAGTAGGCTGTAGCTAATCCTATCTACACTAAGATCTAATACATGAGAGAGACAAGCATAATTAGTGTTTTCATTAAATTATTTCAAGTATCTCATTGGTTTTGTTGAATGAAAGTGTGCACGATTTGATGCATTTTTGACACCTATGAGAGCTTTAAGCCTAAGATCATTTATCACATTTGTGTTCATACATATCTTTTTGTTGTGTGTTAAACATAGCTTGTTTGTGCTGAAACTTTCTTTTGAATATATGTTGAGACCACAATTTTTATGAATTTGTGTATAAAGATAATGAGGGCATTTAGGATAACCATTTTTGACCTAAACAAGCCTACCTTACTTTTTATCCTTAGAAAACAATTTGAGCCTTGTCCTTTCTTTTCTTACATAATAACCTTCTTATAAGCCATATTTATCATTTTTGTTGTTGATATCCTTAATGATTTTGAACCCCTAAATTGAAGGAATTGTATCGACTTTATTTGCATAGGATTTTAACTATTTTCATTAAAAGTAAATTAATTGATTCAAGTTGCATTATGTTGATTTTTCATAT
>JANZXV010000002.1:10492436-10511890 GCA_027576455.1 Erythroxylum roigii
TTCTTCTCTCCGTTCATTCATGTTCCTCGCTATCGTCTAATAGCAGCAGCTCGTGCGGTGGAGAGGAAGCTTACTCCACCAACACACTTCAAGCCGACTGTGGGCTGGAGACCTACGGGCGGCCCACGAGTCGGGCCTCCCAACCCGACTGTAGGGGGATGCAACTGGGAGGGTCCACGAACCGATATGAACCGACCCCAGGTGCCCACCAACAACGGCGCAAACCAATGGGGGACCCAGGAGGGAGGAGCTGATCGGCGTCCCGGCATGGAGAGGACCACCGACGGACGACCCAAGGGGACCAGAAACCTTTCCTACCAGGAGTTGATGGAACGGCGAATCAAGGGATTATGTTTCAAATGTGGACAACACTATAGCCCTAACCACATCTGCCCCGATAAACATCTACGACTACTGATTTGGGAGGCAAACGAAGACGAAGAGGGAGAAGCATGGGAGATGGTCTGTCGGGCGCTAGAAGGAGGACTAGAGGATGGGGAACTGGTTCAATCCAAGACTGAAAATTGAGGGCAAGTTATCAGGGATTCCCATCTTGCTCCTCATCGACAGTGGGGCAAGCAACAACTACCTGTCGCAGGACTTGGTGGATACCTGGGGATTGCCGGTTGTTCCAACAGCTGCTTATGGAGTAAAATTAGGAAATGGGACCAAATGTTTTTCACAGGGTCGGTGTAGGGGATTGTCGGTGATAGTTGGGAATGTGGAATTGAGGATTGATGCTTATATTTTGCAGCTGGGAGGCATCGATCTGGTCTTGGGGGCTGAATGGTTGGAAACCTTGGGAGAGGTAAGGGTGGATTTTAAGCAGAAAACTGTGAAGTGGGGATTTGAACAGGGAAAGGAGGTGGTAACCTTGAGGGGACAGGGCAGTGAGCAGCCCCAGCAGCTTTCGGCCTTGCAAGGCATGCTACATTTCACTGAACATTTGCTTATCAATATCAGTCAGTATGATCTCCATATTGGAGAAAGCTGGATATCGGGTGGACAGAGGAAGTGTGTCACAATTGGTGAAATGCTGGATGGACCATCGAAGGTTTTGTTTATGGGTGAGGTTTCTACAGGATTGGGCAGTTCAACCGAAATTGATGTAATAACTCCATTTGATAGAAGTAAGAGCCACCCTGCTGCCTTGACAATCGAAAAGTATGGCATTGGAAAGATGGAGCTGCTTAAAGCCGGCATGTAGTACTTGCTCGTGGAAAGGAACTCCTTCGTCTACGTTTTCAAGATTAGCCGACTTTTAGTAATGGTATTCAGGACTATGACACTTTTCCTGCGAACTAAGATGGCTACCTGGGTGTTCACAACTTATTATGTCATGGGATTTGATCCAAATTTTGGAAGGTTTGCTAGGCAGTACATTCTGCTTGTGCTTGTTAATCAGATAACCTCTTGGATAGCTGCTGCTCAACTCCAACAGCAGTTCCCATCCTTCTGCCTTGAGGACAAGGCAGCTTCTGAAGAGGGCGGATCCTGATAGCACTATGGATCCTGATAGCATTATGGATCCTAAAACCACAGTGACTTATGCTAGGAGAAAGAGGGAGCAGGGACTAAACACGGGCCTCAAACCCATGTTGACTTATTCTAGGAAAGTCAAGGGGGGTGAGTCAACTAACGGTTAGAGGGGAATTCGTTAGAGGAGAGAGAGAGATGAGATACTATGTATGGGAGGGGGTAGTAGAGTAGGGTATCTTTTGGCTATTGTACTATCTCGGCTGTGAAGCTTGAGGGGCCATTGTTGGCTGGAGCATAGTCCTTTAGGAAATTCCTACGAGGCTATAGCTATTATCAATAATATCACTATATTTCCATCCATTTGCTTATCAGTGTACTTAGTTGATTGAATTTACTGGGAAGTTTGAGATTCCATAATCATTTTCTTATTTATATCAGGAACTGAGTGCTAATGGAATGCTAACTTTTGGTGTGGTCTTTGTTTTTACCTCATTTTGTAGAGACATATTGGCATTTAATATGGTTCTTCTATTGTGGTTATTATTATGATTTGTTTAGTATTCCCTGACCTTTAGAAATGTGATTTTCTTGTATTCTATTTTGCAGTTCTTTTGTTTGGAATTGGTGTCAATGAATTTAATTCTATAACCTTTGAAATTTATGCCAGAGAAATTACAAGTTTGTTTTAGAATTGTTAGGATTTGGTGGACTAATGTTCCCATAAATTAGATCCCAAATTATATTGGCAAAATCTGCAATGGTCATTGCCTATGTCTAGAAAGACCTAGCCTTATGGATCAAGGTTTTAAATTGCGGACGTGCGCAATCACCTGCAACCACAATGTAATACACGATCCGCCATTTGAAACCTTGATCCATAAGGCTAGGTCTTTCTAGATACGGCGCAATTGTGGTAAATGCTGCTGGAAATGCGGCTGCAATTGCTGGGAATTGTGGTAATGTTCCAAACTGCAACCTCAATACCGAGTCCTATTGCAGTTTTGGACGCAATTTAAAACCTTGATATGGATGAGCTTTCATTTTGCTATCATCAATTTTCTTTTATCCTCTTTCTAGAGTTTGGAGATTACATAAAATATGAGACTTCAAGCACTGAATCAATGCAATTGGAACTTATTATTGAACATAATCGATTGGATTTGTTTTTTCAAAATTTCTCTTTTAAACATGATAAAGGACTAAACTTCATTTCATGGTTTTGGTTATTGAGTTACACCCAACACTTTGCTGGAGACGTTGGTCTTCTGAAATGAAACATGGTAAGGGACTAAACTTCATTTCATGGTTCTGGTTATTGAGTTACACCTAAAACTTTGCTGGAGATGTTGGTCTTCTGAAATGAACAGTGAGAAGTAGAGGCTTGCATGTAATTTATGGCAAATAATGCTTTACCTAATCTATTTCTGCTTCATCATAGTTGAATGCATTATTTGTAATTATATTGTTCATCTAGGTACTGTCTGTTTAAGATTTTGCTATGGTTGTACCAGGTAATTTTTCTCACCAGCAGTTAAGAAATTTTTGGACTAAAATTTAACCTTGTTTGGAGGTCAATCCTTTTATGCCTTATTTTCTTGTGGTTGCCATTTTCCTACTATAGTGGCCCCATGGTTTGGTTAGTTGCCTTGGGCCTAAAAATTTTGTTTAATTTATACTTCTATGATGGCTTGATCATCATTCTTACACAAAATATTATCGGTACACATTCTATTTGTTTTCAACTTGTGAAGTAGTCTCCAATGCTTCTTGGCTGTATTCGAACATTAACTGGATGTAGGTCTTTCAATTGTTTTCTTTTGCGCATATTTTTGTTTCCTTCTTTCTCTTTCTCAGGATTTTTCTTAGGAGGTGGGATGGGGTTGGAGAATCATGATATTGTTTGAATCAGTTCCCTTTAATCATATTACTGTTATGTTCTCTTCCAGGTATCACAGTATCTCCATAGTAAGAACTGGGACACAAGAGTCGCTGCTGCTCATGCTATTGGAGCCATAGCTCAGAATGTTAAACACACAACATTAACTGATTTACTTGCTTCTATTGAGGCAAAAATGACAACCATGGGGATTTCAGGTGGTGCTGAAGATTTGATAGCAGGGCCTAATTACCCTAACATCATATCATGCACTTCATTTAGAAGGTTGTTGATATATTTTACAACATGGCTTTGTTTTTAATTTTTAAATGGAATCTTTGAATTTTGTTTGTATAATTTTTGTCTTGGCTTTTGTTGCTATTCTTATCCCTTCTCACTTCAATTCGAATTTTTTTCCACAGTTTTGATATCATCAAGGTGTTGGAGTTTGGTGCTTTATTGGCGTCAGGCGGACAGGTAACCAATTTTTTATGAGGTTAGGTATCTTATTTCTCATTGCAAAGTAGAGTCCCATGGTTTCTGTCTTTTTACTTCATCCATACCATCCACATTTGCTTTCCTGACAAAGGAGTCAATTTCCGTTTTGTTTCTTATTTTATGCTCAAGAAAAAGAGGCTGGAATTGAGAACAAAATATTGATTAACCAGTAGTCTACCAGGAATTTCCAGGATTCTGACCAAGATTGATATCTTCTCTTTAAAAGAACTTGAATACACATTCCAAGATAAGAAGCTTAATGTCCTATATTGAAAGTATCTCCCCTTTCGTACACACACTTCTTGTTCTGAATTTGTTGAAGGCCAAGAAGAGATATTAGGAGTAGAGAAGTTCATTTTGTGACAAAGAAATGATGTTCACGTCTCTTAAAATTTAGTTAAAATGTTCGAATTCCATTCACTTACCAAAGTGAAACTTGTGAACGTAGCCAGCCATGAAAACTTGCAACATGTGCGGCAAAAATGATATTAAGTAATATCTTTTTATTCAAAAATCTTAAGATGATGCCGGACTGGTTTGATTTAGTTTAATTTTTTTAATAACTTAATATTTATTGTTTGCAAGAGTGTCCTGCTGGATTTCATAAGAAGTGGTAACATGAACATCAATTAGGAGTTTTCTAAATTACTATGTGAAAATTTATACTGATGGTTATACCATTATTCTGTTTTTGTGTGTGGGTAATGGTAGGATAGAACGTATGTATGCATATCTGAGCTTACCTAGATATGACTTAAGTGTACCTTTCCTATCTCGTTGCAGGAGTATGAGATTGCAATTGATAATTCCAAGAATCCAAGAGAGCGTTTGGCACGCCAGAAACAGAATCTGCGACGCCGTTTAGGTTAATGATTGGCTCTCTCTCTCTCTTTTTCATTTTCTTGGGTTGGGAAAGGGGAAAAGAAGGGTTTTTTTTTTAAATGTTTTAATACTTTCTTACATGTTGCAGATTTTGATTGTTTAGTAGAACACAAATTGTCTGTCTGATGCTGATCACCTCTTCTAGCATGATATTATAGGATCTTTTGGTTCTTCTAGCATGACATTATTGGATTGATTGTTTAATCATTATTTTTTTCTTCAATAATCTCTTTGCGTGTTGTCTTGATGGTAATTGTTCAGTAAAATTTCTTTTCAGTTCCTTAGTTGCTGTGCATTGAACTTGAATTCTTTGGACAGGTTTGGATCTTTGTGAGCAGCTTATGGATGTTAATGATGTGATTAAAGATGAAGATCTCTTTGTCCACAAGTTCCATCCCCAAGGAAATGGTTTAGAGCATCGATCATATATGCCTGCATCTGCACATAACATTCAGCGACTAGTTGCTAGTGTGGTTCCTGCTGTTACATCCAAAAGACCAAGTGCAAGAGAACTGAATCTCTTGAAGAGAAAAGCTAAAGTAAACTTAAAAGATCAAGCAAAAAGTTGGTCTGATGATGGGGATGCAGATGTGTCACTTACTCAAAACTCAACTCCAAAGGGCTCAAATTCTGAGTCATTTAGTTTCAGTAAGGTAATTGGGTTTTATACTTTCTGGTCTTTTAGATTGCTGCAGATTATTGCAACTTAGCTACCACTTTTCTTGGAAATTAGGCATGTCAATGTGTCTCACATATGATTCTAGAGACATGTTTTAGTAATTAAAACTAACCTATTCCCATTTCTCTCTGACTTTTGCTTAAGCCTGTGGTATAGTGGGATGAAGCCAGTGTGTATACATTGTTGAAGGCTACATCGGTTATGTATGTTTTCAAGTTTGTTTATCCATTTTCCCTATTTCTTTGTCAGTTTCAATTAACTCCCAGCTTGAGTAAGGATACAGAATGGAGAATAGTGATTGAACACAGGGCCTTCTTCTGGGAACTTGTTTCTTTGTTGTTCTTATTCTGTCTACATTGTTTATTTTTTATATATAGAATTCGGGAACTGTTATGCATTTAGAATTTGTGATTTAGCGTTCATGAACTGGTCAGATGGTCAGGCATAAGAATCTGGCTAACACCTAAGGTCAAAATGTCAAAGTGTGTTAAAGAGTGGGTGCAGTATTTGCTGTTTAGCAGTATTTGCCGTTTATTTATCTGTTCGTTTGTTGCAGATTGGAAAAGAACCAAACAATACATTCATTCTTACACAAAGCTTTTTTTTTATAAAAATCTTGCTGTTTCATATCACATAACATTGTTCATTCATTCTTACACAAAGCTTTTTTTTTATAAAAATCTTGCTGTTTCATATCACATAAAATTGTTGGCCGCCGCAAGTTGATATCTTCTTTTCATTACAGCTAGATGTGGATGAAGAAAGCTTTGAGAGTGATGGAGATGGAAAATGGCCTTTCCGTAGTTTTGTTGAGCAGCTTATCCTTGACGTATTTGACTCGAGTAAGTTTTCATATGTTGTGCAAAGTTTAGAATTATGACTGTTATTTTGTTGTCATATGATATTTTCCCTGCAAAACATTGGCAGTTTGGGAGGTTCGTCATGGCAGTATAATGGCTTTGAGAGAAATTTTAACCCATCATGGTGGTTCTGCTGGGGTGCTTTTACCTGAATTGAGTTTGGACGGTACTCTGGATGATTTGAAAGAAATGGAACATCCTGCTTCATTCAAGAGAGAGAGAGAAATTGATTTGAATATGCAAGTTTCGTCAGATGACTTGGAGCCACATCTCAAAAGGCCCAAATTTGAATATGTTTCATTTCAATCAATGAATGTTTCATCTGTAGATTGTGGTCATTTAAACACTAGTGTTAAAACTGAAGATGGTGGATGGAATCTACCTGCAGTGCAGGTGAATGGACAGGCTGATGTTAGTCCTGTTAAGATGGAGTTGGAGTCTTACCCTCCCAGTATAAGTGACTCATCTAAGGTGACCAATGAATTGGGAGACCCAAGATCTTATAGTGGAGATAATGATTCTTTTGGCATGAATACGCCTAGGAACCTTCCAGAGAGTACTGAGCTGATGAACTTTGTTAAAGTGGCCAAACATTCTTGGATAAAGAATAGTGAATTTCTGCAAGATTGTGCTGTTCGTTTCTTGTGTGTACTATCACTAGATCGGTAAGGCTTCTATTTCGTGGATTTAATCAATTGATTGGTTTATGTTCTTTGTTCTTTCATTATGCTGAGCATAATAACAGCCAGTCCTAAAACTCCAATCTATTGAATTTTCTGTGTTCATGACTGTCCATTCCTTTATATCTTTTATGTTGCTTGGCAGTTTTGGAGATTATGTATCCGACCAGGTTGTTGCCCCAGTACGGGAAACTTGTGCACAAGCATTAGGGGCTGCATTCAAGTATATGCATCGCTCTTTAGTGCTTGAAACATTGAATGTCCTCCTCCAAATGCAGGTAAATATTGTTCATAAATGGTACCTGTCTTTTCTTTGCATCTGGTGTTTTCTTTTTCTTTTTAATTCTTTATTTGTTTCCTCTTTGTTCAGTGTAGACCAGAATGGGAAATTCGTCATGGAAGCCTTTTGGGTATAAAGTATTTGGTTGCTGTGCGACAGGTACGACATTTTTGTATCTGGTGTCGTTAGTGTACATGTAGGTCTATCATGGGTTTTCTCCCCCATTCTAATACACTTGTTAGTTGCTCAATTCCCTACTTTTGATTCATGGAACTAGTTATCTAGAGAATTTGTGCATGACCTGTAGCTTATTGATCTGGGCTGATGCAAAAGCTCAGTCTTGTCTGAAAATGTGCTCCTGTTGATGCTCTTTCCAACTTATGTTAATTTTCGTGTTTGGTTCCAACATTTTGTCATGTGTCTTGGCCCCTTTTCTTGCATCAGGAGATGCTGCCTGATTTGCTAGGATATGTTTTGCCTGCTTGTAGAGCTGGACTGGAGGACCCTGACGATGATGTGCGGGCGGTTGCTGCAGATGCTTTGATACCGACTGCTGCTACTATTGTTTCTCTAGAGGGTCAAACATTACATTCCATTGTTATGCTCCTTTGGGATATACTACTCGATTTGGATGATCTTAGCCCATCCACAAGCAGGTACGTTCTCATCCTCGGAACCTTACTGATGCGTGCCAAGTCCTTAGAAATTAAGGGTAAATTAGGGGAAGGGAAAGAGGGAGCTGAGGGAACAAGAAAAAACAAAAGAAGAAAACAAGAACGGAGGGAGCAACAGAATAGAATCATAGTAAGAGAAGGGAACATGAATTTAGAGAACATAAGGAGGCAAAAACACTTGAATCTTTATTGGTAGGGAAAATCAACTGATAACAAGATATTAAACTTCGTATTTATGACATTATAAACTTAATTCTTATACTAACTAGAATATTAACTCAAAATAGAAGCAAAATCATAATCCAAATAAGGCTAACAGGAGCTCAATTCTAAAATGAACTAAATATATAATCTACTTTTTATATGTGTACTTCAGTGATGAGATTGTCTGCATCACCTATCCCTTACCTTTTTTATTTCTTGATAATTTTCATTTCAAAGTGTTAGGAAGGCACAAAGAAAATCTTTTCCTTAGTTGTATGCTTTCAAGTAACAATATTTACTTAACAACATTACTTTTGCACCTAAAACAAGAATGGGAAAACTATATGTTATAAAACAGGATTAGAAATGTGCATCATATGTGTGTTCAGACGTGGCTAATTTGAAAGTGATTAGGACCTAAGATGAAGCAAGGCACAAATGTGCTGAGTAATCTTAAAAGATATATCACATTCTTGATTACTTCGAATACCTATCCTACACTTTATTGACAAATTGATGATTGAATCACCACAATGTTGACAATAAATATTTCTTGTCACTAAGTCTAATTTATGATGAGTTCTGATGCTATCACGATGTGCAAGAAAAGGTGACTCGCAACATTGATTACTATGTGCCGCATGCACTAGTCTGGTGATATTGTTAAGAATGTGCATGGTATTTCTCTATGCATCTCAAAACTCTTTTTGGAGCTGATATTCTTACGAGCAACTCGCAGGAAGAATTTTGATTAGGATAAATCAGATATCATTCATGGAAAGTACCTCAAATTTGAAATATTCTCTTGGTTGTTTCTCCACTGGCACCAAACTTGGCTGTTTAACAAGGATTTAAGTGTTTTGATATTAGGTTCTTACTTAACTTTAAACCAAATGATTGCACTAAACTGGTAATTTGGTGCTATAAAATAACTTTATTAGGTTTGAAAGGTCTAGGTGGCGCATTGTTCCATACAATATTTGAGCTGTAAAATTGCCTATTATTATGCATTTTATATATATTGTTACTTTTTGTAATTCTGCTTTACTTTCTCAGAATTGATATGTTTTCCTGCATTACCTTCCTGGAACATAGTCACCTTCTTCTAGCTGTAGAGAACAATATCATCTCTGCCACATTAGAACACATCAGATTTATAAATCTTTGTTGTCCTGAGATGAGAAAACACTTCATGGTAGTTTAAATGTATGGAGGCAGTATATGATTTCTATTTCTAATTATCTGTTATTGTTCTGCAGTGTGATGAATCTGTTGGCAGAAATATATTCACAAGAAGAGATAATTCCTAAAATGATATCAAAACAGAAGCAAGAGTTGGATTTAAATGAGATAGGCTGTGTTGATGATACTGGAGAAGGAAGAAACTTGCAGGAAAATCCTTATATGTTGTCAAAGTTGGCGCCCCGGTTGTGGCCATTCATGAGGCATAGTATCACATCAGTTCGATATTCAGCTATTCGAACTTTGGTAATTCTTTCTCTAAGCCCTTTCATTTATTTTGGAATTTCTATATGTTTACACACTTCAAATTTTTGGTTGCCAATTGCCATGTTTTTTATAAGCTCTTATTGCTGATTGCACTGCTCACTGCTCTTCACATTTTTTCTTATTTTAGTGATGAATTATATGCGAGCCTCATTATTTCATTTCCGTTTTGTTTCTGTAAGAAGTTTTACCTTCTTCATATTGATTGGGGAATCTTATTTGCAGGAGAGATTGCTTGAAGCTGGCTACAAGAGGAACACCTCTGAACCATCGGATACATCATTTTGGCCCTCTTTTATTCTGGGAGATACTTTACGTATTGTCTTTCAGAATTTGCTGCTGGAATCAAATGAAGAAATTCTGCAGTGCTCTGAGAGAGTTTGGAGGCTTCTTGTTCAGGTTTCTTTCTGAATTTGATGTCATTCTATTATAGAAGCATAAATTATTATCTCTACTATACACTCTACTCAATTTTGCCCACTCAAGAGTTGCTCAAAATGAGAAGATTTTGTAGTTCAGAGCATCATCTTGTAAACTAAACTGAAACATATTATGACACAAAATTTTGGTAATGTGGATTAGAAATTGTGCAACAAAGTATTGACCCTGTTAAAAAGGAATATCTATTAACTTGCAGCTGTGATTTAGTTTCTCTGAATGTTTCAAGTTTTCTTGTTACTGTTCTTATCTTTTCCATGGTTTTGTTCAATTGATTTTAGTGCTCAGTGGAGGATTTGCATGCTGCCGCTTGTTCATACATGTCTTCATGGGTAGAACTTGCAACTACTCCTTATGGTTCACAATTAGATTCTGCAAAGATGTTTTGGCCTGTTGCTCCCCCTCGAAAGTCCCATGTTCGAGCTGCTGCCAAGATGAGAGCTGCCAAGCTTGAAAACGAGTTCTCTGGAAACGTTTTCTTGGATCCTGTGAAAGAAACAATGCTGGAGGAAAAGAATGGAGATACCTCTTCTGGTGCTGTTAGAATAATTGTGGGATCTGATGTTGAAATGTCAGTGACTAATACTCGAGTGATTACGTCATCAGCATTGGGAATTTTTGCTTCCAGGTTGTGCGAGGCTTCCATCCAATATGTACTAGATCCACTATGGAATGCCCTTACTTCCTTATCTGGGGTCCAGCGTCAGGTAAATTTTTGTATTTTGATATTTAAACATCATCTGAACCTCCCTCTCTATCTCTCTCTGACAATGATTGATTTGGTTTATTAGGTAGGTTCAATGATACTTATATCATGGTTCAAAGAGATTAAGAGCAATGACCTCTCTGGAACGCAAGGAGTTTTGCCTGCTTTTCCCAATCATGTAAAAATGTGGTTGTTGGATCTGTTGTCCTGCCCTGACCCTGCATTTCCCACAAAAGATTCACTCCTTCCTTACTCTGAGCTCTCCAGGACATATTCAAAGATGCGTAATGAAGCAGGGCAGTTATTAAATGCTATACATTCATCTGTTGTGTTTGAAAAGTTATCAACCACCAGAATAGATGTTGAAAGTTTGACTGCTGATGCAGCGATCAATTTTGCATCAAATTTGCCGCAGTTTTACAATGATGCTGCTGGTAATGATGCTGTTGACCGCGAAATTATCGACAGTATTGATTCATTAAAACAACGACTTCTGGCAACTTCAGGCTATCTAAAATGTGTACAGGTATTCTGAGGATGGATTATTATATGTTATAACCTTGAACATGAATGTTGAAGATGCACTTATTAGTTTGAGTTAGAATATTTCTTTGGTCAAACCTATTAGGATGTTAATTTTGCAATTACTTAATACTTCCAATATTCATTCGTAAGATCAAGGTGATTTTTGCAAAAATTATTTTACTTGGTTGACTTATATGTCCAAGCCTACCTTTGCAATAAAACTGCCATGTTAAATGAATCAATACTTTATATATCCCCTATTGACTTATCTGTTAAAATCTGCAGGGCAATTTGCATATTACTGTATCTGCTTTAGTTGCTGCTGCAGTTGTCTGGATGTCTGAGCTTCCTGCACGACTTAACCCTATAATCTTGCCCCTAATGGCCTCAATTAGGAGAGAGCAGGTTCTTTTCTTTTCCAGTTAAATATCTTTTCATTGAATCATAACTGTTTCTGCATTCTGACATGTTTCATCGCTGTACAAGGAGGAAATATTGCAACAGAAAGCTTCTGAGGCACTTGCAGAGCTGATTTACTGTTGTATTGCACGTAAGCCTAGTCCAAATGATAAATTGATCAAGAACATATGTAGTTTAACATGCATGGATCCTTGTGAGACACCTCAAGCTGGAGTTATAAATTCTTTGGAGATGATTGATAATCAAGATTTCCTCTTTTGCGCAAGTGGTAGTGGAAAGCAGAAGGCAAAGGTTAATATGCTAACTGGTGGTGAAGACCGATCAAAAGTTGAGGGCTTTATCAGCAGACGTGGTTCTGAATTTACATTGAAGTTCTTATGTGAGAAGTTTGGTGATTCATTATTCGATAAAATACCAAAACTATGGGATTGCCTCACAGAAGTTCTAATTGCTGGCTGTTCTGCCAACGAGGAACAAATTGCACAAGCTATTGAATCTGTAAAGGATCCACAAGTCATGATAAACAACATACAGGTACTTTTTTACTTCAGATATCTTATGGTTACTAGTTGCTTCAGTACTCCGTATATGAATTATCTTTTGGATTGTTGATTCATTTTTGCTTTACAGGTCGTCCGCTCCATTGCTCCATTGCTACATGACTCATTGAAACATAAACTTCTTACTCTTCTCCCTTGTATCTTCAAATGTATTCGTCATTCTCATGTTGCAGTTAGGTTAGCTGCGTCAAGGTGTGTTACTTCAATGGCTAAGTCCATGACAGCCAATGTTTTGGCAGCTGTAATTGAGAATGCAGTTCCTATGCTAGGTGATGTCACTTCAATCCATGCTAGGCAAGGTGCTGGCATGCTAATTAGTCTCCTGGTTCAGGGATTGGGAGGGGAGTTGGTCCCATATGCTCCTTTGTTAGTTGTTCCACTTCTAAGGTGTATGAGTGATTGTGATCATTCTGTGAGACAGAGTGTGACCCGCAGTTTTGCTGCCCTTGTTCCTCTTCTTCCACTAGCCAGAGGCCTGCCCCCACCCAGTGGATTGGGTGAAAGTTTAACAAGAAATTCAGAAGATGTTCAATTTTTGGAGCAGTTGCTTGACAATTCGAACATCGATGATTACAAGCTCTGCACCGAATTAAAAGTGACATTAAGGAGGTTGCAATTTTATCATTTTGAAAAAAGATATTGCTGTTTGGGAAACTCTTTTTGTTATGATATACAACCAACCTGTTGGGTTGTTGGACATTTTATCTTCTAAACTCACATGACGGTGGTTGCTGCTTTTCCAGGTATCAACAAGAAGGTATAAATTGGCTAGCTTTCTTAAAACGATTCAAGCTTCATGGAATTCTATGTGATGATATGGGGCTTGGTAAGACATTACAAGCATCAGCAATTGTTGCGTCTGACGTGGCAGAGCGTTGTGCTCTGAATAGCTCTGAGGATGTCCAGCAACCTTCTTTAATTGTTTGCCCTTCAACACTTGTTGGACACTGGGCGTTTGAGATAGAGAAGTATATTGATGTATCTCTGATAAGCACCCTACAATATGCTGGTTCTGCCATGGAGCGCATCTCACTTCGAGAACAGTTTGATAAACATAATGTCATCATAACCTCATATGATATGGTTCGCAAAGATATTGATTTCCTTGGACAGATTCTTTGGAATTACTGTATTCTAGATGAAGGACATATAATAAAAAATGCAAAATCCAAAATTACAGTTGCAGTTAAGCAGTTAAAAGCTCAGCATCGTCTAATTCTTAGTGGAACACCGATCCAGGTTGGGCAATGATGCAAAAGCACTCTAAAATTTGAAATTTAAGTTCAATAAACTGATAAGTGGCTTATTGTGTATCGCAGAACAATATCATGGATTTATGGTCCCTCTTTGACTTTCTAATGCCCGGATTTCTTGGTACAGAGAGACAAGTTAGTATTCAAAGCCACTGTTCTGTTTCCAAGCTTTATGTTATGTTTATACAGCAATTGACTGACTTCTTGGTTCTTTTTTGATCTTTATACCACTCGGACACTTTAGTTAACTTTGAGGCTCTGTTACACTACATACTTGTGAGGCCAATTAGTATATCCTACTTCTTTGAGTTACATTTGTTATGTCTTTGGTGCTTCTTCCATATTATATTCTGCTGCTCTTGGGTCTTGAATTATTTTCTCCATTGGTTCTGAATTCTTGCTCCTTTTAAATAGTTTCACTGTTTTTGTTGCAAAAGGCCTGTTAGGTAGATATCTCTGCATCTTAGCAGTGAAACTTTGGCTATTTTTATAAACTTGCTTGTTTTGTATTATGTTTCCCCATAATGGCAGGATTTAGGGTCATAAGGCCTCATTTATGGAACATTGTTTATCTTGGAATTTGTGAAACGAGACATTGATTGTCATAACAGTAAGGTTTAAATACAGCTAGCCTTATTGAATACTTTAGAAAATGGCTTTTGGTGGTAAATTTGGTATTGGATTCGCTGCACTTCCAATTCTTGTATCTTTAGTTGGCTGATAAATTTTAGGAAGGAAATTTGAGTTTTCTGCTTGGACATACATTTTTTTTTAATCTGACCTGTTACTTGATATTCATTTGTATTTGATGCCATTTTTGCAATCTTGATTGAATATTGACATTCATATGGCAGTTCCAGGCTACCTATGGGAAGCCATTGTTAGCTGCTAGGGATCCTAAGTGTTCTGCAAAGGATGCTGAGGCTGGGGCTCTTGCTATGGAAGCATTACACAAGCAGGTGTAGCATTGCCCTCTTTTTGCCCCATCCTTTCTCTGTAACTGCCATTTTTGAGGAAGTCAAGTGGTTAGTATCAACTTATTCTATTTTTAACTGGGTAACTTCTATAAAATCACAGGTGATGCCTTTTCTTCTTCGACGTACAAAAGATGAAGTTTTATCCGACTTGCCTGAGAAAATTATTCAAGACAGATATTGCAACCTTAGCCCTGTACAGCTGAAGCTTTATGAACAATTTTCTGCTTCACATGTTAGACAAGAGATTTCAAACATAGTAAAAGTAGATGAGACAGCTAATGCGGGAGTCAATAATCCTTCACCAAAAGCATCCTCACATGTTTTCCAGGTTTTTAGTTATTTTTGCTTTCCGTGCCTCCTTTTAAATATAATGATATCAGTTGCCTTCTTTTTTTTTCAATTTTAACAAGTTGTATCCATGTTTTTCTTTCTCTCAGGCGCTTCAATACTTGCTTAAGCTGTGCAGTCATCCATTGCTTGTAGTTGGTGAAAAGATGTCTGAAGCACTTGCATCCCAAGTGTCAGAACTATTACCTGCAAATTGTGACGTGTCCTCAGAACTTCATAAGCTGCATCATTCTCCAAAATTAGTTGCTCTTCAGGAAATCTTGGAAGAATGTGGAATAGGAGTAGATGCCTCAAATTCTGAAAATGATGTCAGTGTTGGGCAGCACAGAGTTTTGATATTTGCTCAGCACAAAGTATTGACTGCTTTATCGAACTTATTTGATTTATTTTTCTAAACGTTCAGAACCTTTTGTATTTGTTGCTTAACAATACAACATCACTGCAGGCCTTACTTGACATCATTGAAAGAGACTTATTCCAGTCCCACATGAAGAAGTAAGTTTTTGTCATACCCTCAAGAAAATTGTTTGCTTTACTGTTGAAAGCCTAGGTTCTAGATGTTTGTCTAGTGTTGTATTACTGAAATCTTCCTATTCTTTTAGGTTTTAAATGATAGTATAGTCGAGATTCAGTGGCACAATTAGTTAGTGGTTGTTTCTTTCTGTACTACATTTGGTTGGATACTTGGGTTAGGATTGCCATATGCAGAATGGCTGTCAACCATACATTTGCATTATTATAGAAGTGGCTATACGGTTGTTGGCACTTGAAAGTTTACCTTTTGTGCAGCAATATAATATTGATGCTTACTGATACTTTTGTATTATTTGATGCAGTGTCACATACTTACGGTTGGATGGATCTGTTGAACCAGAAAAGCGATTTGACATAGTGAAAACCTTTAATTCTGATCCTACTATTGATGCCTTACTGCTTACTACGCATGGTACAAAAATTTTTCTTTTGGCTTGCGTATACCTTATTTTTAATTCTAATAGTTATTTTTATCACTATGGTTATGTGAAACATTAAATTTTAATTTGAAAAGTTGTGATTTGCATGTAACTTGTGAAAAGTTGGAATAGCTGGAATGAATATGTCATGCTTATAAGGGGTTTGGATTTTGATTTAGATATATCAACTTGAAATAACAGAATATAATTCATGATGAATGTGCTCATTCTTTCCACTGGTTAGGTCTGGATTTAGTTTGGTATGTAATTAATTATTGTAAGCTTCGTGTGAGCTTTATTTAACTTAACCTGCATTTTGAAAGAAAGACTTGTAACACTAATAGAATCCAACTTGGTTCATGGCTTTCTTTGCAGTTGGTGGGCTTGGTTTAAATTTGACATCTGCTGATACCCTTATTTTCATGGAACATGACTGGAACCCGATGAGAGATCATCAGGTATTGGAATTCACTCTTGCTTAAAGCTTTGATTGGGCCCAGTAAATCCTAAAATAACCTGCATGAGCATATTCAGTTTTCTTTTTGTAACTTCTCAGTGGCACATGAGATTTAGAAGGGCATTGAATTTGAAATTCTAATCATGTTTGTTCCAGTCTTTATAAATAAGCTCTGTTCATTGTAGTATGTAAGGGTGAAGTATTTTTTTTAATAGGAGTTCAAGATTTATTTATTGTTTATTTTGACAAGGATAGTGGCAGGATGCCATCTTATGTACATGAAAGTGAATGAACAAATTGTACAATATTATCAACTTTCTGTAGCATAATCAACTTAAAATTTCTAGCCCTGTTGTATGTGAGACTGTTAATGTACAATTCACCTTTAACTTTAGTTGCTGGCCTACTTTTTATTTTTATCTGAAAGATATATGCGTCATAATGACGCTAATGCAAGTTACATGGCTAACCAGATGTATGCTTTTGTCAAAACTAGATGGCATGATAGCATAACCAGTGTACTACATATTTCAGTTCCTGTGATGCATACCCCCTTTCTGTCTCTCTCTCATGCCCAAAAGGCTTTGGCCACTGTTACTGAAAATATACTGATTTATGTATATTTCAAGACCCAAAATATTTGGATGCTTTTTTCAGAATGGGAATCTGATCTTTCTATGTATATCATAACAATTGCAGGCAATGGACAGGGCACACAGATTAGGTCAAAAGAAAGTTGTGAATGTGCACCGTCTCATCATGCGAGGAACACTGGAAGAGAAAGTTATGAGTCTCCAAAAATTCAAAGTTTCAGTTGCCAATGCTGTCATCAATTCAGAAAATGCTAGTCTAAAAACAATGAATACAGACCAATTGCTAGATTTATTCGCGTGTGCTGAAACCAGGACAAAGGTAATGCTTAGAGAATATCTAAATTTTATACTTTTACCTCTTAAGAACTTTAAATTACCTATTTTTGGCAACGTTTGTTAATCTTTGGCTTATTCTCTTTTGGTGCTTATCTTTGGATTTAGTTTGTTCCACAACTTCCTTTTATTTTTCTAGTTTGTTGATTAAATTTTGTTATGTTTTGTTGTACAGGGAGCTACACCCTCAAAGCGCTCAGATAGCAACTCTGATGGGGACCCCAAATTGTTGGGAACTGGGAAGGGTGTAAAAGCCATCCTCAGTGGACTGGAGGAGCTCTGGGATCAGTCACAGTATACCGAAGAGTACAATCTGAACCAGTTCCTAGCAAAGCTCAATGGCTGAAGCTAGCTGCTCATCTTTTGTACAGATTGTAAAGTTTTGATCGAGCTAGGGAAAAAGTTTTGACATCGAGTTGTAGTTCTCTTTTCTTATTTGTGCCTTGTTTCCCCGCAAGTATTTTTGTGATTTCTCCTACATTGATGGTAAACGTGGGAGGATGGGGAAAAACATTTTATTGGTTAGCTGAGGAGCGTGACAGAACACAAAAATCATCAGCCCAAGATGCCTTGGTAAAGAGGATTGTAAAGATCGAGAATTGTATATAGTCAGCTTTTATATTATTTCAATTGAAGTTATTCAATTTGAAATTCCAAAATGAGTTCCCACAACAGACGTTCAATGATTCATCAATAGTAAGTGTAACATTTTGAATTGTGGCTGTACATCTTCAGTGTTTCCACAGGACAATTGGTCTGTGGTTCTTGGCAAATCACCCTAAACCCTAAATTATGAACGAGGTAAGTATTTCAGTTACCTAATTTTTGTTTTACTCTCTCTGATGTTGGATGTATGCAACTTTTCAGTTCTTTGTATTTGTTTTAACATTTTCAAAGAGGGAGGTGGTAAAGGAAGAGAAGTTGAATTCTGCTGGTTCTTGCTACTTTGTACTGATAGAGCTGAATTACCCAAGTAGATGGTGGATTAAAGCAGTTGTGTGATCGCCTGTACATGGAAAGGGATAGAAGGGCCTGAGCTTTTGAGGGGATTAGTGAGCGGAGTTATAGGTCTTTCTGTGATCTTTCAGGCAGCTACTGACTTGAAATAGGTGGTCATGCGGCAGGACTTAGTTACTCTGAATGGTTTGTCCCGAATATTGGTGTAAACTTATGTGAAGTTAATGATCTCTGCTTTGTTTTCTTTCGGGTAGAGGAGAAACGAAACAGATTGTCTGTGTGCTTCATATGGTCCTGTTCATGGTGTATAAGTAAATCCCACAACTGATATACTGAGGCTTAGTGGTTAGTTATTGGAAACAACAGATTTGAGCGATTTGCTGCTACTTAAGTGTACACATATTACCATTTATATCAGAGAGATGATACTTTTTAAGCTATAAAAGTGCTCATCCTCGCTGAATAGTTTTTTTGTGTGGATGAAATCTTCTTAAGTAGAGAGTTAGAAATAGGTTATAAATAAGTTCCTCATTACTCGTCTTAGACAATGGTGTTGGTAACAGAATTATCTGATTGGTTGAAATCTACTGTTGAATGTGCTTTAAAACCCTCATTCTAATCTATATATATGTACGTGGTTCAATGTCATTAATCATTAGCATACAAATTCGACCCTAAAGAATTGGGAATTTAGAGCGAGTACAATGACGATAGTGGATAGAATTATTTGCAAGTGTAGGTACGATAACGAATTTTGATGTTGAGAACATTTTACTGTCGACTTTTTTGTAGTTTGATGCATTTGGTACATTTGTGGAGCAGGCATGGACCCAGATGATGAAATATTGACAGCCAACGTCATGTGAAACCACGATTATTCACAGCTGGCTGAGACCGCAACTTTTTACTCAGGTCAACTTTGTTCCATACGCAGGCACGCGATCTTCTCCAAGTCTGCGTCACAAATTCCAGCCACAAGTTTTATAATAAATAAATAATAAAATTAGAATTTGGGGATGAAAATTTGTAGTCCGACTTCCGTTTACTAATCTAAAGTAAACAATTATTTATTGTGATGTTAACCAGCGAATCTTCGATGTCCTCTGACGTCTTTCTCAGTGACGAATTGACATCCACCCTTATGCTCACGCATAAGTTCGTTGATGCGTCTCTGTCGTGATCGTCACATTTACGCAGTTAAGTAGAATCTGAAGAGGTCTAATAATACGCAATTGTACCTGGTTTGGGCAGGTTAACCGGCTTACGTGGCTGCGGTTCAGAGCCTGACCCAAGTCTAAGGAATTGTCCCTTTGGTC
>JANZXV010000002.1:10516772-10534380 GCA_027576455.1 Erythroxylum roigii
CTTCTCTTCAAAACGAAGCCAAGAAAGAGCTCCGCCCTCCAGGCAGACGGCGGCTGCCTCCAACTTCTGCGCCTCGGTGAGATGATTCACGGCAAAATACCTTTCCACTCGGAACACCCATGAGTGGGGGTCCTCGCCCGAGAAGAGTGGCATGTCAAGCTTCCTGGAATAATCGTTGTGTTCACAACAGTGGTAGGTAGGTGGGTTGTGTTCAAGGTTTTTGGCATTGGTGGGTGTGGTGTCTTGGGTTGGGGGTTCAGGGTGGTTATCGGATTTGACTGAAGGTGAGTTGAGGCCAGAAAATCCAGTTTCAGCGTTAGCAGGTAGTCGATTGGCAAGCTCAGCCAAACGTGCCTCTGTGTTGGTCATGTAGGATAGCAAGGTTTCGGTTAACTGGGACATGTGTTTGGTGATATTTTCTTCTACCCTCTTTTCCATCGCTTCAAACTTATCTGCCATTCTGGTATGTGGCATGAACGACAAATCAGAACCGATATATTCTCTGATACCAAATGATGGGTACCGACAATAACAAAGCCAAACAAACACCCAACCAGCAGTAGAAGAAATGACAGAACAGAGTAGGAGAGTAGAATACTTGATATTATATTGTATTGATAATGTCGAAACGGGTTACAAAAGAAAATGGACAGCAATTCGAGAGGCTGAATCTCTCCTAACACCAATTCGAGAGAGTGCAGCTCTCCAACAAACTCATTGTAATTTCTTCTGTAAAATCATGATTATTCCCTTCTTTCCTATCCCTGGTATATATACTACTCAGTAATAACAGAATTCCCATAATAGAATTCCTCACAACAAACACAAGTCAGCATGCCCCTAACAAAAATTCCCTCCAACTCACGTCACTGGCCCACGTTCTCTAGCCTCACGCTCCTCTTCTTGCGTCTACAGTAATGCTTATGCACCAGAGGCCTATCATTTTCTTTTCTATTTTGAGGAAGTTATGAATCACTTGTTGTCTTATATTTTTATTGAATTGAAATTATTTGATGGAAAATAAATGGCATTAACTGAACTATAATGTGAAAGATGTTTCTTCAGTAGCTTCTTCGATTGTCATTACGATTCACATAATTTCTCTGTCCTATGTTTCTGCTTTTTTCATCATTACGAATCTCATAATTTCTCTGTCTGATGTTTGTGCTTTTTCCAGCATTCTTTCTTCAAGCAATTTTATGCTTCGGTGACCAAATCAGATTACATTACTTTGCGGTTAGGTTTCATCATGGTAATATATTTCACTTGCCATATTTATCACTCTCTATCATTTATCTTCTCATCTATTGCTTCTGTTGTAGACACACTGCAGATCAAACCCCAAGTTTAATTTTCACAAATACATGTTACGTGCCCTTGAAGATGACTTCAAAAGAGTTGTTGGTATAAGGCATGTGATAACAGAGGATACTTTTGTCACGCTAAGTATTTTGTATCTTGTTGCATACTAGAATATACCATGACTATTGCCAGTTTCCTTATTGATTCCCTCTGTTCAACTAATTTTGACGTTTGCAGTTGGTACCTCTGGGTATTCGTGGTTATCTTCTTATTGCTGAATGTCAATGGTATGCCATTGCACTGAATATTTTCAGATGACGTGCTGTTCATATGTCCTTTGATTTGATATCCATTAACAATGAGAAAGCTTCATTTTTCAAAGTGTCTAATCTTCTAGTCAGATCTTAACGATTTTATGCTTCTGTTGAAATTATTATAGTTTCTCAACAAACTATTGAAAAGGGCAAAGAAGTTTAACATTTGAGACAAGTGATTGTTTCAAGTCTTAGCTATGTG
The DNA here is from genome assembly GCA_027576455.1 of Erythroxylum roigii. Lineage (NCBI taxonomy): Eukaryota > Viridiplantae > Streptophyta > Magnoliopsida > Malpighiales > Erythroxylaceae > Erythroxylum > Erythroxylum roigii. The sequence goes on from JANZXV010000002.1 coordinate 10,518,591, forward strand.
TCCTCTGATAGGCTGGCATCACTGTTGAGAGTATTTGGACTTTGAAGCTTTAAACATTTGTACATACCAATGAACACTAGCTCGACAGTTGGAACTGCTTCAGTTTATAAGTTTTTTTGCTTAGGCTATTTGAAAGAATAGACACAAAGTGGAGCAATGTTATTCTTTTGCTAGTCCTTAAAACTAAATATGCTTTCCTTTTTTGCGTTCAAAATCATTTCCTTTGTCCCTTGCAGGTTGGCACACATATTTTTGGATAGCTTTCATTCCTTTCATTGTGAGTAGACTTGATTAGTATTTCCCTTGATCTTCATCTTCAAGCCTGTGACTTGCATCTTCCTACTTGTATATGCTCAGAGTAGCTATATCTGTTCTTTGCATCAAAGTAAGTGTCATAAAAGGCAGAGTCATTAGACTTACATTACATTTGGTAAATCCTAGGTATATACGATGGATGAGAGAAGTGTAGTTAAAGCAAATTTAAGTTCTCCATTCTTCCTGTCGTCACCAGTGTTGATGAATCTTCAAGACAGCACTCCAATTGTATTGTTAAAATTCTAAGGAAAAGTCTTTTGATAGCTAAAGATGAAAAGGGCCTGAAAACACATTAAGCTAAATGTGATTGGGATAACTGGAGGGGTTATTAATGTGGTAGTGTCCTATTTATTGTATATGTTAAATCAATACAACAAAACAAGGTTACTCATGCTCTGTTACAGTTACTGTCGCATATGATTTTTCTATGTAATTGAAAGACAAAATTTATGATTTAATAGATTTCAAAAATAAAGGCTAATACAAACAAGTGAGAAAAGAAGGATTGGTCATACACGTTTAACACGGCACTTATATGTTTGAAAGAGCTAATGTGATCCCGTGACTTCATTTTTTCTGAAGGGATGAACTTCTTTAGAGAGAGAGTTATCTTTGACTTAAAATTACATTTTTTAGTGTTTGAGTTGCTTCTTTGTATTGATTCGTTTCTCTGCTCGAGGAAACAGACCCTAATTGGTTTTATTGTTGGTTGTTCATCGTTCTTCATTGTAAATGAAATGCTATATGAGACCAATTATTGGCCCGTAAGGCATCTGCTTACTCATGGATTTGTTGTCTCATGAGTTGTGATATGGCTTTAGACCTTGTTTTCCTCATATCATGGCAAGACTTTTGTATTCATTAATATTTTGGGTCCATGTTATTGTGGAAGTGGTAACACATCTCTTATGAACAAATGCTTTTTAGCACCTTTTACTTTTGCACATTTTTTTAGGTTTCATTTGTTCCAAGTTTAATCGGTGTACTGTTCTTCAGCTTCTACTTGCCGTGGGGACTAAGTTGGAGCACGTAATCACTCAATTGGCTTACGACGTTGCCGAGAAGCATATAGCCATAGAAGGTGATTTAGTGGTTAAACCATCAGATGAGCACTTCTGGTTTAATCGACCGCACATGGTGCTATTCTTGATCCACTTTATCCTCTTCCAGAATGCTTTTGAGATTGCATTTTTCTTCTGGATATGGGTGAGAAATCATAAATTATACATGGGCTTACTCAGATAGATAGATGGATGGTATGATAATCCTGATGTACAAGTACCTGCGCAGGTTCAATACGGCTTTGACTCGTGTATTATGGGACACATCAAATACATCGTCCCTAGGCTAATTATAGGGTAGGAGCTAATGACTTAATGATGAATAAATGTTTACTTAGTGATGGATATGTGATAGTAATGCCGTTTTCATTTGATTCAGGGTGATCATCCAGATACTCTGTAGTTACAGCACTCTTCCATTATATGCTATAGTGACGCAGGTGAGTAACTGAGTATGACATTGAGTAGGTTTTTGTTTTTTCTGTTCTTATTGTTTTGGTTTTGGCAATGGAAATGAAGATGGGAAGTTCGTTCAAGAAGGCGATATTCGATGAGCATATTCAGGTTGGGCTTGTTGGTTGGCGTCAGAAGGTGAAGAAGAAGATGGAGCAGAAAGCAGAAGGCTCCAACTCTAGCCACCCAAGTTCTCATAAGGGAATTCAGCTTGCACCATTTTCCCGCAAAGACCCCGAGATTCAGCCTTCCTCAGTTGATGGGGACAAGTGAAGACAAAGCCAATCTCACTTTAAGTCTGCATTTGGTCCTGTTTATCTGTTATGAACCAAGTTCATAGGAATCCAGCGGATGAAGAATATTTAGTAGCTTACACTATCAATGCGTTTAGAAAGATAGTAGCTTACACTATCAATGTGTGTTTTTTTTTTTAATGTCAAAAAAAAAAGAACGATGTTTTTCGTTTCTTTATATGTATATATATATATATTAAAGAACAGTAATGACTTGCTTTCAAAGATCTCATCTCATAGTATGGAATTTTGCATTTCACATTAATTATCATATATTAATTTTGCGTATCAGCATGTTATTGTTATATACTAATTTTATTTATTTCGTTAAACTTCCTAAAATTTCATATTAACAATGGGAATTTGATTTATAATAAAAAAACTTATTATGGATTATTTTATTATTTTAGATTAAAACTTACGAATTTTTTAAATTATACGAGAATAAAAATAAAATTACCAGTTCTAATTAGATTATTAGCCTTCGTCTTACCAAGGCCTTTAATTATGTTAAAAAAGGTTCGGTCCGGTTAATTTTGGACTAGGTTGATTAGGTTACAAACTGATTGTTATTTTAAAAACAATGTTATTTTAATTCTAAGGTGCTGGTGAGTTGGTAAGAGGTTTTTTTTGGCTTAAATGAAGTTGTGGGTTCGAACCGTCCTTATGTATGCAGTCGTTTAAAACTTGAGGCCAGAGTTTGACCTCCCGTAAGGGATCTATCCGGCTTGAGCAAGGATTAGTTTGAGTGTAGATAGCTTAAAGGTACCTTCTCATAGTTGAAATCCGCTTAAGACTTCGTGAGAAAAAAAACGTTATTTTTGAAAAAATTTTAAATAAAAAATATAACAGGTTTGATCATGAGCCGACTCGTCCTGTCTCATCGGGCTACGGGCCACTATGATTCAGGGTCGAGCCGGGCCAGGAGTAGACCCGGGCCCAGCCCGTTGATATCTCTAGTAATAACCCAATCCAAGCTCGGCATCACCTAAAACCCGTGCATACAATCGTCGACTCCGTTCACCGCCAAAAAGATGACTCTCCATTCCGTTGTAATCCAAAAGCTGCTTAGAACGAACGCTCACATAGGGCGTCATGTTGCAGAGCACCACTTCAAGCTCTACACTTACGGTCTACGCAACGGCCATGCTATTATCGATTCCGACAAGACCCTTGTGTGTCTCCGAAGCGCTGCCAATTTCATTGCCCATCTCGCGCGTGAGAAGAACGCACGTTTCCTCTTCGTCAACACCAATCCTCTCTTCGACGAGATCGTCGAGCAAATGACTAAGAGGATTGGGACTTATAGTCCCAGAGATAACACTATGTGGAAAATGGGCGGCTTTTTGACTAATAGCTTTAGCCCTAAGAAGTTTCGCTCTAGAAACAAAAAGGTCTGTACTTTTTATTCGACTTCAGTCTTTAATTTCTGGGTTTCTTTTATTTGGTTAAAGTTTGTTGTTTTTATAAACTTTTGAGTTACTTGTAAGATCTCTGTCTAGTATGGTTATCATGGAGATTTTCAAGGTTCCATCGATTTGTTTTGTTGTTGTGTGGTTTGAAACTTTGAATGATTCCGAAGAAATTTGCTTGTGTTGTGCGAAGGTCTGCTTTGGGCCAATACATCCGCCAGATTGCGTTGTGGTGTTGGATACAGAGAGAAAGAGCTCGGTGATTTTGGAGGCTGACAGACTGCAGGTTCCAATTGTAGCTCTGGTGGACTCAAGTATGCCTTTGGAGTATTACAAAAGGATTGCGTATCCAGTGCCTGCCAATGATTCGGTTGAGTTTGTTTATTTGTTTTGCAATTTGATTACCAAGACAATCTTGCTTGAGCAGAAGAAGAGAGGAGTGTTGCAGGGAGATTCTGGCAAAGAAGAGCCATCTGTTTCTCTGTAACAATGTGGTTAGTATGGGTCTTGTAAGTGGATCCTGTTCTGTTGGCAATGCCAATTTATCTAGCCATGGCGTGTCTTCATTATGTTATTTACCAGGGAAGAACTAAGTTGGTTACTGTTTCTTATAGAAATGCGCTAGGTTTGTTGAGTCTTTTTTTTTTTTTGTTGAGAAGATTTTTGATAGTGAAATAAATTATCTTATCTCCTTAAATTTGAAGTTTTACAGAATGAAGTTTCTTTGTTGATATTGTTGGTTGACATGACTTAGGATCCTTGATCATTGTTTAATGTGCATTAAGCAATCTAGGTTTCTGTTATAGCTAGAGGATTGACCTTTTTCAACTGATATTTGAGTACTTTAATTTGGAAGCGAGCCAACAGTTCTTGAGAAATAACTAAAAAAGTTTTCATAAAACTGCAACAAATTGAAGCATGAAGCTATGTAATGTGGTGATGTAAAAATTTGCTACTACCTATTCTGGTGTTGGAGATAACAAGAAGAATGAAGACTTGACAGCAGTTGGAGGCAGTGACAGAATTAAAGGTACCAAAACCAGCTCAGGTGCAACATGGTTAGGTTTTTATGGAATATTAAGCTGCTACTATGTTTTCCTTGTGCTTTAGTGCTAATCTGAAACAAAGTTATTCAGGTAGCTGATAGGAACCAGAAAAATAGGAGAGTAGAAATAACTGAGAATGGTATCGTATCAGTAGCCAATGGACATGAATTGCCATCTGGAATCTTTGATATGAATCCTTGGGTTGATAATTCTCTGTGGTTTGTATACTTGAATGTGATAATCTACAAGGTCTCAATGGATAATAGATGATACTCTGATTTAAAAATAGAGAAACAGAAAGCGGATTTGATGATAGGAAATTGTGATATGCTGTTTTGATTTGATAGGGTAAACAATGAATTCTGATTCATATTGAAGGAGGATGTTGGAATAATGGGCTTTTTCTCGGGAACTATCAAGTATCAACCAATTTTACTCGGAGCAACAGAAAGCTGATTTAGTTCTTCTTGCTTATTTTTAAGTCTATAATGTATTTGAGTGGAGTTAAATGCTTAATTGGACATTACAGATTACATAGAGTACATGATGAAATATCTTGTTCTTATAAAATTAAATTAATGAATTGTTTATTTTAGAAAATTAAAGGCGAAAGAAAGAACAAAGGCTGATGAAGTTGAAATGAAACACAAGTTAGGCTCAGGCTCAGGCTTCCCTTTTTTTTTCCTTTACTTCTCTGTCACTCCAAAACCCTTCTAACTCATAGTTTGGTCTCTTGTCATTACTTCTAAAACCCTTACTCCCTATCCACCATCATAAATGTACCTCTATAGCGTCATGCTACAGCAGCCCACTGGTATTGTCTCTGCCATCAACAGCAACTTCTCCGGCACTACACCCACGAAATCGTGGTCGCTTGTAAAATTCTTGACCTCCTGCGCCCCAATGAGAGCGGCAAGCTTCAAACTTTTCTCTGTAGAAATCTTGGGTGCCATTAGTTCCTTGGCCCAATTCAGGCTTACTGGTGCTCAGAAGGATTATATCATTGTTGGGTCTGATTCAGGTAGGATTGTGATCTTTGAATTTAATAAGGACAAAAATGTTTTTGATAAAATACAGCAAGAAACTTTTGGGAAATCTGGGTGTCAACGAATTGTTCCCAGTCAGTACTTGGCGATTGACCCTAAAGTAAGGGCTGTAATGATAGGTGCATGTGAGAAACAGAAATTGGTTTATGCTTTGAATAGAGATACTGCTGCTAGGTTGACCATTTCGTCTCCATTGCAGGCTCATAAGTCACATACCATAGTTTATTCAATCTGTGGTGTCATTTGAGGGTTTGATAATCCCCTTTTTGCAGCTATTGAGTTGGATTATTCAGAGGCAGACCAGGATTCGACAGGGATGGTAGCAAGTGAGGCTCAGAAGCATTTGACTTTTTATGAGCTCTATTTAGGGCTTAATCACGTTTTTAGAAAGTGGTCTGAGCAGGTTGGTAATGGAGCAATTTGTTAGTCACTGTTCCTGGAGGTTTAGATGGGCCTAGTGGGGTTTTAGTTTGTGCAGAGAGCTTCGTCATTTATAAGAATCAGGGACACCCTGATGTGAGGGCAGTGATTCCTCGCCATGAAGATTTGCCGGCTGAGAGAGGGGTTTTGACAGTTTCCACTGTGACTCACAGGCAGAAATCTATGTTTTTCTTCTGGTTGCAGACAGAGGATGGCGATGTCTTCAAGGTCACGTTGGATCATGAGAAGAATAAGTTAAGGAGTTGAAGATTAAGTATTTTGATACAGTACCTGTTACTGCTTCATTGTGTGTTTTGAATTCTGGATTTTTGATTGCTGCATCAGAATTTGGGAATCATGCTCTCTATCAGTTTCAAGCAATTGGGGATGAAGCTGACGTCGAGGCATCCTCAGCTACCATTATGGAAACTGAGGAGGGTTTCCAGCCTGTTTTTTTCCAGCCAAGAGGTTGAAGAATCTGGTTAGGATTGACCAGGTTGAGAGCTTGATGCCTATTATGGATATGAAAGTTGCTAATCTTTTTGATGAAGAAACACCTCAAATATTTTATCTTTGTGGGTGTGGACCTCGGTCTTCTGTGAGGATTTAGAGGCCTGGTTTGGCAATTGGTGAGATGGCTGTCTCACCGCTTCCAGGTGTGCCAAGTGCAGTTTGGACTGTGAAAAAGAATGTTAATGATGAGTTTGATGCATATATTCTTGTGTTTTTTAACAATGCAACACTTGTTCTTTCCATTGGGGAAACAGTTGAAGTTAGTGATAGTGGGTTTCCTGATACGACTTCTTGGGGAAACAGTTGAAGAAGTTAGTGATAGTGGGTTTCCTGATACGACTTCTTCCCTTGCTGTTTCTTTTATTGGCGATGATTCTTCAGTGCAAGTTCATCCAAATGGCATTAGACATATAAGGGAAGATGGGTGTATTAATGAGTGGAGAACTCCTGGAAAGAGAACGATTGTGAAGGTTTGTTCCAATAGACTTCAAGCGGTTATTGCTTTGAGTGGAAGAGAATTTATATATTTTGAAGTGGATTTGACTGGTCAGCTAATGAAAGTTGAGAAACATGAGATGTCTGGTGATGTGGCCTGTTTGGACATTTCCCCAGTTCCTGAAGGGAGACAAAGGTCTCGGGTTCTTGCAGTCGGTTCATATGATAAAACTATCCGTATCTTATCTCTGGATCCTGATGACTGTATGCAGATCCTGAGTGTGCAAAGTGTTTCATCACCTCCAGAATCTCTCCTCTTTCTTGAGGTTCTGGCATCTACAGGTGAGAGGATGGTGCTGACCACCCTGTTAGTCTTTTCCTGAATGCTGGTCTGCAGTCTGGTGTCCTGTTTAGAACTGTGTCGGATATGGTAACAGGCCAGCTTTCTGACTCTAGATCTTGATTCTTGGGAGAACGCCAATGCTTTTCTCCATTATTGTGCAGGGCCGACGTGCAATGCTGTGCTTATCCAGCCGACCTTGGCTTGGTTACATTCACCAAGGGCATTTTCATTAACAATCCTATCATATGAGACTCTTGAATATGCGGCTGCATTTTCCTCTGATCAATGTGCAGAAGGTGTTGTCGCTGTTGCGGGTGATCCTTTGAAAATTTTTACTGTTGAAAGATTGGGTGAAACATTCAATGAAACAGCAATACCTCTGTGGTATCCCCCAGAAAGTTTGTGCTTCAAACCAAGCGGAAAGTTTTGGTTACAATTGAGAGTGACCAGGGAGCATATGTAGCTGAGGAGCATGCAACTGCCAAAAAAAAGTGCTTCGAGGCTACTGGGATGGGTGAAAATGGAAGTGCCCATGTTGAACAGATGGAAAATGGCGATGATGACCCCCTTGCTGACGAGCAGTATGGTTATCCTAAGGCAGCGTTGGACAGATGGGTTTCTTGCATTAAGTTCTTGACCCAAGGAGACAGCAGTTACATCTTGTTTGCTGGAGCTCAAAGACAATGAACCTGCATTTAGCATTTGCAATGTAAATTGCCACAATAAGGAGCACGGAACGCTTTTAGCTGTTGGTACTACAAAAGTACTTCAATTTTGTCCTAAAAGAAGTTTAATTGCTGGCTTTATTCACATTTACAAGTTTGTGGATGAGGGAAAAGGCTTGGAACTTCTGCACAAAACACAAGTAGAAGGTATTCCACTTGCTCTTTGTCAATTCCAGGGAAGATTACTTGCTGGAATAGGACCTGTGCTCAAATTGTATGACGGGGGGAAAAAGAGGTTGCTCAGAAAATGTGAAAATAAACTGTTCCCTAACACCATCATCTTGGTTCATACCTATCGTGATCGGATCTATATTGGGAATATTCAAGAGGTATTTTTTCTGAATTATTTTCCATCAGGTATCATTATAACAAGAATTTTATGATACATATCTTTGTTTCAGGTACTCTTTCATAAATATTTGCCTGTCTTCATGGCAACTTGTTCTAGCCACAATAACTATGAACTGATTTTGCACTTTGTGTATTCCGTGCAATCGTTTCATTTCTGCAAGTATAGACGGGATGAGAATCAGCTGTACATATTTGCCGATGATTGTGTTCCAAGATGGGTTACAGCATCAGACCATGTTGACTTTGATACCATGGCAGGTGCCAATAAGTTTGGGAATATTTATTTTGTGCGGCCAGGGCAGGATGTTTCTGATGAAATAGAAGAAGATCCAACTGGGGGGAAGATAAAGTGGGAGCAAGGAAACCTCAATGGCTCTCCAACCAAGGTGGTGGAGATAGTAGTAGTACAATTTCATGTTGGTGATGTGGTTACGAGCTTGCGGAAGGCATTTTTGATTCCGGGTGGTGGAGAGTGCATTACATATGGAACAGTCCTTTTACTTCTCGAGATGATGTTGACTTCTTTTCACACTTGGAGATGCACTTGAGGCAGAACCACCTGCCCTTGTGTGGAAGAGATCGTATGGCATTTCCTATAGTCCTGATGTATGGATATTAATAGTAAATACATAAATATAAAAGATACTAGATAAGCGAGTTCCTATAGTCAAATATATAAGCAATAATAGTTTATTCAATTATAGTACAACGATTCATTAAATGTATTAATATATTGGATCGACACTTTTGAATTTTGAACAATAAAATATTATATTTAGCAGTATTTTAAAATTCGGACATTGTTACTTTAATAAAAGCTTTACAGCAATAAAACAAGAGCAACAACTTTAAAACATGTTAATGTCACAGACTTAACTTTCGTAATAGCTACACCAATGACAGACTACTTGTTAACGTGTATCAATCAAAAGGGTTTTAATATAATTCTGAAGAAAGAGAGCTGGATAGAGGATTGCAGAAATTAGGATAATTTTCCAGTTTCAACGGCAGAACAAAGAAGTAACTGCAATCTGAAACTCATTTTAGACAACTCATGAGACTTAGGACTGAAAAAGAAAACTGAAGTTTTCAATGAGTAATCTAATCTCGGCTTTCAACATTGAATTTGGTTAAAGGTTCTGATATGTGCCAATCATCTGATTTTTTTTTCCCCGAGGCATTGCATAATCATGTTGGCATTTGACTCCAAGAACAGAACAGGTCAATTCTTAATTCCTAAGAGTACTGATCATCTCAGTGATACTTGAAAATTGGATGAAACACAAATGCAGGATCAACATCCTAGTCCAATATCTAAGATAAAACCAACATACTGAGGCATCCAAATCCAATTAGCAGTTATAACTTAGTAGTGATTATCGGCAAATACATTTCTTGATCATAACATAAAACAATCATGGACCTTGTTTTCTTACATCTCTTGCTGCTTGTAGTTCTTTTCTTATTTCTTGAAAATTCAGTGTTTTGATCCTTGCACATTTTGTTTCCTCCAGTTCTTTAAAAGTTATTTGGGTAGGTTTTTGTTCCAATATAACAATTGTTTCATGTTGATCCGACATTTCTGCGGAAGATGAGTGAGAACTGAATCATCCTAAGCTTTATCATGATGTCTGATGTAAAGATGACAAGAATGTAAAGAAAATGCCACAGCATGTTTGATTGATATTTGGATGGTCATAAGTTAAGGTGTAAGTGTCCAATCAATCATACATAGGACAAAAAGTTACAACATATATGAATTGGTCTTTCTATCTCTTCACCTACAACATTCTATACAGACAAAGTAAAAGTCCAATCACATGCTGTACTTGAGATGTTGCTCATAGAAGTTGATCAACTGCCACCAAAGATCCTGTCATTAGCATTCTGGAAACATATGACCACACCAAATCAATTACCAATTTTTATACATAATCACTTACCAAATGCGGATAATTCACCTTCAGAAACTTGTTATCAACAACCACTTCTTTCCCATCAGACCTGTCAAATCCCATTTGGGATAGATATGTATCAGTAATCTAAATGGACAATAAATTACACAAATGCAAAATTCAATGTGGATTCTAGTAAAAGGTCCCAGCACTCTCAGAATAATGATATTAGCTCCTATGCTTCAGCACTCAGTTTCATACAAGTTGAAGAAAATCACAAACCTTACTGCCACAAAGGTTACCAGAACATCCTGGACATTGTCCAAGACTGAAGCTGAAAAGCTAATCGGCCTCAGGATCTTGGTAATAGAAGCATTTTTGTGATCTTCACCTAATGGCTCGCCAATACTTCCAATCCCTAATTGTCCAGTAGTTGCACCAGTTCCAACAGCAATATTCAGTGACGAACTCTCTAAGAACGATGATTGACATACAACTGAGTCGTTTCTAAACCTTTTCACAGAGCCAGATTTCCTTCTCTTAGCACCAGTGCGACGAGTATGCTCATCAGGTCCCACATAACCAGTCTTGGGAAGCCCATTTGCTGGACCATTTCCTTCCACTGGCCTCCCCTCTTGAATATGTAATGCAAGCTTCTCTACACTAGCATCATTCAATAGTGAACCTCTAAGCTCACTAAGCTTTGGATCATATTCATTATCCTCCCCAATGTTAGAACTTCGTTTTGAGTTCATGGACCCATTGTCCTCAACTTTCTTGGCTGTTTTGAGATTGCTTACAATTCCATCATTCTCCCTTTCATTACCTAATCCCACATACTGAGAAGGCGCAGGTAGATTGACCAGATTTGAATTATTCAGAGGAGCATAGGGTTTATCGACAATACTCACTTCAACATCTACCACGCCATCGACAGCAGAGGAGTGTGGCTTCTTCTTTGCCAATGAATGAGGACCTCCAGACTTGCGTTTACGCTTTCTTGATGATTTCCCAGAACGCAGGCTTAAGTTCCCAGGCAACAGAGAAACAATAAATATGTACGTGATGATGCACTCTGTCAAGTTATGAACTTTACACCAACTTTTTGCTATGAAAACTCCTAAAGAATAACGATTATAAGTTTTCAGGTCGTATACCTATTAACAAATGCGGGTGATTATTTTTCATCAATTATGAAAGTAAAATTTGTAACTGCACTACGTATGTAATGTCACTACTAAGATCACTTCAATGAAGTTTATCTTGTAAACTGTAAAAGGTAAAGACAAAAAAAAACAGGTTTTTGCTTTTTAGATGTAAAATTTTTAACTGCACTATGCAAGTGATGTTATTAGTCAGATCACTTCAATGAAGTTTATCCTGTAAACTGTAACAGATAAACATAAAGACAAAAAAGAAAATTGGTTTTTTCGCTTTTTCAATGAAAATAGTTAAAAGATTAGTATCCATTGAGTTGTAACCGTAGGAAAAGTCGAGTATTTTTGCAGTGATGTTCTAAATATCATACTAGACTTGGAAATCTATCGAACAGAAATGGATGTTACCTCTCCTCGAATGCATCAATCACGTCAGCACATGACTGTAGGTTCTCTAGAGGTTCCCACGTGTTGGCTGTTTCCGGCCATCCTCGCCTTTTAAAGTGATAAAAGCATAACAGTCAAGAAACCGCCCTAAATTAATAATCTCAGGTAATTTTTTGTCCAATATTATGAATATTAAACAAGGTAAGACCAGTTACAGTTCCAGAATGAGAAATATCAAGATAGATCTTAAATGTAAAAACTAAATGGGATGCAAAAGCACTAACCATTTGATGAGATACTGCAGTTGACCCTACATTATAAGAGTGATTCATCATCATCATCATCATCAAATATAGTAGAGAAAGCAAATATTACGAACCAAGACAGACAGAAATGTGAAATAAGAATTAGCAGAGAAGCTTCCCAAACATTTACCATCTTAATCACTTCAGATGCACAAAAATCCCTAAACAAGCACAAAAAGCCATACTTTAAGATTAATTAAATCAAGAATCTTCCGAACCAATTTCTTACATCGTTCAACTTATCCTAAACATCCTTTCCAAAGGAAATATGTCTAGTGAATGTTGCAAAAAAACGTGAATCAGAGATTTCATAGAAAAGAAGGATCACAATTTATTCGAAAGTAGGAGTCAAAGCAAACAGGACAGTACAACACATTTTGAAGCAAAGAGAACAGAAGTAAACCTTTCGAACCCGTTTGCGACGAATAGCCTCAATTTCGAAGAACCCCTCATCAAGTTTTGGCCTTTCTTCTTCTTCTTCGCCTTCTCCTTCTTCGTCTCCTTCTTCCTCCTCTTCCTCCGCTTCTCCTTCCCATTCCTCCTCCTCCTCTGGATTCTCACCATTAACATGAACCTCATCTCTTCTTTTCTCTTCAGCAACATTACCATCCAACACAGGCACCTCCACAGCATCCCTTAACCCAGGACTCAAACTCGCTGCTGCCCTCCTCTTAGCCTTCATGTTTTCTGTACTGTAAAGAACGAAAGACTCAACTTTAGGTCTGGTGGGGATGTAGGGAAGATGGTAACTTGTTTTGATGGTGTAGTAGCAATAGAGGACGAGATTATGAGCGATAGCAATCGTTGCCTGCCAGTCTCCTTTGTCACTTCACACCAAATAAGACGGAGAGCAAAGGGAGCACACTCACATTTACAACTCAAGTTGCGTTAGCTTCTCCACTTTTCAAAGTCTTTATTGTCGGACTCTGCATGGGCCGGGTCTTAATGTTGAACCTAAACCCAAGCAGCAATCCTTCTTCCACGATTAAATTAATTCACTAATTAATTTTCAACCTTTAATTCCCCATTTATATATAATTATTTAAGTGCATCATAAAACTAGTACATATATATGTATATTGTTTTAACGCTTGCAATATATAAGTCAATTAAAAAGAATCGTTAAATGGACGCTTCGACAATGACAAACAATTTCACATCGTCAATGCAACTATTTTTTTAGATTCTTTTAGGTCAGGGGATGTTGTGTTAATCCCTCCTATTTAGAGGAAGAGTACATTAATTTGGGCTAATAACATAAGTTATATTATATAAGTGTTACTTCATACAATGATATTTAGTGTTAGTTTGAAGTGTCAACTTTGTCCTCATTTTAAATTGATCATTAAGAGCAAAATGGGAAAGAAAATGAGTATATAAGGGAGATGTATGGCTAGAAATCAAATGAGTGAGTAGGTGTGAGAGTTACGAGAGCACTCTAGAGTGCGTAAGGGGAGAGGGAGAGAGAAAGTGCATATTAGAATTTTCTCTGGCCTCGATCACTAACCAAATGACTTTTGATTAGGATGAGATTTTAGTACGATGATCCTCGATCTTGTCTTTTCACATCCATAGTTAAAATCTGATTTAGAGTTTTCTAACATGGTATTTTCTATCCAGCTTTACTTGTATACGAATTTGTATTTTGCCACCTTTGGGAGATGATTTTTGGATTTTATTGTGCTGGGGGCTTCCTTGATAATAGTGTTTACCTCTAGTTGACTAGGAAAGAAAACAATTTGTCGTACCCATTTGATTATTATTGATTAGTGGAAGTTTTGGTATCGTTTATTAGCGGTCCCATGGTTTTTCCCCACATTGGGGTTTTCCACATAAATTTTTGTGTTCTTTATGTTGTTTGGGTTGATTATATTTGCATTATGCTGCTGTGATTTTGGTTGGTATTGATTGGTATTGATTTCCCATCTAACTACACAATTTGGGAAAAGGTTGTAGTTTCTTTCCACTAATTGTTTGTGTAATTGGGTCCCCTTACCCGATAAAATAGTGGTATCAAAACTTTGGGATAGGGCTTATGTGGTTTTGCGCTTGTTAAGATGGAAGATAAAAGTGGCATCTATGAAATGATTTATTTGAATTTCGAAAACTACTCCGCGTGGAAAACTAAAATAAAAGACATCCTTTATTGTAAGGATTTGTATGAGCCCATTTTAAAGAAAGAGACACCAATCGGAGTCGTAGAGAGTGATTGGAAAAATTTGAATCGAAAAGTTGTTGGAACAATTAGACAATTTGTTGATATGAGTGTCCTCTAACATGTTGCCAATGACACGAATGCCTGTGATTTGTGGATGAAACTTGGGGCTATGTTTAAGAGGGAGACTGTCTCGAGTAAAGCGTCATTGATGAAAAAATTTGTAAAGTTAGAGTATATAAAGATGGTGATAACATAGCAGTACATTTTAATGATTTTCAAAACTTGGTAAATCAATTATTTTGCCATGAAAATGTCTCTTAATGATGAGTTGCAGACACTTTTACTTCTGTGCTCATTGCTAGAAAGTTGGGACACTCTTATTGTATCACTTAGCAATTAAGCTCCAGAGGGTAAGTTGACAATGGAGATTTTCAAATCTAGTCTACTAAATGAGGAGACAAGAAGGAAAAAGATGGGTACCTTCCACTAATCAGAGACTGTAAAAATCAAAGAAGAACCTTTTAGTTGTCTTACTTTGACAAAAATACATACACAAGTAAATAGTTGATACAACCTAGAATAATAAACACAATCAATAACTTCCTATTTCATCACTATGTAAAACATCCAATGCACCCTACATAAGAATTAACCTATATACATTCTTCCTAACAACTTATATACAACTCAAGACTCTCCTTTAAGCTAGAGCATATAAATAATATGCACCGAGCTTGTTACATATAAAGTTAATATGAGAACTTTTGAGAGATTTGGTCAAGATATTTGCTCATTGATTGGTTGAACTGACATGACTAGTAGTGATGCAAGCAGACACAATTTCCTCTTGAGTAAAGTGATGATCAATTTCTATGTGTTTGGTTCTTTCATGAAATATTGGTTAGAAGCAATCTGGACAGCAGCTTGATTATCACAAAATAAATTCATCTGTGATACTTCTGCAAACTTTAACTCTTGAACTAATTGCTTCAACCAAATAAGCTCACAAGTTACTAAAGCCATTGCAAGATATTCTGCCTTTACACTCAATTTGGCAACAACATCTTGTTTCTTACTTTTCCAAGATACAAGATTTCCTCTAACAAGAACACAAAGCCTGAACTATAATACTTATTAGATGGAGAACTTGCCTAACCAATATCAGAGTATCCAATAATTTATGAATGACCCCAATTTTCATATAATAATCCTTTTCCTAGTGCACCCTTAATGAACCTCAAAATTCGAATGAATGCATCCCAATGACTATCACATGGAGGTTGTAAAAATTGACTAACAACACTAATAAAGAAAGAAATATCAAGTCATGTGATGGTGAGGTAATTAAGTTTTCCTATCAATCTCTAATATCGTCTAAGATCATCAAGTGACTCCCCTAATCAGGTAAAAGGTTTGACTTAGGATCCATATGAGCACTGACAGAGGCATTTGGGGCCCAGTGCCAAGATTTTGAA
>JANZXV010000002.1:10536968-10548953 GCA_027576455.1 Erythroxylum roigii
ACACTTAAGCTTCACCATATGAAAAGGATGCACTTAAGATAGGAGAAAAGAGTAGGAATGAAGGATACTTGAAACAATTAAACAAAGAAGCAAGGAGGAGAAGGTTCGGTTGATGACCTCCAAGCCACCCTTTATGTTTTTATTTCAAAAGCTCATCTCCCCCTTTCAACCAAGAAGAATCGAGAATAAGAGGAACAAAAGTCAAGCATAATTAATGAATTGGGACACTTGGCATGCAATTAAGAAAAAGACAAATAAGAAAAAGACAAAAGTTAATAAGATTAAACCCTAATGAAATGAATCTTTGACCCATTCAATTCCAATGGCTCCTATTACAATCCCAAAATCATGTACCCAATATTTTAGTGCCATTGGACAGAAATTTTCGATACTGAAAATCAGCCGGTTCGCCACTTGGCGATTTTTTCGGTCCGAAAATTTTCCCCGAAAAATTCTAGAAAATTTCCTAAATTTTCCAAAAATATAGAACCAATAACAATCTACTCCAATTAAATTTTCAAGCCCATAAACCATATTTTCCAAAATAAAATCTCATTTAGGCACAAATACCGGGAAATGTCATGAATGCATGTACAGTCATTTTCATGTGCAATTTTACTATTCATGAATCCGGTGTGCATGAATATTTCAAAATCAATCCTAAACCCCTCTTAACCCTTTGCCAAATTACCATTCTACCCTTCCCATCGGGGGTGGGATGTTACAAAATGTAGGTTACAAAAATATGATTAGAAGCACTAGAATCAAGTGCCCAATGTAAAAGATTGAGTGAGGCATGCCACAGAATTACCCGAACGAGATATCGAAGCAATAGAGGAGGAAGACTGGTTAGTTGCCTGATATATTTAAGATATTCTTCATAATCAGTACCAGTAAGAGTCAATGATGGCTAAAGCTTTCAAGTTGAGGACTCAGACTGATCAGTATGAACAACATTAGCAGCTCGAGATTGGCCATTCAATTTATAACATTTATCCTTAGTATGTCTCCATTAATGACAATAACTACATTTGGGTTGACTTCCTTTGCCACCACGATCCCCTTACTCTACTCTATTAGCACTCTCAGATTGAGAGGCCAAAGTGGAAGAATTAATTGAGGGAGATCCTATCATAATGCTAACAGAAGAAACATGTAGTAATCAAATACTTCATCCAGAGAAGGTATAGTAAGACTTGCCAAAATATGATCTCATACTGAAGTAAGTTCAAAACTGATAGCAGTAAGAGTAAGAATCATAAAAATCTTATCTCATTATGCAAGATTTTCTGCTGCAGACTTACCAATAAGTAATAATAGGTTGAATTCTATTTTTAGGGAGGCCTTTCTACCAAGAAATTCAAACATGTTCTCATCTTGTTGTTTCAGATTAACCAAGTTTGACATTACAAAATACAATCTTTGAATGTCATTAGTATAAAGTAACTTTGCATGACTCCATATCTCAACATAGGTTCTGCATGCTTTATAAATAGGTGAAGGTGAGGATCAATTGTTTGCCATAATATACGACATAATAATGCATCAATTTGTACCCAAGTAGATTTATTTGTTTCGATATCCTTAGCCCTAGTAGTTAAGTGATTTGTTAGGCCTTGACTTATACACCTTAATTTAACAAAGACAGCCTATGAGGTATAATTAGAATTACCTACTAATTTTTAGTCATAATTGAGGGAAGAGAAATAAAGGAAAGAGCACCTGATTGAGAACAGGATTCTGTAAGAGCCATGATGAACCAAGTTTGAATGAGTCAACCAAGGAGGAGCATGAGCAAAATTGAGTTTTGGTGGCTTTAAGGAAGACTGGAATGTAACCCGGAACGAAAAATTCTGGTGGATTCTGAGTTTGTTAGTGCTAGAGGTAACAGGTCACGTTTGTCGGAGAGAGAGATCGGTAAGAGAACAACATTCTGACAACTTTCGATGACTTTTTCAACAACAAAGTCAATTGATGGCAACAAAAAATGATTGATTGGCATTGTCTAAATAGATTAACGGTGACGGTAAGATGAGACATACACCAAGAGGGAGATCAGAAAACTAAACCATCGAATCAACGTGCGACGCATGAAGCCGTATGGAGTAGCAATCGATGACGAGATTTTAAGGTTTCACCGTCAAGTGAGAGAGGAACAAACTGGTGATGTTAGATTTTTGATCCAACACCAGAGTAATGCAATATGAACTTTATCGAAAATTAATAAAAAAAATCGAAAAATTTTGGAAAAATCTTAAAACCTTAGCTTTGATACCATGTGAAAATTAGAGAAGAACCTTTCTTTTTTCTTACTTTAAAAAAAATACATACACAAATAAATAGTTGATATTTCAATCTAGAATAGGAAACACAATCAATAACTTCGTATTTTATCACTTACTAAAGCATCCAATGCCCCTTATCTAAGAATTAGCCTATATCCATTCTTCCTAACAACTTATATATAACTCAACAGAGGTTAATGTAGCCCAAGAATCTAGTAGGGGTAGAAGTAAGAGAAAAGAACCCCATGACAGAGCTAAGTCTAGGGGAAGATCAAAGTTTAAAAGCAAGATCGTTTGGCACTATTGTGACAAGCCTGACCACATCCAAAGATAATGTAGAAAAAGAACAAGTGATTTAGTCAAAGAGAAGAGAGAAAAGGGCGAAAAATCCTAGCAACAACAAGAAGAGAAAGTCACCACAACAATTGCTACAAGTGAGGAAGACTTACTCTTCATTGGTCATCAAGGTTGTTTGAACCTTACTTGTGATGATTGCATTTGGGTGATTGATTCGAGTACCTCATATCATCTTACTTCACACCGAGAATATTTCTCATCCTACAGTGTACTTAGAATCATCCACTGGTCGCCAATTGGTGTTAAGAGAAGTCAGACATGGGCCCAACATCAGGTTGAATTTGATTTTAGCGGGTGTGCTCGATAATGATGTTTCTCCAATAAATTTAGTGCGAGAAAATGGAAGCTTACTATTTAATAGTGACCTGAGCTAATAAGTAAAGATACTTACATGTGATGCAAGCTAAGTTGTGCCATGGAGATGCTAACATGATTGATGATTCCTTCTGCGAGTTGTGGCATAAGAGACTTGGTCACGTGAGTGAAAGAGGTATGCAAGTCCTTCCAAAGAAACAAGTCCTCCCTGAATTGCAAGGTATGTCTTGTGTTGATTAAAAACAGCTTAGTGTGTTATTTAATCATGTTCCTTGTTTAGAAGAAAGCATCCTTTAGATCTTGTTCATGTTGATGTTTATGTTATAGATGCCAAATCACATATTGGTGCACTTTGTTACTTCTATTGATGATTTTTCTAGAAAACTATGGGCTTTTGTGTTGAAAATCAAAGATCAGGTACTATTGGCATTCAAGGAGTTCCAGGCTAGAGTTGAGAGAGAAACAAGCAGGAAGCTCAAATATGTCAGAGCCGATAATGGTGATGAGTACACGGGGCCATTTGAAGAATATTGCAAGGTCATGCTTGAGAAGACACCCCTTAAGGCACCTCAGCTGAATGCATTAACAGAAAGAATGAACATAATAATTGAACAAAGGGTTTGATGTATGCTTTCTTATGTAAAGTAGCCAAAGTCCTATTGCGTGGAGGCAATGTTTACAACTGTCTACCTCATCAATTGAACTCCTTCCATTCCACTTAGTGGTGATATTCCAGAGAGAGTGTGGACTGGGAGAGATGTTTCCTATAAGCACTTGAGAGTCTTTTAGTACCTAGCATATGTTTATGTTTCGAAGATGAAAGGTCCAAGCTTGATAGCAAGTCCAAGCCATGCATCTTTCTTAGCTACTCCAAAGATGGATTTAGGTACAATTTGTGGGATCTAGTTGGCAAGAAAGTGGCCAGAAGTCGAGATGTTGTCTTTATAGAAGACAAGACAATTCAAGACTATAAAAAATCACAATAGCCAAAGTCTTCCCCACCTACCACAGTCAACCAAGATCTAATATTTTCCAAGGTTGTTCAGAGAGAACAACAACAAGATGTCCAGGAAGATGGCTATGATGGCAGTGATGGTGATGATGAAAATTAAGAGTTACCTGTTGTACAACCCACTACACTATCGAAACCTCAATTGAGGAGGTCCACTAGACAGAGACAACCTTCTTCCAAATATCCAACTAATGAGTCTGCATTACTGATTGACAGGGGAGAGCAAGAGAGCTACGAGAAGGCTATGTCAGATGTGCACAGTAAAGAGTGGTATGATACCATGCAAGAAGAGATGAAGTTCTTACATGAGAACCACACTTATGATTTAGTCGAATTGTCTAAGGGTAAGAGAGCACTCAAGAACAAGTGGGTGATCAAATTGAAGACTATAAAAGATGGTACACCACCCAGGTATAAGGCAAGAATAGTTGTAAAAGGCTTCAACCAGAAGAAGTTGTTGACTTTAATAGAAGAAGTTGTTGACTTTGATGAGATTTTCTCTCCAATTTTGAAGATGTCTTCAATCCAGGGTGTTTTTAGTTTGGCTACTAGCTGGATTTGGAAATTGAACAACTTTATGTGAAAACTGCATTCCTCCGTGATGATCTTAAGGAGGAAATTTATATGGAACAATATGCAGGCTTTAAGATTAAAGGAAGTGAAAAACTTGTGTGCAGCTTAAAGAAGAGCTTGTATGACTTGAAGAAGGTGCCTTAACAGTGGTATAAGGTTAGAGCCCTTTATGTTAGACCATGGTTTCCACAAAACACATACCGATCATTGTATGTTTGTGAAGAATTACGTCGGAGGTCATTTTCTCATTCTTTTGTTATATGTTGATGATTTGTTGATTTTTGGTCCTGATACCAAGAAGATTGCCAGTTTGAAGAAGGCATTAAGTAAGTCCTTTGCAATGAAGGACCTTAACTCTGTAAGGCAAATTTTAGGCATGCAAATTTCTCGTGATAGGAAGAACAAAAATTTATGGCTATCACAAGAAAGGTACATCGAGAAGGTGCTACAAAAGTTCAATATTGACAAGGTTATATCAGTGAGTTCTCCACTTGCTGGCCACATGAAATTAAATTCCTATCAGTGTCCTACAAGTGATGAAGAAAAGAAAGAGATGAAGAGCTTTATACATCATCCATAGGAAGTTTGATATATGTCATGGTGTGCACGATGCTGGATATAGCTCACGCCATTAGGGTTGTTAGCAGGTTCATGAGTAATCCTAGAAAGGAGCATTTGGCAGCAGTTAAATGGATTCTCAAGTATCTTAGAGGTACTTCCATAGTGTGTTTATGCTTTGGTCCTGGATTGCCTGTGTTAGATGGCTACACAAATGCTGATATTTCAAGGGATATTGATTCAAACAAGTCTACTTCTGGATACTAGATGATGTTTGCAGAGGGAGCAATATCATAACAATCAAGGTTGCAAAAGTATACTGCTTTGTCAACTATATATTCAGAGTATATAACAGTCATTGAAGCAGCAAGGAATTAGTGTAGATGAGAGATTTTCTTAAGGAGTTGGGTTTGAACCAAGAGAAGTTCCTACTCTATTGTGACAATCAAAGTGCCACCACCTTTCCAAGAATGCTGCCTACCATTCTCGAACCAAACACATTTAGAGGAGATATCATTAGATTCGAGAAGCTGTAGAAGACAAGTTGTTTGAGTTTAAGAAGATTCACACCGATCTCAAATAGATTAGACATATTGACGAAGACCTTGCCAAAAGAGAAACTTATTGCTTGCCAGAAGAAAGTGAACTTGGTTGAGCCTGCCAAGTACGAGTGAGGGGGAGCTATGCTTTGTTAATCCCTCCTACTTAGAAGAAGAGTCTATTAATTTGGACTAATTTCATGTATTATACCATATGAGTGTTACTTCATATGATGATATTTAGTGTTGATTTGAAGTATCAACTTTACCCCCACTTTAAGTTGCTCATTAAAGGCAAAATAGGGAAGAAAATGGGTATATAAGGGGGATATATTACTAGAAATCATATGAGTGAGTAGGTGTGAGAGCCACAAGAGCACTCTATAGTGTATAAATGGGTAAGAGAGAGAAAGAAAGAGAGAAAGTGCCTAGAAGAGAGAGAAAGTGTATATCAAAATTTTCTCTGGTCCCAATCGACGACCAAACTACCTCCGATAGGGATGAAATTTTAATATGTTATTCCTAGGCCTTGCCTCTCTACATCCAATGGGTAGAATCTGATTTGTAGTTCGCTAAATTGTTATTTTCTGCCCAGCCCTCCTTGTCTATAAATTTGTATTTTGCCACCTTTGGCTGATGCATTTTGTTGTGCCAAGGAGCTTTCTTGATGATTCTGTTTACCTCTAGTTGAGCTAGGGAAGAACAATTTGTCGTACCCATTTGACTATTGTTGATTAATGGAAGTTTTGGTACCGTTTATTAACGGTCCCATAGTTTTTCCTCACATTAGGTTTTTCACGTAAATCCTTGTGTTCTTTATAATATTTGGGCTAATTATATTTGCGTTATACTGCTGTGATTTTGGTTGGTATCAATTTCCCATCTAGCTATACAATTTGGAAAAGGTTGTTGTTTGTTTCCACTTGTTGTTTGTGTATTGGATCCCCTTTCCTGACAATAGTAGAATTGACTAATCATTATAAACAATTTCTCTATTTGGTAAGGGTAAGATTGCATACTAGTGGATTTCTCCAAATTTCACATTTATGCGAGATTTTCACTTAGTATTATTATTATTGTTGTTATTAGAATTGACTAATCAGAGAATTCAACAGTAGGTTCTATGATACACAAAAATTAATAATTCTCAGACCTTCTTTCTTGTTTTCTTTCATGTAAATCGAAGAACTTTTAATATTTATGTGTCTAAACAATCTAATGATCTCATAAAAATAGCACAAACAAATTTTTTGGAGCAAAAAAAAACAAAAACAAACTTTAATTTTGTCAACTTGTACATTTTTAAAGTCAAGATGGTAAGATAAATACGGAATACAGTCTCATAATCCATTTTCATAATGTAAGCCATTTTGATAGACATTGTAAATCATGGATATATTGAGGAGATTACTTATGTTTGTTTGAAGGCTTTACATTAAATTTTCCAAAAGTAGAAATCAATCTCTAAAATTAAGCAAAGCTTATTTGGGAGACATATGAAGAAGACATTTCTATTCAGTTTGCCTGTGATGTTTTAAGGGTAAAAAGAATATATGTTTAACACAAAATTTGTTCCTATGCACAACTGATCTCTAAATTTGCAGAAGTAAATCCAGAAATGGGTATTTGAATTGGCGGGGAAAGAAAATTGAAGAATAAGTAAAGATGAAATGACGAGAAGCCTGACGAGGCTCAGGGAGGCTAGGCAAAATTATCAGCACTGGCATCTTTGAATGATGCTTATTAGGGAACCAAATACTGCTCCAGTTGTTTCGTCTTATTCCTGTTCTTTAGCTTCCGGAAACCACTGGACTCAATCTGTCGGATCCTTTCTCTGCTTACACCCATCGACTCGCCTATCTCTTGCAATGTTTTCATCCTTCCATCATCCAGTCCAAATCTCATTCTGATAACCTGATTCTCCTTAGGACTAAGAGTGTCAAGAACCTTCTCTAAGTCCTGTTTCATAAATTGCTTCATTAACAGATCTTCTGCTGTCTCTTCATCAGGATCTGCAATTACTTCCTGAGGAAAAGACAAGATCAGTATTTAGCAGGATTCAATGAACTCTAACAATGCAAGCGGACAAGAAAAAACTGGAGTACATTGGCTAGACCAGGAAAACAATGATAACAATGACTTACCGAAGGTTTAAGATCCATGTTAAGCCCAATCTTCTGATCAAGAGATCTTGGGGCTTTTGGAGACAATAAGACAGCATTAAGCCTCTTCATAGAGAGCCCAGTTGCCTCTGCAACTTCCTCATCATCAGGATGTCTTCCAGTTTCAGTGTACAATTGCTTTCTGGCTTCTTTGACTCTATAAGTTGCCTCCACCATGTGAAACTGTAAACCCAAGAAATCGCAAATGAGAAGCTTATATGATGATGCACATTGACTATGAATATGAATCCTTGGTCCATGGTATTTGCAAAAGAAACAGAGAAACCCATTGGTCCATCTTAAAACTGCATTTACACAACCCGCTGTAGGGCAGTCACTGAAAGAAAAGCTTGGTAACTGAGGTAAAACTTACCGGTAAGCGTATAGTCCTAGATTGATCAGAGAGCGACTTACGGACTGCCTGCTTAATCCACCAATGAGCATATGTTGAAAATTTAAAACCTTTTGAAGCATCAAACTTTTCTGCACCTCTTACAAGGCCTCGGCATCCTTCCTACAAATGGAAAATATGTTTCAGACACTAAAGACATGGGAATTATAATATCTGGAAAGAGCATATGCTCTTTCATCTTGTTGTTAACATATGCATGCATGCTTGCGTTGTATATATCTAATCATAAGGAAGAGATAGGACATCATCCACTGATTGCATAAAAGTTGGTAAAATACCTGAACAAGATCCTGGAGATTCAGCCCAGCTCCCTGATAATTTTTGGCGATTGAAATGACAAGACGTATGTTGCATTTTATCATTTTGTCTTTGCAAAAGGTACCATAGTTGAGACGCCTTCTCAAAGTTTTTTGATCGACTCCTGCAGCAGATGCCCACTGTGCAAAGGTGGGCTGACTGCCAAATCGCTCTACAAGCTCCTCATGGACCCTTTCAAGTTTTAGTAGATCCTAAGTGACATTAGCAAAACTTGAAAGATCAGCCATATAGAAAGAGAGCATAAAACATGAAAATGAGAACTGCCATAGAATAGGTGAAAATTATCTTATGTGGATTGCTATGATTATTTCATAGAAGAATAATAAAATAAGCATGATTTCCATCCGAACTACAGACTACATAAAGGAATTAAATATATAATTATTTATCCTGGTTAAACTGCAATTTGGTTAGGTATGATAAAAGCAGAAGACAGCATTCCAGTACCCTAGATTAGGATTCATGTTATAGAACAAAAAGGAAGGTTCCTAAACATGATTCTTGCTACATA
Source organism: Erythroxylum roigii (assembly GCA_027576455.1). Taxonomy (NCBI): domain Eukaryota; kingdom Viridiplantae; phylum Streptophyta; class Magnoliopsida; order Malpighiales; family Erythroxylaceae; genus Erythroxylum; species Erythroxylum roigii. Next base: position 10,546,011 of record JANZXV010000002.1, read on the forward strand.
CTATCAGACCTTATGGAATAGTGCTGATTCTAGGCTTTATCATCTATTATCTGTGATGCAAAATTCAAATTAATCACTTTGACTAAAAGACCAAATTATTACCCCCGTCCCCAAAGAGAAAATCTCCAGCTAGAACATAAAGTGTTAAAGTAATTTTTATGAAACCTGTATGACCAATCGCCCTTTGGCCAAGGGATGGAAGCTTATGCGTCTAACAATCTGGTCTTGGGTTTGACTATTGATATTGGGTTGGTTGTGTATTTGGTATCAGGTATATTTGGAACCGTGGAAAAGACAAAATAGGCACCTGAATGGCCTCTGACAACTCCAATTCTTCAGCAGCTGTGAGAAGCTTGGAATTGGAGGTCGTTGCCCTTAAGTAACGTAATGGATCAGCATAGTCCACATCTTGTAAAGAACTACGCTTTTTCTTGCTTGTAGAACTAGATTTCACAGACATGGCACCTGCATCAACCTTTTCAGATGCTCTTGCTCGTCTAACTTTTCTTTCTTTTTGGCGACTAGATCTCACAGCTATACCTTCCAATAGTTGTTGCTCCAGAAGTGTTAACTCTTCAGCTGTTGGCTCCAAATATTCAGATTCTTCGATGGGGTATGGCACAGAACATTCTTTTCTTGGTCCAGTTTCAGCTACATTATTGTCACCTATTATAATAGCACGTTCTTTTTCTGTAAGTAGAGACCACCTGGATGTGACATCATCAGTTGTGGATTGGTTTTCTGTTTGTGTAGAATTGTATCTGTTAACTACCATTGCTGCATGCTTTGCAACCTTGACGGCAGCTTTAGCAAGGGTCACTGCTTCAGCGGCAGCAGCAGCAATGACAGCCTCATCATTTCCAATGAGTGCTTCAGTCACTAAAGATGCTCCGCATGTAACCTACAAACAGACAGCATTTATATTTCCTTACTATACAGATAACTGACCTTTTAACCTAAGAGATCATGTAGCAGTTAAAACAATAAAACAATAATTAGAGATCATGTAGCAGTTAAAACAATAAAACAATAATTACACTATTTGGCTGTAAGATCAAACAAAACAGGTACGCCAACAATTCAAAATATGACAACAATCAGATCTTTTTACTAATTCGGGTGTACAAAAAATAAATGCAGGTTTGAAAAATTATGTGTTTTTGAGTGCAGAAAATAACCCATGATCATTAGTAAACGTTTGCCTCAATGGATATGCGAACTCCAAATAATAGTGAAGAACATAGCACATTTCATTGATTACAAGCTTATATTTCAGAAATAGTTACCTCATCAGTCAATATTATTAGGTTATGTTGCTTATGGAAATTTGTGTATTTAAGGAGCAATAACAATTTTGAATTTTCTATCAAGATTAGCCTTCAGGGACAGTAATACACTAATAGAACAAGTGTTACCTCCTTGGGTGGAACAACTGCTCCTACATATTTCCACGGTTTGTCCATAGCAAATGAATTTGAATGAGCTTCTGAAGAAGGTAATCTTAGCTTCTCTAGATCTAGCACCGTTGTTGATGTTGATGTTGATATTGCTGGTGTTGCAGTTGACAAAACACATTCTGGTCTGATAATAGTTAGCTCCCTAAATTTGGCTGCAGAATCAACCAGGGTTACATGATTAGAAGAATACGGCTATGATATATTTATACTACACTGCCAAACATGAGAACAGAACCCTCAGCAGTTGCAGCAATGTGTGACAATAATCAAGCTATTAACAAAGTCATGTCGCATTTCCTTCGTCAATGAAAGTTATTTTTCTCTGAAGGGAAAAGCTCGAATCGGTGGATTTTGCTAAATTTAGGCCCACAGACAAAGGCTAGTCTCGCGATGATAAGGAAGATCATTGTGACGGGAATTGCCTCACGAATATAGAGAATGCAAACAATGGGCAGTAGAGAATGATTGTCCAAGCAAGCAAGCAAAAAATGTTTGAGATAGGTGATTTAGGAAAAGGCGACGACTTTTTTATCAGATGGATGCGGCTCGCAAAACAGATTGTCGAACTGCCACTTTCTGAAACTAAAAGATACTCATCTAGATTATCATTGAAAAGCATATCAAAATCACCGACAGACATCTAAATTCTTAAGAAAAGCTGAAAAAGAAACACACACAAATAAACAGAATCACCACTGGTTTTACGTAAATAAGATAAGAAAAAATTCCAAGCTCCAACCCACACCATAGGAAGAGCAGTAGTCAAACCAAAATATACCACAGATTTCTCGTCAAGACAGACATTTTCCATTGCAAAGCCAAACAAGACAGTGGATACTAAGACTAAGCCAGCACAGTTCAGATTGAAACGGGGGAAACTGAATCAATTAAGAAGGGAAGAGAAGGTAACTCACCGGTACTATGATGAAGGTTAGCTCTGACATGGATAGAGAATGCGTCAGGTTGGCACTTAAACTGCGGCAAAAGACAAGACATCCTCCACCCCTTCGTTCTTCTACGACTACAAAAATCCTACTACTACATGTGTTTGCTTCAGTGAAATGTCAAATGTCCACATAAGACAGCTAGAACTATCACTACAGAGACATGGAAGAAGAAGAAGCGGAAGAAGAACTGGGGGTGTGGCTGTGATAAAGCAACGGATAAGAGCAGGAAAGCCGAAGACAGAAGGCCTTTCAGTTCAGCCCAATTCCTTTATGTTATTTCTCTTCAAAATAATGAAAATAGATTTATGTTTTAAAAATAATTTAATTTTGTTAGTAAGTTAAATTATTTTTAAAATTATTTTTTTCATTCTACTGAATTAATTATATAATTCTTGAAATAAAATTTTGCAATAATTAATAAATTTAACCGGTTCAGTCGGTTCAATCATAAAAACTTTTAACTGTCTAACTTTTTAGTTTGATTTATTTTAATAATTTTTATTATTAAAAGGTTTATTGACTAATTAGTTAATTTTATA
>JANZXV010000002.1:10549053-10563031 GCA_027576455.1 Erythroxylum roigii
TATTATAAATTAAAATAAATCTATTTTATTTTATTTAATAATTTTTAATTAAAATTTAAATTTAAATTCTTTGACAATTTCTTTCGATCTTATTTTTAAAATTTTAAATTTATTTAATTTTTAGTAAATTTTATTACAATTTAATAAACCTTTTCATTATATTACTTATTTAACTTTGATGGGGTATTTGGTTTGAGGGTTTGTGAACGAAGGAATGTAATAATTGTAAAAAATAGTGTTTACTTTGGAGTTTTCAATTTCAGAAGAATAGATTTATCTTATTAAATTTGGGAATCTACTAAACCTACCAAGGAAGGTGAGTATCAAGTTTTCATTCCAATTTAAGTTTTTATCATGTTTATTTTTTACTCTTTTATTCCCAACTTTTGTCCTACCATCCTCTTTATTTCCTTATCGCCTTTCAATTCTTTACGATCTCCCATCCTACCTTATCATGTCTCATCAATAAAGGAATTTTTTAAAATATACCTCTAGGTATATTTTATAAAATCCGTCGTTTTAATGTGATATTAAATGAACCGGATAGAACTTAATTTGATGGGCTTTTGCTCCTTATTTTTCTGATATATTCATATTTTATGATTTAATAAAGTGAATCATTAACCTGTTATATGATTTGACGATGTTAAAGTGCACGGGGTTAGAGATTAAACGATAACGCTTAGTGAATTTTTCATTAATTAATTGGAGGACTATGAAGTGAAATACAAACGCTTAGAATCAGGAGCGGTCACTCTCGGTACTCACTCAAGCCTTACAGCCGGAACCCTAAACCCAAGAAACAGCAAGTTCCAGCAAAATGTCATTGGCTTCATCTAGGGTTTTCAAAGCTTGTCGGGCTCTGCTTGCTCCGTCCAAGTCCTCCGCCGCTACGGCCGCCACAAATGCTCCGACCGCGGCGACGAAAGCTAAACCAAAGACGAAAGCAAAGACAAAAAAAGAGGGGGTGGTACCGAGAAAGCCCGCCGGTATACTAATGGCGAAACCTGTATCTCCGGTCCTCCGTAATTTTCTCGGCGTCTCAGAGGCTTCTCGTACCGATGTTGTCAAGAGGATCTGGGACCATATCAAGCAAAACAAACTCCAGGTTAACCGCACATTCTTTTCTTTTTTTCTTTTTTGTTGGTTAGGCTTTACATATATACTTTGTTCTCTCTCTCTCTCTCTCTCTTCCTGGCTATAAACCCTTTATTCATACAAGTGTTTGGCCTCTGATTTGGTGAAGTTCTTTTCTTTTTCTTTGATGATTTCTGCTTTCTTTACCTCAACAAACTGTCATATGGTCGGTGCTAGAAGTTCCATTTTTCTTCTGTTTGTGGCCTAACCCTTTTGGTTAGGCTGTTCTTCTCGAATTTTAGTTTCAATTTTTCTTTTTTCTGTGTTAACTTTTGAATTCACATTTTTGTGTCTAAATATTTGTTTGATTGGACTAAAGGTGGTCAGGTTCTCAAAGTAACAGTATTAGAAATTAGAATCTGAAGATAATCTGCAATTTTCACAATGAAATGGGATTGTGAAGATAGGGATGAAAGGCGGGTACTTGACGGAGGCTATGAAAGGAGAACATAATCCAGGACGTTGAGGTTGTTTTAGCAGTTATAAGGGGTTGCGAGTTTGAGATACTATTATTTAGCGCTTTATGATATCTTTTGAGTTCCATTTCTAGTTATGTGACAATGCAGAATTTGAGACTCCTCAAAATTGTTGTGGTCATATTTGGAATAGAACTAATAAGTTGATAGGACTCGATACTGTGTTCGCAGTTAAGTGGTTTGTGTCAGAAAAGGACACCCACGTCCTTTATATCTCTTCAAGTTTTGTAGGATTGTCGTGACTCGTGACTAAAAAAGTTAAATATGAAATGTTGCTATTTTAAATTTGGGCTTGGGAATGTTTAGTTGTCCACTCATGGATGTGTAAGGTGAAAAATTATTTGTATTTCATTTTCCTTGACATGCTAATATTTTCTGGATTGTATCCTGATCCTTCGAATATATATAGTGGCAAGATATTAACCTGTTGATGTATTTGATCCGTTGCAGAGTGAGGCTTCAAGTGTAGTTAGCTAACGTTATTATGATGTATATGGAGTGATCGATTTTAGTCGCATCGTGTTGAGAATAATCAGATGGAAATGGGATATTTTCCATTTTGCCTATTAGGTAGGCAGCTAAAGATAGTGGCTGTTTGTATCATGTAAAGTCTCTCAGCTTGACATTTTGCTTGAATGGTGATAGGTCTTAGAGATTTTGAATTCTGAGATGGGAAAACCGACTTACTTAACATTTGAGCAATTACTTTTGATGTGTTGAGAAGTTGTGAATTATTATCATTCTTAATAATTGCATATGGCTGCACATAATGACAGAACCCAGCGGACAAAAAGGAGATAATATGCGATGAGAAACTCAAGGTCATATTTAACGGAAGGGAGAAAGTTGGGATGCTGGAGATGCCCAAGTTAATTTCCCAACATTTTGTGAAGACTGCATAATGCGAGCAGATTTATAATTACTGTTCTGTTGAATCACTTCTTTATGTACTGTTCTGTCGATATGATTCAGCTTCTGTTTGAGAGCCAAACTATGGTACCCTCTTTTTTTTTTTTAAGGTTTTAACTGAACAATGGTGTAAAATATCTGGTAGGATGAATTAGAACGTTACCATGACTTTCTGATATCTTACCTTTAATGTGATCTCTGTTTTTGTTTCTCTTGTCTCTCTTCTTTCTCCTGTTTTCTAGGGAGTAGGCAGGGACGTTGTTCGCCAATCCTAAAGTCTTCAATGTCTCATCCACAACTTTTGTCGGATTACAGGGAAAACAATTAAGTTTGGTTAAGTAACTATGGTTATTATATTATTTTTTATTTTTAATAGATTTGTTAACGTATAATTTAAAAAAAAAATAAATTGATAACTTCAAAAAATTTTGTTGAATCTTTACTTATAATAGAAATAAAAATTCAAAACTATATTTTGGAGAATGTTAATGAAGATATTCTTGATAATTAATTAATATATTCTCTAAAATAATTTCTAATTTTAAGGAGAATTAGTAATTAAGATTTACTAAATTTATTTTGTCTTGTATTATTGTCCAAGTGACGTATTTTCTTTTAGTATATAGCAATGTTAGCAACGTTAGAATTCATTAACGAAATGAATTGGATTTAATTATATTAATAAGATTAAATTGAATTCAATTTGCATTCCAAAATTAGTAATATTAGAAATAAATTTAATTAAATATAGCGAGGAACGAGAACGAAATGAATATTATTATTATAATTATGATGTTTGGTTAAGAAGAAAGAATGATTACTTTGTAAAAAATATTGAGAAATAAAAATTAATTAATTATAATATAATTAATTACAATAATTGATTAATTATATTGTAGTTAATTACAGTATATTGATTAATTAATTATTAATAATATTTTAATTAATAGTCTTTAGAATTCAATTAAGTGAAGCACAAGAGAGTGAGAAGTGACGTAGTCCAAAGAATGAAAGAGTCTTGCTCTTTAAATAGCACAGAGTGATTCTTGATAAGAAATACAAGCCAAAGAATCAATAAAAACCTACAATAAATTTGTAAACTTTGATGAATATCTTGTTATAAACTCACAGCAAACAACAGTTTTTTATTTAAAGGTGTTTTCCTCAAGTTTTAATGTAATTAAATTCTTATACTTGAAGGACTGAATTCAATTTATAAAGGAGATAGGTTTCAATTATATGCATGAATTCAACCCATCTATTTTTTGTATTTACAAACATGTGAATTGAATTCAATTGCAGCATTAAATTCAATTCACACCTTTCCGAACACCCCCTTATTGTCTTTTTCAAATAGTTTATAGTGATATATCTTTTTTTACACCTTAATGAAACACTCCCAAAGTTTTTAAATTTTTTAATTAAGTGGTTAATATTTTAAAATTTTAAGAATTTAAGTTAAAACATTAATTTCGTTAATAATTAACTGATTTAACTAACCAAAAAAAATGTTCTCTGAGATATGTAGTTGTTCATTTATGTTAAAACATTTTAAGATATGTTATCAATTACTGAAAAGGATAAGAGCGTAGTCATCCCAAAAACATGTGTAAACCTCACAATACCCTATCCTTCTGCTTCCTTTCTGTGTCTAAATTTTCGAAATTTTGCTATCCTTCCATTTTTCTGCAAGTCTCGTATTTTTCTAATGTCAAATCATTCGGAGCTTTTGTAATTTCTTTTATTGTTATGAAAAATCACTAGCAACGAGCTCACCGCCTGTTTGAAGAAATTACCCAACGAATAACCAAATACTTGAATCAACGTTTCAAAGTTATTGATATGTGTCTGCTGTGAATGTGGTTGGTTCAAATTCAGTCATCTTTTTATCGTATCTTCTTATGCTGAGCTAGTCCAAATCTGTTTGTTTGAACTCAACAAGTCATCAATTGTAGCTACTATTTCCAAAGCTATAATTTTTTCATGGTGGGACTGCACTGTATCTGCAAAATCAATGGCTTCTTCTCTCTGCTTCCACTGCCATTTTGCCAGTTCTCTGTATCTTTTCTAGCAAAATCTGCAACTTCTAATTACTCTATAAAACCCGTAAAGCATCTTTATCGTTACCATCATAGTTATCGTAATGATAATAGTAGTAAAGTTATTGCTTGTGATGATGGTGGTGTAAAACTCCGTAGTGCAGACCTGGTGGCCATGGAGTACGCTGATCTTAAACTCACGGATAGAATTTCTGCGGTAATGGAATTTTCTACATAACATCAAGTTTCTCCTTTAATATTGTTTGTTTTTGCTTCTTTTGAAGATATTTGGCAATTGCTTTTGTGCATAATAAAAATGATGGGTGGAGTCGTTAGAAACACTGTGTAACTGTGTTGATATAGTTTTTAAGGTAATACTGTCTTTGCTTCATCGTTGCCTTTTCAATGCTGGTAACTAAAGGTTGGTATGTCTCAATTGCAGGAAGGAGGTCATGTTAGAATCAGGCAACATGTTAACCCTTTGGGTTCCTCTTTCTCTGTAAGCCATTCGAGACCATTTTGAGTATAAGTTACTGCTAACATATGTTGACTATTCTCTAATTCTAATTTTAACTAAATCTGTATTTTGGACATTTACCTTATTGGCAAAATTATACTAGGTGCCAGCAGAAATACCTGATTGGAACAATATCTTCAAGGATCCTACTTTGCCACTAATGGTGGATATTGGGAGTGGTAAACTTTTGCTACTTTGCTTTCTCCTATATTATTTCACTATTTCATTTTGGGTGACTACGATAGCCAATTTTTCATGAGATGATATGAACAGTCCCCTCCACAGATGATTGCCTTTTTGAATTAGCTTGATATGTCAGAAAGGCAGGTGATTGGAATTAGAGCGAATTTTCGGGCACCAGAATGAAATCCCTTCTTACCACAAGCTTTTAATAATATGGCCGTGATCTGTCATTACGTGAGACTATATGGAAACCTTTCAACTTCTCTGTTTCACTGAAAATGAAGGGTTTCATATGAAGTAGATTTATAGTTCAATGGTGACATTTACACCATGAAAATATTAACTTTTCTGGAATATGAGTTGAGTGATTTTAGTTCATTCCAATGGCTATTACAAGTGTTTGTTCTGAAGGTCAATAAACAATAAAAATATTGAACTTATTTTAAAAGTACGTTTGGCCTAACGAATGACTGAAATTTTCAGGTAGCGGCAGATTTCTGATTTGGCTTGCCAAAAGGAAACCTGATTTAGGAAATTATTTGGGACTTGAAATACGAAAAAAAGTATGGGAATGAAAATTTTGGGTACTATTTAGCAATCCTTTTTGGAATTAATATTTTTTTGCTTGGTCCTATTTTTTCATGCCTATTACCTACACTTCTTTATTTTATCATTTGTGTGGCGATGCTTCTAATGTTAATGCAGCTAGTCAAGCGTGCTGAATTCTGGGTAAAAGAGCTAACTCTTGGTAACATGTATGGTTTCCAAACAAATCTTATTTTGGGTCGGGAATGAGACATATCATGGTAATTTTATTGGCTTATTTAACAAGGCAATTTGAACTTATTGCAGACATTTCCTGTTTGCAAATGCCACCGTTTCTTTCAGACAGCTTGTTCTCTCATATCCAGGACCCTTGATGACAGTTTCAATATTGGTGAGATCACTCGTGGCCCTGATTATATTATATGTCAGTATGATTGTACTGGGATGCAAGAGTAAAGTTCCAAAGAAGTCCTTCTAAAATAGTACTTGAGTCACGTATACAACTATATATGCAGTGCCCAGACCCTCATTTCAAGAAAAGGCATCATAAGAGAAGGGTTCTCCAGACGCCGTTGGTTGATTCTATCGTCAGTCAGTTGGCCCCTGGAGGAAAGGTAAGTGCTCTAGGCTTTTCTTGTATAACAAACACTTGACATTTTTTAATGTTTGTTTCTCTAATTCTTTTATCATTGTAAAATCTTCATTCTCCTCTGTCGTACTTTCCTAAGAAGTTAACTCTAATGTTGTTTTATCCCAAGTTGGTTGGGACTGATCTTAGGGTGCAAAAAGAAGTTCAGATTAGGGTAACCAGATTAATCTATAGCTGTAGAATGGAAATGAATCCACGATATCTGATACTGGACCCCATGTTCCAGTGTGTCAGAACACTTTCTTCAATTCTGTTGAGATAGCTGCAGAGAGTGCAACATGCAGTCATGTTCTTGAACAAATTATGGTGATTAGTTTGGGCTGCTATAATATAATTGATGTCCATATGCTTGTCCCAGTGATGGAACTTAAATCATCACTTGTGAGGGGCAATACAGGTTAATTGGGGACAATATGGAAATATGAAGTTTAATGGTTGACTTAAGTTCTGTTGGTGTGATACAGACATGTAAATGTATGATAAAATGTACATGTCTTCATGAATGCAAGCTCCAATCACATAGCATTCTTCTGCACACTGAAAAACTTCATTGGTCTACATGAGGAGACAACAATTATCTTTCTTTGCTTTTCTACACGTTCACTTGACTCCAACTTTTCCCACGTGATAGGTATTCATGCAGTCTGATGTGCTAGAGGTGGCTCTTGATATGAGAAATCAATTTGATGCCAAGTCAGATGAACTTGACAATTTCGATGAAATTGACCAAAATATACTGTGCGACAGTGATGGCTGGCTTTTGAATAATCCAATGGGAATAAGGACTGAAAGAGAAATCCATGCAGAATCAGAAGGTTCAAAAGTATATAGAAGGTTATACCATAAGCGAACATAACCAACTGGTAAGCTTCTGTGCAGATTAGAATGTTGCAAGCTCCACTGACAAAATCTTCTTCTGAAGCATTCAACTCTAAAGATTTGTTAATAGCTGGTTTTTATAGACACACGGTTCTAGGCTTGTTGTCTTTTGTTTATCTCTTCATGGATCCCATAATCTTCATTTGCTGATTACCTCAAGGACTAACTTCACCGTACAAGTATCTTTTTATGGCTTTCTTTTGTAGTGGGTGCGAATCCACTATATTACCACTCATGTAGTGGGTGAGAATCCATTCTGTTGCCACTCATTGTGGATGAAGAGAACTCAAAATCTGGAGAACTACTATCCCTTTATTCTCATAGTGATCGTGCATTTACATGTTTAATAAACAATTAAAACATTCCCTCAAAAAAAAAATAAACAATTAAAACAATCCAGTAAAAAATACCATCAATATATGGTGTTTGAAAAAGTTTAGTAATTCACAGACAAAGGGCGAGTTTGGTAGATAGCATTTAAGCTATATGTCAATTGATCGAAGAGTATTATTTGGTTGACTATGTTAAACTGCTAGTATACTTGTTTGGTTAGAAGCTGGTTGGATTGACTGATTTAACCTAACTAGGTATTTTTTGAAAAGCTGCTCTAAGTAGCGTTTCAACCTATCGGCTTATAAAAATCTTACTCAAAGACAATTGTGCCCTCAAATTTATTTTTTGTTTTAAGCAACTAATAGCCCTTAAGTTTTTCACTTTAAAAAGAGAAAGTTATGGTTTGTGTATAGATTTTCCAGAATCTCCTCAAGCTGCCTTCTCTAAATACCTAAAAATTATCGACTTGTTAATTATTATTAATTTTTTAGAAATATTATTATTATGATTATTATTATTGTTATTGTCGTTGTCGTCGTCGTCGTCGTCGTTGTTTATTATATATCTTATATTTTTTTAGAGTTATAAACTTAATTTTTGTAAAATTAAATATCTAAAATTTAAATTCTTATAAAAATATTCAACGAATTAATATTCACGTTCTTATAATTTTTTAAAGTTATGTCCTCATTGGTCATTTATACATAAACAACTAATTCTAAATAACAAATTTTACTAAATATCTTTAATAAATAGTTGATTTATTTAATCAAATCAATTGATAGAATCAGCTATCAGCTAGAATCAGCTAATAGCTAATGCAATCAGTTGATTGTCAAATACGACGATAAAGACTATTTTATATGTTTAATAAAAAAAGCGAAGATGTTGGAAGAGAATTTATGTTTTTCTTCTTCTTCTTTTTTGAGGGGGAGAATTTATGTTTTTCTCTGTAACCACTTGTTCAACATTTACGTTTTTTTTTCAAAACTATTTTTAAATATTTAAATAATAGAACACGATATTATTAGAATTATCATAAACAAACAAGTGGAGTGAAATTGGTCTATACTGATACATCACTAATTCATAGGAATGCCCTTTTATTTGCTAATTAGAAGCAACTAATGCCTCAGGTTAAATTAATATTTACTCACAAATGTTTGCTTAACACTGTGGTAATAACCGAATCGTGAGGTAGGTCTGTCGGCCTCACATCGCATCTCATATAAACGCGTAATCATATATATAATAATACACGATTAGAACCCACCCTCTTCAATTCATCGGCAATCTCAGAGACGTAAAGCTCTGGTATTTTTCTGTTCACGTTTTCTTGTTCGTGTGGCTTTCTGTGCTGCGTATTTGTCATTGGGCATTGTTGGTGTTTTTGGTCCCCTGCGCTTGCTTTCTTCATAATTTCTCCCATATTTTCTGGGTTTACTCTCCCTGTTTGTTCAGCTGTTTACGTTTTCTGGTTTCATTGGATTAATCTTCTGGTATAAAAGGCCTTGGCTTTTTGTGTTATATGGTAAAATAAGGTTGATTCCTGATCATTTGAAGCTTAATCTTTTATTATCTTTTTAAAATTGAGACTCAATCTTGATAATCGAATAATAAATTCTCAATCCTTTTCAATAACTTCTATTGCATATTACGAATTCCTAATCTTATATTCAATTAATCATCATTGTCTTTAAGGTTAGATTTGCAAATTGAACTATCTGCGCATGAGATGAGATATCTCTTCAAGTTTCGTATAATAGCTTCTTTCTGATGTATGTTTTGTTATGTCTTTAGATTTGGCTTTCTTTTTCTTTATGAGATTAGCAGTAAGTTGAGTATTGTAGGAACTAGATGCAACTCGGATTATTTGTATATTATGGCTCCGTGAAATTTTGTAATGGTGAAGTGTGTCAAATACCCTAACCTTCAGTTTCTGTAGTATCAATCAATTGAAATGGGAGGTGGAAAGGACAAGCAAGACCATGATTCTTCCGACAAAGGTATTCTTTCACATCTAGCTGCATATGCTGCTGGTGCTGGTCGCGGACACTATCCGCCACATGCCTATCCTCCTCACGGATATCCTCCGCAAGGGTATCCACCACCTGGATACCCTCCTCCTGGTGGATACCCTCCATCTGGCTATCCACCCCCTGGAGCATACCCTCCATCTGGCTATCCACCCCCTGGAGCATACCCTCCAGCTGCCTATCCTCATCCTGGCCCATCAGCACCATATCCTACCGGTATGTTACTGAGCTGATATTTATCAGATTCTGGTTTTGGCCAGGGTTGTTCATAATGAACATCTTTCTTTTATTAATGTCCATGGTGGTACAAGAGAGTAGAGTAAGAATATCGGTCTTAATCATTTATTATTTGTTCCTAAACCAAGTATCTTGTTATTATGATGAACAAGGCAGCTACTTGCATTACGTATATGTGCATCAAGGCATTCTTGTTATTACCTTGTTTCTAAGTTGCTGTTTTTGTAATTTGTTTAAAGACTAAAACGTCAAACCAGGATGAGAAATGTCTAAACAATTTGCTCAACTTATCCTGATTCTGTTGAAATTTCTCTACTTTGTTTACCAACTCTCTTTTTCTTTTACCATATTGAAAGTTTTAGAAAATGATCCAGTGATAAACTGGGTACAACTTACTTTGAATTGAATTTCCTGTTAATAAGAAGATTATACAATTCTCAATACAATTTGTTGACCTCATAAAGCTTGGAATTCATATGCCACTCATGACTACATTTGGTGAATTCACAGTCCATTTGGATTCGTTTTGATCTATTGTTACAGGGCATGGGCATGGTATGGGGGCATTGTTAGCTGGGGGAGCAGCTGCTGCAGCAGCTGCATATGGGGCCCATCATGTTGGACATGGAAGTTACCATGGGTTTGGCCACGGAAAGTTCAAACATGGCAAATTTAAGCATGGGAAATTTGGAAAGCGTTGGAAGCATGGCATGTTTGGAAAGCACAAGGGAAAGTTTTTCAAGAGATGGAAATGATTGCCCGTGAGGAAGGAATTAGTTCCTCTTACCAATATATATTGATTTGGCTGTGTAACTAATTTGCTCTTTCCTAGACAATTTCTTACCAATATATATTTGATTTGGCTGTGTAACTAATTTGCTCTTTCCTAGACAATTTCGATTCCTGTGATATGCACAGGTGATTCTGATTGCTGTAAAAGTGCCTTTTGTATGTATATAAGCGAGAGCTGCTGCTTTCATCTACATGGGATTGGGAAAAAAAAGAAGTGAATTTGATCACTCTGGCAATTGCAACAGCATAGATACGTTTTATGGAAGAAACTAGAAAGGAATTCAGTGTCTCTGATGTATAAACTAGTTCCTTAAAAGATATTGTTGCATGAATTAGCAAATGATCCTGGGATTAGTATGACGAAATTTGACGAATGGTAGGCATAATCTGTACACCATTTTGCTTCTAACTGCCAGAGTCCATTTGAGAAAATTTATAAACAAATTGATTGTTGGTATGGTAGCAATGATGAGAATTGTTCCGATGTTCTTGCTTCCAATATGATTACATCTAATAGAAGGAAGGTTTTAACCTCGTACATCAAGGTTTTCAGGTTATGAGCTTATTAATGCATCCTACATAATACATACCCAATTGTACGAGAACTTCTGTCTTAAATCTCCAAATTTAGAATTTTGGTGTCTTTCAATTGTTAACTAAAATGACCTAAATAAGAACCCTATCTAATTTACTCTCAAAGGGTGTGGCTCGATGGTTGAGAACGAAGCTTGATTTTGGTTAGGTCTCAAGTTCGATTCTTTGCTAGCCCCTCTTGTAAGCAGGGTGTTCAAAAAAAAAAAAAAAAACCCTATCTAATTTGTAATTTTGAAGTATATTTTGATTCTCTTACTCAACCTCAATTCTATTTCGATCCTTGTATCCTGATGTAATCCTTATAATTAGCACTACTAAAATATTACAATCTTACAAAGGTATTAGACCTCAATTCGGAATAGCAACACCCTTGTAAAGTACTAGAAATTTACATATGTTCTAGATGTCAATTTAGATTGTTACCACAGGTTAAATTGAATTTGCACTAGAGATCAAGTTAAGAATTTTACATGGGCGTTAATGATCCATTAAAATTTTCAATATAATTGAGAGATATCGTTTAGAGATAGACAATGAACCACCCTAAGACCGAGCCCGACCCTATCATTTACTAATGAGGCTCGAGCCTGATATACTGAACTCGAGCTCAATCGAGTTTGAAAGAGCTTGGTCTGAATTCGAGCTCGGCCTGAAGCTTGAATTTTCAAAAAATTGAACCCAGGACTTGATTAATCCAAGAGTATTTCAGTATTAAAGAAATTTTTGAGCTTAATCGAGTTTGAAGGAGCTCGGCCCGAGTTCGAGCTCAGCCTGAAACCTGATTTTTCAGAGAAATTGGGACCCAAGACTTGATTAATTGGAGTGCATTCTAGCATTAAATAACTAGTAATTTGTTTATTTGAAGGAATTTACTACTCGTTTTTTCTTTCTTAAGACCTCAAATAGCGATACAGGTCAAACAAATTTTTAACTAGAAGATTATATAATTATTTGATAGAGATGGTCTTGGCCTAATTAGTGAAACAAGCCTTTTTAAAAACATGTATTATGTTAGAGTTGTGATAAAAGGAGATACAACTTGCATAAAATTTCTAAAGATGATATATAATTAGA
Organism: Erythroxylum roigii; assembly: GCA_027576455.1. Taxonomy (NCBI): domain Eukaryota; kingdom Viridiplantae; phylum Streptophyta; class Magnoliopsida; order Malpighiales; family Erythroxylaceae; genus Erythroxylum; species Erythroxylum roigii. Next base: position 10,561,455 of record JANZXV010000002.1, read on the forward strand.
AAAAAAATACTAACATGAGTTAAATTAAATTTGATACTTATTCATTAAATAATTTATTTAAAATAAGTAGTGTATTTAATATTTTCAAATTATAATTACAAATTTTATTATTATAAAATATTAGATAATTGAGAGTTGAAAATTGAAATATAATTAAAGGAGTAGGTGATTTTCATAATCAAATCACATTATTTATTTCAAACGTGGAAGTGCAGACACTACGCTAATATTTTAGCAAGTCTTCAAACTGTACAGCTATACCGTACACGAGAAATTCAAACAAGTGATTAATGTAGTCATAATTGAAAATAATACTTTGCACAGGTTGGCAGACGTTTCATCCTAGTAGTAATTTTAATTGATGATATCGGAGCTATATTTAGTCCGGACTAGTCTGTCTGTTATGAGCATATTCTTTAGGAAAGAAATAGTGTAGCCGATATTCTAGCTAAATGGGGAAGCCATGGATAGTAACCTTTTTAATTTTGGATTACCCCTCTGGCGTTTGTGGATGCTGCGGTTCTCGGTGATACTGTTGGCGTCATATTTGTCAGGGACTAGTTCTCTTTTCTCTTTATATTTTTTCTTTCCTTAGCACCCAAAAAAAGAAGAAGTTCGAGTTTGGTTACATTCAATTTGATCCGATTTAAATGAACGATTTAATTTAAATTGATTGAACTTCAAATCGAAATATAACTTTTTTAAAAAAATTTAAGTTTTTGGTCGGACTCAAGTAACTTTATAGCTCAATTCGATTTGAAAGTTAGACTATATACATATGACTTAAAGTTAAAACTATGCTTTTTTATTTTTGTGTATTAAGTTAATTATATTTGATGTTTTAATAGTGAAGATAAAAGCTTTGAAAAAATTACTACATAATTGAAATTACGATGAAATCATAATTGTAATATTTAATTGACATTTATGTATTGTTCCTAAATATTCTTAGTTACAATTTCATCAAGATGAGATATTGTTGAAACAGGAAAGCTAGCATATATTATATTTCTTTCTTATGAAGAAAGTGATTGATCTCATAAATTAAAATATGGAGATACTTAAACCGATATGTGGGTGATTATTAGAGAATAAGTCACTGAACTGACCCGACTATAAGAATCTCAAATGAAATTTATAGATTTTCTCATAATAATAATTGTATAATTAGTCTTTAGACTTAAGATGACCAAGGTATCTCGTGTGAAAATTACTGTGCTTTGATGCTATTTATAAACCGTCCTAAGATGATTCAATCGGTAGTACTTTGATGTAGAATGAACTATACGGAGATAGTTAAGTAAGTTAATAAAGGATTCGTTACTTTAAAGTAATTAGAGAGAATATTCTATTGTTCTTGATTAGTAGTGATTTATGGAATTCTCTGGCCAGATTTAATTGACATGTGAAAAAGACGTTTTCAAATTTTAATTATAAATTAATTATTAATTAGCAAAAACGAACATGATTGAACCAAAAGAATAGACAATATATCCATACTTTATCGAATTAGAATATTAGATGACGAAATGATTAAATTATACATCATAATTATGCAAGCACAGTTCAAGTCAAAC
>JANZXV010000002.1:10577059-10617596 GCA_027576455.1 Erythroxylum roigii
ACGATATGTAATATATGTGTGTGGGTTTGAGTTACTAAATAAAATAAATATCAGTGTGATGTTTGGTTTTATTTGTTATGTCTTGGGTGGTATCAATGTATCCTCCCAGGGAGTATTTGGGTGTTACAGCTCAGTCTATACACCGAGAGGAGGTAATTTGTTTATTCCTTTTTGTTGTTTACAAGTTTTGTCTTTTCCAGGTCACAGACTTCGAGGTTCTTTTCGAAGTGTCCCTGCTTGCCATGCCTACCTTTGGAGGTGCAATGCAGTTCTTTCTTGGAGATGGTATTCAGCTTGGCCATTCCGGGGCCATGGATATGCAGTTCCTTATTTCAGTTTCGCCTATGCTTGCTAGTTATGGGTTGGATTGTCTTAGTTAGGCTTTGTACTTGCCTTTGGTTGCTTGTGCTTTGGCTTATTTTCTTGGTGCTATTGTTCTTATTGTTGAGTGAGTTTTGGGTGCTTCTTCCCTTGCAGCAGCGTTCCCTTAATGATTATTGATCACCCTGAGACTCTGCTGGATGAGCTTCTTATAGCTTCGTTTGTGAACTTTTCTGTACATATTTTGTTTTTTTTAATAATTTAATTTGCTGATTTAACAAAAAAAATAACATGTTGTGAGTTGGGATACCTAATTGATAATATATAACATATTTTTAAAATTAAAATGCGTCAAGTATGTGCTAAACTTATTTTTTAGACAAAAGTTTTAAGTTTCAGTAATTTAGATTTTAAATAAAATAAAGTTCATTATATTAATTTTTTAACATTACCAAACCTGGTTAATATTTAAATTAAATTTTTTCATAAAACTTTTAGATAAAAAATGACCTTTCATGTATATCGCTCAAGTGAAAAGATACAAAAGATCGTACTTTGCGATTGTAAGAGAAAAATATAGAGACCTAAGAAGAATTGGAGGGAGGTGATAAAAAATGATATGACAATGTTGGAACTTACCGAAAATATGACCGCAATCGAAAAATTTGACATACTAAGACTCAGGTAAATGATCCATCGTAAAGAGATCCTGACAGTCCTCTTTAATTCCTTACTCTTGTCTCTTATAGTTAACCTAAGAGATAATTACATGTTAATAATAATAATATTATTATTAGTATTACTATTCTTATCATCATAATCCTCGTCACCATCTTTACTACTATCACTAATAATAATATTATTATTTTTCATTTTCTTCTTCTTCTTATTATTATTATGTTTATGATTGTCCATGTTATTATGATTATTAATATAATATACATTTACCTTTCTAGTTATTGTTTTATTTTATTCTATTATTTATCATTATTATTATTATTATTATCATTTGTATTAATTATTTATGTATTTTTTAAAAAAATTCATTTTAACCGTTTTATTCTTATATATTTGTATTTTTTATTATCATTTTAATTAGTATTTTTCATTACTACTTTTTTTTTTCTTTTTCTGTTTCATGCGAGTCATTTGGAAACAATCTCTTTACTTATTAGAGGTAAAGTTACGTACTACTAGACTTCCTCAGATCCCGTATTTTAACGGAATTTATACTGATTGTTGTTGTTATGTTACAAGTTTTATTAAACTACTTTATGGACTAGAACTTCACTTGATTATCCTTAATCATCATCTAAAAGTTGTTTATACGGTTTTGAAAGAGCAATCTAACACATTTTATCACTTTGACACATTTTTACAATTCAAAAGCGATATTTATTACACAATCACCTTTCTTATGATGTTTATTTGATCTATGCTAGTTTCACATGCTTTTCAATTATCGATCAGAAGTTACTTTCATTTAATTATTATTTAAGAAACAATACGAGCAGATCTCTTGTTCACATTGCCCATCCTAAAAGAGGAAAAGTAAAAGATTTGTGTGTCCATTACTTAGCATCATCAATCATTACGACATTTTAACATCATCAAGACTAGCAAAAAGAGTAATAATATGAAAAAGAAACACCAATATAAACACCAAAATAGTAATGATTTGCACTTTTTCAAGAACAATAATTCATGATCTTATTGTCCAACAACTATATACTGCTATATTTATTTACCAATTTCATTCATACAATTAGCATCCATATTTTTTTATGACTGTATTTAACTGCTCTCGTAAGTAATATTTTAGAAAAAAACACATCTTAAATTTTAAAATAGCACCGCGAACCCTATTTTAAAATAGCACCGTAAACTATATTATTATTGTTATTCGTGATTAATTTGAATTTTTTTTATTAGTTAATTTTTAAACTAATACAAACCATTCATAATAAAAGTACCAATGAATTACATATTTCTAATATTATTAAGAACCAGGGACATTTTCGTCATTGGCACAATTTTTCAGTCTCTGTCCCCTACAACCAAATACATCTGTCCTCGAGACGGAGACAGTTATTTCTGTTTTGTCCACCACAACCAAACATTTTATTGTCTCCAATTTTTGTTCCGTTCCGTCTCTAAATTTTTATTCCGTTCCGTTTCTAGACATCGGAAACAGCAACCTTACGCAGCGTAAGATAGCATAAAGATGTATTCAAAACAGTAGTCTCTTGTCTCAAGTTCAGGGGAAGTCCTTTCGTTCCGTGTCCTGATAAGAAACCTCAAAAGGAAACATGCCACAGGTCCAAAACGAAACGAATAGGCTCACCGCTCACAAGCCTGAAGCCCAAATGAGTCCATTAGCTCATTGAGTGATGCGTACATGCCTCTAAATTATAAAACTTAAAGACACAACATTCTCATCTCTAAATACTTATAATATTATTTTTGCAATATAAGAAAAACCCCAACCATAAACATAATTTATAATTTTGAGTGGGGCTAATAAAATACAGAAAAGATAAAATTATATAATATATTTTAAGCCATAGCGCAATTATAACTCTTATAAAAATAAAAAGTTACCTTATAAAGATAAAGCGGTATTTTATTCAAATTTTATTTAATAAATCAATATACAAGAGTCTAACAAAAATTCCTTGCTAAATCCTAATTTATGTTTCTTAATTAAGATTAGAACACTCGGAATGTTGAAATGTTATGAATACCGTATCGCTAGGAAGTACACATCTAACGTGTAAGTATATGATTTTGATCATATTTCTGTTTTGCAAGTTAATGACGTAAAGATGACAAATTTTTAGCGTTATAAACAATCATTAGCCTACTGCATGGCAATAGTTCTTCAAAATGACCCTACATAATCATAATTCTAACATAATCTTTGAGAAATAACCCCTCTCGGTAGCAAATCCATTTGCCAACTTGAAATGAGAACTGTGTATGCATACCATTACATTTTGCAAGCAGTATATTTCTGCGAATATCCAGTTTGCTCAAGAAGGGTGTTCTAAGCCACATTTCCCTTTAACCACTAAAAAATATCAATTACCAATAATCTCTTCTGAGGCTGAGAAAACACACCACACAACTCAGAATACAATATCCAACCCTTACAATGAGATCTTCAGCAGACATCTAGGCATCCGGTGTTTGGAATAACTGCTCAACCTCTGCGATAATGGTTTGAGCATCTTCAATCTCTGGGCCTTCTTTCTGGTCAGACTCCTCCAACTCAGCCTGAAAAATTTGTGAAACCATAAACAAATAAAGAAGCAAAAAAATAAAAAATAAATCCTGCACACAAAAAGCTGTTCAGTTTCATTTTCCTTTTCTTCTTATCTTCTTTTGTCATGTTTTGGAAGAGAGTAAGGCTCCAGATCAGTATGAAATCACAGCCTAATAGTCCCAACTTTAAATGCAATGCATTGTCTGGTGCGATTCATAATACCTAGCTCAAGCACTTGTTAATGTTCCTGAAGAAAATTACAGGATTCATTCTATTTTCTCTAAAAGTCCTAAAGCCAACAAATACCAATTCAAGCTGTTCAGTTGGAAAGTACTGCATAATTAGAATGGTAAGGATTGTTTAAGTTCATACTAGAGCTCCTTTTAAGTCAGTTAATGCAGCCTCAAGGCGCTTCCGAGCATCCGGAATCATCATCCTCGATTCAGCTAGCACATTTTCCTGCCAAAATCAAACAAGGAACCTAACTTTTAGAGAAAGGAGACCAGTAAACATTAGGCAATTGAAGAAATTCAAAACGGTCAACAACAGAACCACAGATAACATCATACCTGTTGTTTAAGGTCATAAGGATCAGCTGAATTCTCCTTCATTTCAGCCGTTTTGGCAGCTTCTGTCTCGACCTCTTTCTCATAGTAACGCAACTCCTTGACAATGCGCTTGCATGTACTTGTCTTGATTTTCAGATTCCTAAGTGTTGCCATGGAAACCTACCAATTTCCAACACAGATAATAAATTAAAAAGGGTCACACTGCACTAAACAAACCCAGTCCGCTTCAACATTAATCTCATCCCCAACCAAACGAAAGGGAAACATAAAACAAATTCGGGTAAACAGTAAACTAACCTGAAATTCGAATAGAGAAACCAAACAAGGAGGAGATACGACTGAGATGCAAAGCTCAAATCTTCTAGAGAATGACGGAAGCACTTGACCATGTCCAAATAGGGCTTTGCCTTTTGCTCGAGCAGAAGATGGAAGAGGCTTGGGTCTCAGAACGACGTCGTACATCACCAGTGTATTATTGTAAATTGGGCCTAATTGTGTTTGAGAAAAGCCCATATAATTTTGTTTCCCCAATAAAATAAACTCAAGCAGTAAACCCTAGTTTTGTAGTTGCCCAGCCCCCTCTCTAATTCTCGCTGCCGTTCTCTAACTTGACTGCTCTCCTCGCGGCATCATCTGCTAGGTGAAAAACATGGGTCGCGTTCGTACCAAGACAGTGAAGAAATCATCACGTCAAGTGATAGAGCGCTACTACTCGCGCATGACACTCGACTTCCACACCAACAAGAAGGTGATAGAGGAGGTTGCCATCATACCTTCCAAGCGCCTCCGCAACAAGATCGCGGGTTTCTCTACCCACCTCATGAAGCGCATCCAGAAGGGCCCAGTTCGCGGGATCTCTCTCAAGCTCCAGGAGGAAGAGCGCGAGCGCCGTATGGATTTTGTCCCTGATGTCTCTGCCATCAAGACCGACCAGATTGAGGTCGACAAGGAGACTATTGACATGCTTGCTGCTCTGGGTATGACCGATATTCCTGGTGTCGTTCAAGTGGACCCTGTTGCTGCTCCGGTGACCCAGTTCGGTTTCGGTAGGGGTGGTGCTGGGAGGAGGTTTTAAAAGTTAATAGTCGCCCAATGCCTTTTTGTTATTTAGTTTTTGGTTTTTTACATGTTATGATTTTGGATTTTGACTCAAAACTTCTGTTCTATTAACGCTACTGGATTATGAATTGTTCGTACTGGATTTTGCAAGATAAATGTTTATTTTTAATCTGCTTTCGTGTTTGTGGTGCTGTGAGTTTATTGAGCTTGTAGGTACTGGTGCTGTTAGCTGAGTGATGCATACTCTGGTATCTCTTTTGAAATGAAATTCTTGTTGTTGACGAATTGGTTGGTAATTTTGTGTAAAATGAGTTTAACGAGTTATGTTGTTGCATGATGCGCCTGGAGTCTATAAAGCAGATGTCAAATGCTAGTGCTTATCTAAATGTCTTATAAGATCATTGTCACAGTTGTTGCTTGCACAGGAGGGTAGAAAAATAGTCTTTCTGGAATTTGCTTCTTCTTTAAGGTTCCTGCATTTTTATAATCTGTACAAGTCCTAGATGTTAGTAGTTGTTACATGTTGCCAGTCAAAGTCATATGTTTTGCCCATATGCATCCATCTATATTCGAGTGGAATAGGAAGAATTTGATACTCATATTATGACCCTGGGGCGTATCCTTGGCTTTATCGAGAATACAGGAAACTGGAAGTAGCATTCTACCGAAGTCAAGTCATGGATTGGTTCCTTCAGCCGTTTTCCTGTGTTGGTGTTTCCATGCTTCTTACTTACAACCGCACTAGCTTATAAATGCTGCTTTAGAGGGTTCTTGCCTTTGTATGAGATGATTGCTCTCTTTATATAACCAACCTTGCTTGCTTGCTAACGTTGGTGTAAGAATGGAAACTGTTGCTATAATAACATGAACCTGAAACATTACTTCGACAGGTATGTCAGTTGGCTCAAAAGTAAACAATATGCTTTCCAAATAACTCATTGGCAATGGTGGTGCAAAAGAAAGCAGAGCGAAGATGTCTTGCTTTAGGCTAGTTAAAGACATTGGGTTGAAACCAAATCTCCATAAATCTAGGCATCGTTAACCAAGTTAGTTCAATGATAGCATCTCTTGTTGGAGTTTGACTGTGTTCCAACCAATTTTAGTGAGTAATGACAACCAACACAACCGAGAGAGTGTTTCGGGGAGAGGCAATGGCATAGAGGGTAGAAAAAGTTGCCTACCTTATGGAAATAGTGCTTATGTTTGTACAGAAAAGGTAATATCGGTCTTCCGGACTTTCTTCCTAATGGGAGACCGATATTACCTTTTGATTTCAAAGAAAAATATTTTATCAAGAACGCAGGCCTCTGTGTCTAAAACTGCTGAAACTAAACGAAAATTGTAATATAAAATTTTAGTCTAATGTTATAACAAACAAAATTAACGGTTACGTTGGATTAAGTTTTATGATATATTTATTTACTTTTTCGTTTAATTCAACTTCAGAACTTGTGTTCCTGTTACGTGAGTTTAGTTTTTAGTTGTTAAATATAAATTGTCAGTGCTAATTTATCAATAATAAAAATCTTTACAAACCTATATTTACAAATTTTGTATTTTGCATTCCGAGTCCAATTCTAAGTCTAAATTGGTACGATTAGTATTATAATTTTTAATATAGATAAAATGTAGAGTTCATTAAGAAAATTGAGTTTTAGTTCAACTATTACTAAAATGATTAGAACTAGGCATTTGATTAGTTGGCATTTAGCATTTATTCACTCTTTAATATTTTTATTTTTAATCAATATGAGATATTCTAACATTCTTCTCAAGTACAATTAAAACTGAACATTCAATTATCACTTCAAATAAACGTAGGAATAATCGGACCGAAATATTGAAACTAGACATCTAGACAAATAATCAAGAAATTACAAATCTGGATTAAACTTGCTCCGATAGTGTATTAAATTTTTTAATATAAATAAAGTTGTAGATTTCGTTAATAAAAATTAAGGTTAGGTACAATTTTTTTCAAACTAATTACGACTAGCCATTTGATTACTCAGCCTTGCTATCTGTTAACCCTTTACAGCCTGTTTGGAACGCAGGAAATTGAATTTAATTACAAGGTTGAATTCAATTTTCCTGTTTGGAATAAAAAAATAGTCACGAATTGAATTCACATGTAGGTTTAAAATTACTCCTTTTGTAAATTGAATTCACGCTCTCATTCACGTGAATTCAACTCCTTTGGCTAAAGCTGTATCTCATCTTTTTTAACCCACAAACCCAATAATACTCACGACTCCAACATAATAACCCTACAACATAATAACCCAACATAATGCCTATAGTTATCAACACAAAATAATTACTACTCGTTCATACAATTTTAAACTTCCAAATTATAATAGTTTTTTATTATCTTTATAGCTCGGTCTAGCCTAATGTCATTTGCAATCAATTTTTTCTTTTTATTTTAACAATGAACTTTTTTAATGATATTATTTATAATGAAACTGATGTTTATAAGTTGTTCTATGTAAGTGTGTATGTTTATTATTTAATAAGATTATTTTTTTAGTCAATGGTAAATGTGTCATATGAAATAATTGAATTCATTTTGATTATATACCAAACAGTGTAATTAAATTTAATTATAATATTATTAGATTTGTTTCAAATACTATAAATTAAATTTAATTCAATCTTATTAATATAATTAAATTTTTTATTAATGTAATTGAATCCGATTAATCAGAGAATTCACTTTTCCAAACACCCCGTTAACGTTTTCAATTTTATCAACTAACAATTAGGAAATTGGAAGGGGGAGGGATAAACCCCGAGGTGATGCGTCAATCAAAATACTGGAGGCTAAAGCGAATTCAAATAGATTGTGTTGGACCGACATGTACCTGTGTTCCTCTAAAATCCCTCTTTCTCTTCTGCTTGTGTAAGTCATTTCCTTGCAAATTTGCGGGTTTCTAGAGATGGAAGTAGAATTGGAAGGAAGAGTGAAGCCACTGAGCTACAAAGTGAAGGGAGTTTCTAGAGAATCTCCTTCTCAGAAAGCCTCTCATGTACTTGACACTGACCTCCGCTCTCACTGGTCCTCCGCCACCAACACCAAGGAGTGGATCCTTCTCGAGCTCGACGTATGTATATTTCTTTCACTTTCTTCCCACCATCCTCCGTTCCTTCTTCTGTTATTTGATTTGGTTCTGTTTTTTGTAGGAACCTTGCTTGCTTTCGCATTTTAGGATTTACAACAAGTCTGTGCTCGAATGGGAAATTGCTGTTGGTTTGCGCTATAAGGTTCAGTCTTCTTCTTTTTCTGTTTTCTCTTTTGCCCACTCAGTAGTAACTTGGAAGAACGCTCATGGAGGATTTATGTTGATTCAAACCTGTTAATTACATAAATAAGCTATGGAATATAGCTTTTTACATTCTTCGCTGTATAGTAGATTTACTATAATGGAGAAGTGGTGCTTTCGTTTATTGACAACTTTCGAGGCCAGAAATCCAAGTTTACTACTCTTAATTTCGCTTATGAAGCTACTTTGGAGAAGGGTTTAGTTGTAATAGAATATGGTGAAACAGAATGGTGTTGTCGTCTTTTTGGTTCAAGGCAGGATGGGACACTCAGACTTTGAGATGCTATAAATAGTTCTGTTTTCTATATATATTTTTTTACATAACATGGAAGAAAGGTGAAATTTTAAGGTTTTTGAAAATTTGAAAGCACCATTAATACTCGTATGAAAAATTTGCATATGTTGATTGTTTTTCTCTATGAAGTTGTTAGGCTGATCATATCATTCATATTGTTTTTGTTCTAGTTTCTTGAAAGCTCTAGAGCTGAATGTTTCAACTGCTTGTCAATTGTCTTGCTGCCAATTTCTGATACTTATTTGGCTTAAATTTGATTATGTACCAAAGGAAATGAATTTATAAAATAAATAGATGAAAATTTTTGTTTTTGTTTGGTGAGCATGTCTTTGGGCCCTTATTGAACTATTGGAACCAATGACTCTTAACACTTTCTGTCAATTTCATGCATCTTAAAATTAATTGTATACCAGAGTATATTTTATTTATATTCTGTCTTTTCTAAATAATCAGCCAGAGACATTTGTAAAAGTTCGCCCGCGCTGTGAAGCACCTCGTCGTGATATGATATATCCAATGAACTACACTCCATGTCGCTATGTACGAATATCTTGTTTAAGGGGAAACCCAATTGCCATTTTCTTCATTCAGGTAAATGACAATCAGTGTGCCTTATAATGTCACGGTTGTTTTGCCAGCATGTCACGAGTATATTCTTATCTATCCAATATGAAATTTTCAGTCACTTGCCAGTCATTGCCTGGTTATGGCTTATTAAGTTTCAGGCTTTCACTTCCTCTCTTACTTCTTTTCTTTTAACTCCACTCTTAACCAGGATGAAAGTTAACACTAACTCTAGTAATTCATTTTCCTGGGCTGTACTACTAAGGTTTTTTCTGCTGTCTCTTTCTTGCAGCTCATTGGGGTTTCGGTGACTGGTCTTGAAGCAGAGTTTCAGCCAGTTGTTAATCATTTGTTGCCACACATTATATCACACAAACAGGATGCTCATGACATGCATCTTCAGGTGAATCATACTATCTTATAATGCATTTTTGGTTTTTGGCTATTCTACTTATATTATTATCTTTCTTATGCCCCACATTTCACCAGTTACTTCAAGACATGACAAAAAGGCTGCTTCCTTTCCTTCCCCAAGTTGAGGTACATGCATTTATATTGTCTCAGTGAAGATCTTCACTTTCTATTTTCTATTTTCATGTCTGGCTCATCATTTTTGTTTTATGTTTTACTCTTATATTTGAGGTTTCTATGCTACTAATTAGCATGGTATTTCACACTATGCAGGCAGATTTAACCAACTTCATATATGATGCTGAGCAGAACTTGCGTTTTCTTGCAATGCTTGTTGGTCCATTTTACCCAATACTGCAAATCGTGAATGAAAGGTTTGTTAAGCTGCTAATTATTTCATGCCAGTTCACACATGCTAATGGCTTTGCGATGAGATGTTCTTCCTAAGCGTTTAAGTAATATAAAGAGAATATTCTAGGATCTCCCATCTGTTTCAAGCTCTGGACTCTGGTCTGTAACATCTTGACCTTATGATCTTATATTATGCTTGTAAAAGAGTGTCTTGAGTTTTTATAGTTGGCCTATGAGTTCAGAATTCATATGCTTGTAAAGAAAATCATATCGAATCTTCCATCTTTCAAGATTTGGGCTTCTAATCTGTAACATCTACACCTTATGATCTTATAGTATGCTTGTAAAAGAGCTGCTCATATTCCAGGTAACATTATGCCCTTGGGTTTATATAGTTGGCCTATGAGTCCAGAAAAGTGTTATCTACAAGTACTTGAGTTTATAATATTGAATTCATACGGTAAAATGTATTATCATATCTGCATTTGGGACGAGAAGATGTGATTTAGGGTCTCCTATATATGGTCCATTATTATCAAATGTTGATTCTATACATAGCAGCCGCTGAGGCTGAAATTTTCATTTACAATTGGTTGTTGGTGTTTGAATTTTCTGAGTGCCTGTTACAACATCACAGTGGTAAACGTAAACTGGGGCATATACATCTTTGTTGGGAAAACCATTTGAACATAACTGTACTCCAAGTCAGATATCTTCCAGTTTACCTCTAGTAGGTTTGGACCATTTAGCTTATTACTGGAGGAATTTCCCATTAATGATAAATTTTACTCCATTAACCTTTGGTGTCTGAATAGTTGAACCTTGTTGTTAAGTGTTTGGGTGATGTGTGTATAACCTTGAATAGCTTATTGCATTACTTTTGCAAAACTATACATCATACCTTTATTGATTTAACTCAATAACATTACTGTGCTAATATGGCAGAGAGACAACAAGGTCGTCAGGCAATGTCTCTGACTCTGAAGGTCTTAAAAGCAGTCAATCAGTGTCTTCCTTAACTGTTTCTTCTAACTTTGAGGTTCTTCCAAATTCTGCTCATCTTTCTTTTCATCCTTATATTTCTTCTCAACTTGATTGCTGTAAGAAATGTTGGCCATCTTTTGACTTTCTCAACTTTGTTCTAGATAAGAAAGAAGTTCAAAACCAAAAAATTGTACCTAGTTGTTAAAAACATTGTGGGAAGCCAAGTAGTGTAGCTGAAAATTTTTCAATAATCAGAAAATTGAAAATTCTCTCAGAAATTTTCTTTACCATACTCTGGCTTTCCTTTCCTTTTCTCTGAAAACAAATTCCAACAACTTTTCAAGCTTTTAAGTAAGTTTGAAAAGAAAGAAAAAAACTGACAAAAGACAAAATTTTAACAAACAAATATTCCATTTTTCAAATGATGGTTTTCCTGTTTCACTTCGCAAACTGTTTTTCTTTATTTTATATGTAGAAGAATAGTTAAAAATTGGATGGAAAAAGAGATGAAACTGGAGAGGAGTTTTTCTTTTAAATATTAAATACAAACTCACACTTGTTTTATTCTTTTAGGAAGAGATAATGTCCAAACTTTTAGTGACCAGTTACTTGTCCTCTTGAATGACTTTTGCTCTCCAATCATCTTGATAATTTTACTTGAATTAAACGTATACTAAGTAGCTATCTTGATCCCATGCACTTATTTTTTTATATTTATTTCGATTGGGTTTGGTTGCATGACCCTTTTTGCATGTGTAGCCTAGAAGATCACGAAGTACATCTCCGTTTGTCTCAGCCACTTCAAGTTCCATGGTCTTCTGTGCAGATGCAATTTTTATGTTACTGAGGAAAGCATATAAAGAGTCCAATTTGGGAACTGTTTGCAGAATGGTGATGGATCAACTCTTGGGTGATATGGTGACCTAGTTTTATGTTCATTCCTATATTTAATTTGCCAACTGATGTCCTTGTTTCAGGCTGCTAGGGTATTACATAAGCTAATAGAGCCTGTCGCTTTACAAGAAGGAGCAACGTCTGTGGTTGAAAATGCGTCAGTTGTAGATGAGACTGCAAAATTTGAAGTATCTAATCCTGTCCCTCTTGTTGATTACTCAAGCTTGTTCGGGGAAGATTTTCAAATAGCTGATGATCACTGGGACTCGAGCATCCTTAATCTTTTGGATATAGGGGCAGTTGAAGAAGGCATTTTACATGTTCTTTATGCTTGTGCATCACAGGTCGAGTACAGTACTACCAATATTCTTTAAGCATCCATTTCGAATTTTTTTTGTTTTCTGTTTGTTTTCATCTTTGTCAAATTGCGATTGATTTACTTTCTAGCTTTTTGCATTTTTCAGCCTTTGCTTTGTCACAAATTGGCAGAGGGTGCCTCTGAGTTATGGTCTGCTTTACCACTCATACAAGCGTTGCTGCCAGGTCAAGTGTTACACAATAATCTTCTCCCAGTATTATGACTTAAAAAGTGTACAAAGTAGTATTCATTTTTAGCATCTGAAAGATATTTCTAATAGTCAAACAGTAATATTGTCAACGTATTATTCTAGAGGGAAGCAACATAATACTACATATCCATGACACTCTTTAATACAATCTTTGCTTTTGTAATGATTAATAGAGATGGAATTCTTAGTAAAGCCTTTAATTTGAAAAATATAATGTAATTACTTTGTGTGGTTCAGTATGTGCGAGGTTCATTGAATGTTAGTTATTATGTTGAGAAGTAAATGCGGAGTAGTAAAGTAAGAAAGATTGTACTGATTTCGCATCCTATCTCTTATATTTTGAACCTTTTGTGAGCTCACTTGGTTGTTGATGTAAAACTCTACTGTTATCGTGGAAGTCCTGCCATATGTTGATATGCTATTTCTGTCGGTATTTAGCATTAGCTAGTTGAATATTTTTAAATGTGAACAATATTACGTACACAAGTTTCTTGCACTTTCTTCTTCAAATTTTGACAGTGGTCTTCTGTTTTCTGTCTTCTGTAGCACTTCGACCTGGAAGCAATCTTGGTGATCGTATTGACGATAACTTTTCTCTGTGGAAACAACCATTTGTGCAACAAGCCTTATCACAGGTCACTGCTCATCCAAATTTTTACTTTACCGTCCAGTTGTGTTGGAAGAAAGTTATCTGTTTATTTCAAAACTTTGCAAATTACATTCTGATTACCTCTGTGATTATTTAGTGCAGATTGTAGCCATGTCTTGTTCAGCATTGTATCGTCCACTTCTTCACGCATGTGCTGGCTATTTATCATCGTTTTCACAATCACATGTTCGTTCCTGTAATCTTCTCATTTTCTCCTTGTATCTAATATCAGAGAATGATTTCGGTTCCATAATGATGTTCTATAGTATCCATGTAGTTTGATTTATGCTGTAACGTGCATCATTCAAGCTTGAGATTGAGATATAAACTAGTCACAATCAAAAGGTCGACAAATTCCTTTAGTTTGTGGAAGTTTGGAAGAACTCTTCATGATTTTAATGTAGTTTTGGACCTTTATGAGGTTAAACATCATTAAGCTTCCTCAAGTACAAAATAGGCAACTTTTGATGAATATTTTTGAAATGGCGTCCTATGTAGAAATATTATAAAACAAGTTGTTATTCAGTTTGAAAATTTTATTAGCGTAGGAGGTTTGA
This sequence comes from Erythroxylum roigii, assembly GCA_027576455.1. NCBI lineage: Eukaryota > Viridiplantae > Streptophyta > Magnoliopsida > Malpighiales > Erythroxylaceae > Erythroxylum > Erythroxylum roigii. Next base: position 10,590,871 of record JANZXV010000002.1, read on the forward strand.
ACTAAAATCAGAATTACAAGGGTTCCTTTTTTTTGTTTTCCACTTTGCTCATATCATTTACTTAAATTCTAATCAAAATCATGGTGATGTAAGCCTTTAGTTCTCCTTTTCCATTTGCTGATGCCTTCTTGGTGAAGTTTGAACTTCCACATAACGAGTTCACTTTGACACAAAACATGATAATTGCTTTTCCTACAGGCTAAGGCAGCATGTGTTCTGATCGATCTTTGTTCTAGTGTGCTAGCTCCTTGGATGCCTCATGTCATTGCTAAGGTTTGTGGCTTAGTGAACAGTTCGTAGTTAATGAATTCATTTCTCGATTCTTTTGCGCTTGTGAAATTTAAGCTGATTGTGATGCAGGTCGATCTATCAGTGGAGCTTCTAGAGGACCTATTGGGTACAATTCAGGTGTGCTTATCACTCACTCTATCAAGTGTGTATGTTGAGGCAAATTGGAGATTAGTAAACATTGATATATGTGTCAACTTTAGAGTTGCTTTTCTTAAAAAATATTGGATTCGGGAGATTGAAATATTACAAATTTACCATTAGATAATTGTTGGTCTAGATTTGTGTATCATTACCACTTGGAGAATGTTTGTGGCAACAATTATTAGATGCTTGACATGAGATGAAATGCTTTCTCAGTCTTGATGGCTACAAGCTGTGTTTTCCAGATGTTCGTGTGTTCAGTAGAAGTATTTACTAATGTAGCATCATGATTCATCCTGTATTGCAAGTAGTGGTCTAGGCTTTTGATTGACCTGATTCACCAAATAAGGAAACCTAGTGGGAAATTAAGATCTACAAGAGTAAAGATAATATTTTGCATCTTTAGTATCTAGGCCTTTGTTGAACAGGGTTATAGAGTCCAAATTGTAGTGCCTGTTTGATTCTTTGTTTTGTTGGTAAGAAAGCAATTAAAAACTAATTAAAGTATTTTTAAATGTGTGACAAACTAAAAGTTCTTCTTTTTATCCAATGAAATTTTATCACCTAAAAGTTATTTGGTGAGAAGCTATATTTCTTGCTTTTCTGGAGAGTGGGTTTATATTGAGAGGTTTAGCTAATGCATTTTCAATTTAGCATTAAAAAGTATTTTTTCCATCTTTATCCTTCTATAAATAGAGAAGTATTACATTCAACCTCTAGCTCTCTTCGTATTGAAGTTTCAGCTTGTTTTTCTTCTCTCTTTGATAACATATTCTATATTTCTCATTTTAAAGCAGTATAGGTTTGTAAATGTGACGAAAATGTTGCCATATACTTGTTTTAATTCATCATATCCTTACTCAGTCTTTTAGCAATCTTAAGTGGTAATTTCCTCTCAGTTGAAGGAATGGCTATAACAGGGGAGCAACCGATTCAACTTAACATAAAAGAAGAACAAGAGCTAAACTTGGTGTTGAACCAATTTCCGGAGGTATTCCAAGAGGTTCAAGGGTTACCTCCCCAATGAAAGCACTCTTATTCTATTGTTTTACAGCAAGGACAAGGTCCTATTAGTGTGGGACCATATAGATGCCTACACCATCAAAAATATGAGATTGAAAAACAGGTTCAGCAATTGTTGCAAATAGGCATCATTCGTTCTAGTTCCAGTGCTTATTCTAGCCCGGTAATCTTAGTCAAGAAGAAGATGCTTCATGGCGAATGTGTGTCGATTATAGAGCCCTAAATAGGGCCACAGTACCAAACAAGTATCCTATTCCAGTGGTGGATAAACTCTTAGATGAGTTGCACGGTGCTGGTTTCTTCTCTAAATTAGATCTCAAATCCGGGTATCAACAAATTAGGGTCAAGAATGAGGACATCCACAAAACGGCTTTCAGAACACATGATGGCCACTATGAATTCCTAGTAATGCCATTTAGATTGACCAACGCGCCAGCTATGTTTTAATCCGCAATGAATGACATTTTCAGACCTTTCCTTAGGAGGTTTGTTCTGTTTTTTTTTGGATGATATTCTGGTATATAGCGTTGATTGGAATACTCATCGTTTGCACTTAACAAGTGTCTTGGAGGTCTTAAAAAGGCATCGGTTTGTGGTTAACAAGCAGAAATGCAGTTTTTGAAGGCGAACAGTGGAATATTTGGGTCATTTTATTTTCAAAAAAGGGGTAGCGGTTGATCTAGCCAAAGTTTCAAGTTTTGTGAAGTGGCCTATTCCTTGAAATGTTAAGGGGGCGAGGGGATTCCTTGGGTTGATCGGATATTATCGAAAGTTCATTATAAACTATTGTAAAATAGCAAAACCTCTCACTGAACTAACTAAGAAAGAAGGGTTTCATTGGAACTCAATAGCTTTAGAGTCCTTTTAGACATTAAAAAAAGGCTTTGCCTACTTTTCCGGTATTAGCTCTACCAAAATTTTCCCAATCTTTCGAGGTTGAATGTGATGCTTCGGGCAAGGGGGTAGGTGCAGTTTTGATGCAAAATAGGAGACCGATGGCATACTTTAGTAAAGCTTTTTCAGAGGGAAATATTTCTAAATCGGCTTATGAGAAGGAACTAATGGCATTTGTGTTGGCGGTGCATCATTGGCGCCACTATTTGTTAGGCAGATCATTTGGGGTGTATTTAGACCAGAAAAGCCTTCGCCATTTATTGCAACAAAGGGTGTCTCCTATGGATCAACAGTGTTGGATGGCTAAGCTTTTGGGTTATCATTTTGAGGTCGTTTACAAACCGGGTCCAGATAATAAAGTTGCTGATGCGTTGTCATGGGTGTAGGAAGAAGGAGAGTTGAAAAGCATCATTTCTTACCCATTGTGGGCTAATAGCTGAATCCTCCGACACGAGGTGCACCAAGATCCTATTTTGAGTGGCATTATAAGGGATCTTTAGCGGGATCCAACGTCTCGAACCGGGTTTTTATGGCACCAAGGTGTTCTTTTGTATAAGGGAAGGTTGGTGATTTTAGCTCAATCCACTTTTATTCCTTTACTCCTAAAAGAGTTTCATTCTTCCCCTATCGGAGGCCGTTCAGGTTTTCTGCTCACCTATAGGAGAATTGCAAGCAATCTTTATTGGATCGGTATGAAGAAGTCCGTACAAGACTTTGTCAAGTCTTGTGATATATGTCAAAGGCAGAAATATGTTGCCACATCTCCTGGGGGTCTGCTGCAACCCTGTTGATTCCCAACCAAATTTGGGAAGATATCTCAATAGACTTCATCACAGGACTTCCTAGATCTAAGGGGTATGAAGCAGTGCTGGTCGTGGTGGATAAGCTATCTAAATACGACCATTTTATTATATTGAAGCACCCTTATATTGCTAAAAGTGTGGTTGTGGTGTTTATTAAAGTAGTAGTACGTCTACATGGAGTGCCACAATCAATCATAAGTGATCGTGATCCTTTGTTTGTTAGTTATTTCTGGAGGGAGTTGTTTCGATTGTAGGGTACTATGCTTAAAATGAGCTCCTCTTATCATCCGGAAACGGATGGACAAACCGAAGTCCTTAATAGGTGTTTAGAAACTTATTTGAGGTGTTTTGCTTCTGAACAACCTAGGCATTGGTCCTATTGGATATCATGGGCAGAATTATGGTATAATACCATCTTCCATGTGTCTACGGGTTCAACTCCCTTTGAAGTGGTTTACGGTAGGAAACCACCAACCTTGGTTCGGTATTTAGAAGGAGAAACTAAAGTAGAGGCATGGCTAGAGTGTTAATTGACAGAGATGAGGCATTGCATCAGCTTAAATAATATTTGAATAGGGCATAAGACCAAATGAAAAAGTATGCTGATAGAAAAAGAACTCTGTTGCCTTTCCAGGTGAGAGAATGGGTATTTCTTAAACTTCGTCCCCACAAACAGCTAACGGTGGCTCGACATATTAATCAAAAGCTAGCGGCAAGATACTTTGGGCCTTTTCAAATTCTGGAAAACTGTGGAGCAGTCTCATATAAGCTCAAACTATTCCTACATTCTAGAGTCCATTCGGTGTTTCATGTGTCTTAACGAAAGAGGGCTATTGGGGACTACATTGTCGAGACAATTTTGCTTGAAGGAATGGAGTTGGAGTTGGAGTTGGATGAGGTCGTCGAACCTGAGAGTAATTACTAAGGAGGGGCACTCACACACGCCAATGGTTAGTTAAATGGAAGGGCAAGCCGATGGAGAAAGCTACATGGGAGGATGAATTTGTTCCTCGCAGTCAATTTCCTCAATGCAGCCTTGAGGACAAGGCTGCTCTTCTAGAGGGGAGCAATGATACGACTAATGTCGAGGGTATTTCAGGAAGGGAAGAGAATAACAGGAACATAAATAAGCCTAGGATATGGAGAGTATAGTTGAGGAGAAAGAAAGAGTGGGTTGAGAGGAGCGAGTGAGTTAGTTAGTTAGGGGCCGAGTTGGCACAAGGGCTGGGGTGTAACAGAATGGCCTCAGTAGGTAGTTTTGAGGCCAAAGGGGGGAGAGGATAAAGGGGGGAAGCAGGAAGAAGAGAGATATTGTAGACAGAAAGAATTTCCTTCTTTTTGAGGAGCATTTAAGCTCTGGGAGGGGGTGTTTAGTGGAATCACCCTTGTAATAGCAGTAGAGTGCCTTTCATATATTCAATAATATACACTATCTCTAGTTTATAAAGCTAGAGTTCTAACAATAACATAAACTAGTGCCAAAATAATAGGGAAATAATAGACTTCTACTAAAAATAAAATACTTTTCTAATAGACTCCTAATAAAACACTCATACTCCTCTGAAAGACTCCTAATAAAACACTCATCCATATGAGAGAGAACTATATGGAAGTTATCCTAATTCTATTTATTAGAGAATTTTTAACCATGGAGTCCAACCTGAAATATCAGAAGACCAACCTTTTGTCAGTAAAGTGTTGTCCCATGATAACAAAGATCTATCTGCTGGATCCTTATCACAAACAGTATTATAATATTGTCATTCAACACAGAATGCTTTACAAATTCATGTAAATATTACATTCTTGTAGTTTCACGTTATGTCATTTTCTGTTTTGCATTTCAATATCAATGTCTGTTGACTAGTTCCTATTCTTTGGTAAATATCTGCCTGATAAATTGGATATTTTATGTAAATTTGTTAAAAGATGGCTCCCCATCAGGAAATAATTAGGTAAGGATACTTTAATCTGCCATATAATTGTCCTAATCAGTGATACTTATGCCATATTGCAATTTACTGTCTTTCTACTTCCTTGTATGTACATATATTAAATTCCCTAACGTTGTCTCAATTTGCTTTAGGATGCTTGCTATTCCATCACACGTGCTCGTGCGCTCCTCAAATACATAGTGCTGGCTCTTTTAGGGCACATGGATGATATGCTGGGGAAGTATAAGGTAGTGGCATGCTAAACATTAGTACTGCTTCTTAATTTGTTAGGGTTAAAGTACTGTATGTCTGAGTCACACTAATTAAGGGGGAAAACTCATTAAAATCTGAAAGGTCTTATGGATTGGTGTTAATTGGCTATTAATATAAGAAATATTGCATTGGTTATAACTGCAGTTATTTTCTTTATTTTGTTCCTTGCAGGAAGTCAAGCATAGAATTCTCTTTTTGTTTGAAATGCTAGAACCTTTTCTTGATCCTGTTATATATGCACATAAGAGCATGATAGCATTTGGAGATGTTTCTTTCAGTTTCTCGGATAAGCAGGAACAAGCTGGTGCAATCGCACTCAATGTAATCCGCACAGCAGTGCAAAAGCCTGCTGTTCTTCCTTCTTTGGAATCTGAATGGAGACGTGGTGCGGTTGCCCCCAGGTATTAAGTTGCCTGTGTGATAGTGTTGGTAGAATGTATGCTATATACAATTCCTCACTTTGAGAGCAAAGAAATACAAGAGGATGAAAATAAAACATTAATTTTCAATCATTTAGTATGATATTCATCCAATAAAATAATATACCAATATTGATAGTTCCTTCTTGCTCATTGTGTTGGTTATGTTGATAACAAAATGTCCTAGAACCCTCCATGCCAACAAGGTTGTCTATGTTTGACTGAGAAGGATAAAAAGGGGTAAGATGGAGGACTGATGAGGGTGGGGATCTTTGCCCACTTGTATGATAACTACAGATACAGTTCCTATAGTGACTACATATTGAGATCTGATAGTATGATTTTCACTTGTGCTCAATCCATGAGTAATTCCAATCATTCTTTGGGCAGTGTACTTCTCTCAATTTTGGAACCTCATATGCAGTTACCTGCTGACATTGACCTTTGCAAGTATTCTGCCTCTGAAAACACCGAGCTTGAATCTTCAAGTGCTTTATCATATCCTTCCATGTTTCAACATGGTGGTACTTCTGCAAAATCAAACAATCAAGAGGTGCAGGATGGAAAAGCTGATGTCTGTGATACCAATTCAAAGGTGGATATTGTTGATGATGTGAGTCTTCTGTTTGCTCCCTCAGAACTGCGGACCGTAGTGTTGATAAATGCTTCAAGTAATCCTAACAAAGATATTTTAGAATCCAACCAGAGAGATATAAACTCAGAATTGAAACATGCTGCTGAAAAAAAAGTCAGTCACTTATTTCAGAATGATTTGCAATTGGATGCTGGTTTTGCTGCTGAATACTTCGATGTTCAAGCCAACTATATGCAACTTGTAAACTATCGTGATTGTGAACTAAGAGCTTCTGAGTTTCGGTGTTTGGCTTCTGATTTGAATTCCCAATCTGATAAAACTGTTGAAGGTCATGATGCTGCTATAGATGCTTTACTCTTGGCAGCAGAATGCTATCTGAATCCGTTTTTTATGATGTCAGTCAGGTCAAGTTCAAACATGATGGACATAATTAGCACTAGTGGGACCAGAGATGAGAAAGCATATGGAATTTCAGAGCTGAAGAATACCTCTAAGAGGAATGCCTCTGACTTGGAGAGAATAGCTGTTCTTGAAAATGAAAGGGATAAACTTGTTCTTCAAATACTTCTTGAGGCAGCTGAATTAGATGGTAAGTTTCATAGGGCCCAATATGGGGGAGATGTCCACTGCTACCATGAAGGGCCTGATGATGAAGCACTTAAGCTGTCTCCTATAGATGTACAATCTGCAGATGCAGTGACCTTGGTTCGACAAAACCAAGCTACGCTCTTCAGTTTTCTTGTTCGAAGGTTGAAAAAGGAGCGTGACTCGTTGCATGAGATTCTTATGCATTGCCTTGTGTTTTTGTTGAACTCTGCCACGTGGCTGTACTGTGCTCCAGAAGAAGTGATTGATATTATATTGGGATCTGGTGAGTATCTTAATGGCATGATAACATCATTATACCATCAGTGCAAAGAAGGCAATCTTCAGCTAGATACAGCAAAGATGCTTGTATTACGACGGCGCTGGCTCCTGCTTCAAAGATTAGTAATTGCTTCAAGTGATGGTGATGGATCAGACTTTGCAGTCAGTGATGGCAACAGATTTAGGGCTGGAAATTTGATTCCATCATCAGCCTGGATGCAGAAAATATCCTCATTTTCCTTCAGTGCCTGTCCCTTAGTTCGCTTTCTTGGTTGGATGGCGATATCTCGTAATGCAAAAGAATATATTAAGAACCGATTCTCCCTTGCTAATGATCTGTCACAACTAACATATCTATTATCAATTTTTGCTGATGAACTTTCAGTAGTGGGAAAAGCTGTTAACCAAAAACCTGAAGATCAGAAAAATGAACAATCTGTGGTTGGAGAAGATTCTCCAGCATCTAAACAATTTAAGGTTAAAGATGAGCTGCATCAAGATTTATCCTTCCATGTGCTCTATCCTGATCTCAGTATGTTCTTTCCACATATGAAAAGGCAATTCCAATCTTTTGCGGAGAATATTTTGGAAGCTGTTGGTTTACAGCTGAAAGCTCATTCTTCCAGTACTGTGCCTGATATCTTATGCTGGTTCTCAGACTTGTGTTCATGGCCATTTTCACAAAACTTCCAAATCATTCAAAGTAACTCTTATCATGTTAAAGGTTATATGGCAAAAAATGCTAAAGCCATCATCCTTTATCTTCTTGAAGCTATTGTGACAGAGCACATGGAGGCAATGGTGCCAGAGATACCTAGAGTAGTGCAAATACTGGTGTCCCTTTGTAGAGCCACATACTGTGATGTGGAATTTCTTGACTCATTAATGCGTTTGTTGAAGCCCATCATTTCATATTCATTAAAGAAGGCATCTAAAGATGAGGAAAAGTTGGTTGATGATTCATGTCTTACCTTTGAATCTCTTTGCTTTGAGGAGCTTTTTGATGATATTAGACACGAAAAGGAAAATCGAGATGCATCTGCAAAGAAAGAGTACAGCAGAGCCTTAACAATTTTCATCCTGGCTTGTGTGTTTACTGATTTATCCTTTCAGCGTAGAAGGGAAATACTGCAGGCTCTAACTTTATGGGCTGATTTTACTAATTTTGAGCCAACCACAGTTTTCCATGACTATCTATATGCATTCCAAATGGTTCTTGAAAGTTGTAAGAGTTCCGTAGTTCAGACTTTAGGAGCATTTGGTCTTGTCCCACTTCAACAGGCCCAATCTCCCGCTGTAGGCAATGAATTAATTTTTGGCAATAGTGAGGTAACTTCGTGGTTTCTCAATGAAATATGTGATAATACTGATTTTTCAAAGATATCTGAGAATCTGGAAAATAATGATTCTGATGGCATTATCTTGAAGCGAAAGGATAAATGTCTAAGAGCTGAGGAAGTAGAAGACTTTACTAAGGGCTTGGAAAGTGTTATTGCCAAGCTTAATCCAACCATAGAGCGCTGCTGGAAATTGCATCGTTGCCTGGGAAAGAAGCTAGCTCTTACATCTGCTCAGTGCATTTTGTATTCAAAGTGCCTATCTTCAATCAATAAGCAAGTTCGAAATGCTGAAGATAATGGTAGTGAGAGTTCTTTATCTACTAAACCACCTGAACAGGTCGGAGTTCATTGGAGGATTGGGCTAGAGGGACTTGCAGAAGTCATCATTAAGCTTCAGGAAACCTATTGCTGGGAAGTTGCATCTTTGATGCTTGATTGTCTATTTGGAGCGTCCCATTGTTTTCCTCTGGACAATGTGATTGACACCATCTGTTCTGCAATAAAAGCCTTTTCTTTTAATGCACCCAAACTCTCCTGGCGGTTGCAGTCTGATAAATGGTTGAAAATGTTACTTTCGAGAGGTCTACATAGCCTTCACGAGGGTAATGGGCCTCTTTCCGATCTTTTTGTCACGTTGCTGGGCCATCCTGAACCTGAACAGTGTTTTATGGTACTCCAGCATTTGGGTAGATTGGTTGGCCTAGATGCAAATGGAGAAGAGGTTATACAGTCTTCTGCATCATGCAATAAGTTGCTTTCACCTAGTTTAGTTTCTTCAGTTGCAGAATCATTTTTGTCACTTTTAATTTCAAGTATATGGGATCGGGTAGTTTTGATGGCATCGTCTGAGATGTTATTACCGTTGAAAACTCATGCCATGGTGCTTCTCTTGGGTTTTATTCCATATGCTGCACGATACCAGTTACAATCTTTTCTGGCTGGAGCCGATAGTGTCTTCCGTATTTTGGGAGGACTTGCATACCCAACATGTCAGGGCCCGCAACTAAGACTTTCATTAGCTCTTGTTGCTGGTGCCTGCCTGTATTCTCCAGTTGAAGACATTGAATTAATACCTCATGATGTCTGGAGATTCATTGAGAGTATAGGCTCTTCGAAAAGTGGTATGCATTTTTTTATACACTATAAGGTGCTTAAAAATGAGGAAAATAATGAAGATATCAAAGTTTTTCATTCATTTATCATTGTTCTTATCTTTCAACAGCCAAAGTAGGTGACCTCGAGAAAAATACTTGTGAAGTCTTGTGTAAATTGAGGAATGAAGGTGACGAAGCAAAAGAGGTTTGTCTAGCAATCAATGACCAAAATCATCAGTCTAGGCCTGAAGTTGGCAAAGCCTTTTTCTTTTTTTTCCTCCCATCAACTATTCTGACTAGTTTTTTGTGTACTTGCATCAATAATGGAAGGCAATGAATCAAAGGAAGTATTTCTATCAAACAAACAAAAGGGTAAAATAAACCTAATAAATTATTTCTAGGTCTGTAAATTCTGAAGGGGCTAACACCGCCATTTGGCTCAACTTTATGTGGGTTACTTTTATGGGACGGGCACTTTTGTGTTTCTTTTCGTTTTCTCTGATAAATTAGATTAAAGCAGCGTTTTCTTTTCTTTGTTTTCTTCTTCATTTTTTTTACAAGCCTGTTTTACATGTTAGTTGCATATGCAACTAGTTCTCTTTATTAAAGGGGAAATAATTTTATATGGTTGCTGCAATTTTCTATTATATCCAATCGTACTTTTTTGCCTAAGGTCCTGAGGGAGGCGCTGTCTTCAAGTTCTTCAAATCAAGTTGATCCAGATTTTGGGAACACTCGTGAATCAATTCTGCAGGTAAGAAAATTGATGCAAACTTGGCCTTCCTGCTAATGCATTCTCAAAACATTCTTTCCCTTTATTATCAGAAATGAAACTGAGCCTGCTACTTTAAAGGACATGTGAGTCTGCATATGTTTTAGAAGAATTCAAAAAGAAGTATGAAATAAAATTTTCTAATTTATTTGCATCTAAATTGTTACAGGTCCTTGCTAATCTAACTTCGGTTGAGGCATATTTTGATATGTTCACAGAAAAACTTGACCAAGAAGCAATGGTAATATTTTATTTTTAGCCATGCTTTTCCTTTAATTTCAACTTATAGAAAGGCTGGCATTATACCATGTTGTGTAGGAGCTAGAGGAGGCTCAAATGGAGCTAGATATTCTTCAAAAAGAGCATGCAACAAAAGAATTGTCTAATGATTCAAGTAAAGAGAGGCAGAATTCTTTAATCAGCGGTATTGATTTTCTTCTAAAAAATGGGTACAATATTCTACTTGGAGCTAGCCAGCTCATTTTCAAATACTTCTGTTTCCATTTGTTTTAACTAGTATTCAACTCCTTATGTTCCAGCCTCTATGAAGCATAAGGACCGTCTTCAGCATATCAAGGATCACATTCAGTCCATGTATGTACTGTCTTTTATTTTTATAGTACTGTGCTATACCAAAATTATTTAAAGGTCAATAGGGAATAAAAATAGCTATAAATATTCGTGGCAATTAAGAGAGAAAAACTTGTTAGATATGATGTGAGTGATGGATTCTTCTATTCTTGTGTTTACTGTCTGGATTTCACATTAATTGTTCAATAGAAGGTCAAACAATGTTAAATTTGGCATGTTAAATTGAACTCTCGTCTTAAGAATGTTTGTTATATATGCTTTACAAAATTCATGGAAGGAAAAAGTGAGATTTATTTTTATATTCTTGAAACGTATGGAACTAGAATGATAACTAGTCTTAATGTGACTATTTAAGGTAAAGAAAGATGCCTACAAAGAAAGTGGCTATATAAACTTGAACTACAAGCAATTCTAATCGTTAGGACAACATTAAATTTGACATGTTAAATTGAAATCTCGATTAAGGATGTTTATATATGCTTCATAGAATTCATAGAAGGAAAAAATGAAAGATCTATTGCTATGATCTTGAAGACTGTCGAACTAGAATGATAACTAGTGTTAATGTGACTATTTAAGGTAAAGAAAAGAGCCTACAAAGAAAGAGGCGTAATAACTCAAATTACAAGCAATGTTAATCATTAGGATTGAGATTCTTGATGAGTGTCTCTGAAATGCTAATGTCAAAACACTTGCATTGTTCTTTTGCATGAAAGTATAGTTTTATAGTAGGTCCTATTAAATCCAAATTGCTGTTATCTTTGTCAGAGAGAAATCCAAAGTCCTAGAGGATGTAGTAGCCCGCAGACATAGGAAACTACTGGTGAGACGTGCCCGTCAGAAATACCTGGAGGATGCAGCTTTACGAGAAGAGGGACTTCTTCAAGAACTGGACAGGTTTAGCCAATGTTGCTCCTAAATTCTAACTATAAGTCTTGGAATATGATCTGATTAGTGAACCTAATGTCTTAGAGAGAGGATGGCTGAAGCAGAGAAAGAACTGGAGAGACAGCGATTGCTAGAACTTGAACGCTCGAAAACTAGAGAGCTCCGCCACAATCTTGATATGGAGAAGGAGAAACAAACACAGGCAAGATTCCTAATATCTACCCCTTTAGATAAACCTTCCATAAACTTCGACATTTATTCTACTTTTCATATACACTGCAATTGGAGGGATGTTTAAAATGTCACAAGAGTCAGTTACACTCCATGTGGTAGTCTTTGCAAAACCTTGTATAGCTAAAAAATCTACTACTTTTCCTGGTTATCTGATGCTTCACGTTGTGAACAAACTGTGGTGAGGTCTCGATTGGCACGTATGCTTTCTGAGTATACATGTACTTAGATGTCCTTGCGCAGCATGCTTTCTGAGAAACAATCAAACAAAGGCTCCAACTGTAGGTTGTCTTTTCTTTTTAAAGATGTTTCATCTTAAATTGTTTATATTACCTGCAGAGAGAACTTCAGCGTGAACTGGAGCAGGCTGAATCAGGATTACGGTCTTCACGACGTGACTTTTCTTCGTCCACTCATGGCAGGTATAATTATCATCATCTTCATCGTCGTCGTCATCATCGTATTATTATTATTATTATCTTGGTAAAAATTGGCACGTATTGTTGGACATCACTTGTCATTTTGGCAATTTTGGTAATAATTATTCTCCTTACCCCTAGATGAGCAGGAGGATTAAATAAGAACAGGAAATAATTAGCAAAGGACCAAAACCAAAGTTTTTATGAAATCCTGGTTGCTAAGTACTGGATGAGGTGCTACTAGTATAGTTAATATCAATCTTTGTCTCCCATTTTGCTGCCCTGCATCTATTGTTTATCAAACATTTATTATCAGCTATTGTACCTACCTCTGGGAGAAGGAGCTGACTTGATGCTGATATGTAATTGAAAAACAATTTGATTTTTTCTGTGGCTACTTATGTATCAAAAAATAAAATCTTTCAAACTCTTCTATGGTGGTTTAAGCCCTTTTGTTGCAATCCAAGTGCAGAACTGTGGACTATAGTAGCTTGATTTTGATGGACATATTAATCTGTTGCAGGAGATATCGTGAAAGGGAAAATGGAAGATCTAGTAATGAAGCAACTGCAAGAACCAGTAGTGGAAGCTTGCAGCCTGAAATGTCTACTGCTAGTACATCTGGTACTATACCAACCATTGTCTTATCAGGGTCTCGGGCATTTTCAGGACAAACGCCAACTATTCTTCAATCAAGAGACCGTCTAGATGAAGGTGGCAGCAGTTACGAAGAAAATTTTGATGGAAGCAGGGACCTGGGTGATACCGGTAGTGTTGGAGATCCAGACGCATCAGCATTGGATGGACAATCTGGTGGATTTGGTTCTGCGCAAAGACACGTGTCTAGAGGAAGCAAGTCTAGGCAAGTGATAGAACGAAGAGAAAGAGAAGGAAGACGTGAAGGAAAATGGGAAAGAAAACATTAACGGCTAGAATCTTGGTGGGTGAGATTCATCCATAAAAGGAGCAAGGGCTCTAGCGTTCAACCTGACAACCATTCACCGTTGGATAAAATGGTTGAGTTTTTTGATTTGGCCAAAGCTCGTGAAGAATGTTCTACACGAGAGAAACATCCTTGCGTGTTTTTGAAGCGGAAGACTTGGTGGTGTAACCTTTATACAAATCATGGTCAATCAAACTTGGCACGGAACTTTAGGAGTGTCTTCTGCAGCTCCAATTTTATCACAGGTCTAATGACAGCATCGTGCTTATGTATTGAATTCTTGAACACTGGCTGGTGTAATTCATTCTTTATATAGATTAAATAGCAGCTAAACATTATAACAACAGTTTTATCAACACACATTTTAAAAAGTTCAAAGAAATCCATGTAAATGTTAATTAAGATAGGAATGATGTTCTTCACTTTAGTTATAATTTATGCTGTGGTAATCCAACTTATGTTATAGTTGGCTTTCAAAATTTATAATTCGAAACATGTATTCGAAAATATGTAGAAATTAGTTATTTTATTTTGGAGTCACAACAATCTCGTAAGATCTTCATAACACATTGCGTGTATCGAAAGTAGCCTTTCTATTTAGGTAGGAGTAAGGTTGTGTATTATCAGCTTGCGCTCTAGCAGAATTAGAATTCTTATTCAAACTTCACACTTCAACAGAATTAGAACTGGTGTTGTTGATGATGATTCACAGCAATCATGAAATTCTAGAGATTAAATTACCTTAAAAGGAATCTATTCATCTTATATTATCCCTAATGATTCCTAAATAACCTTTTTAAAAATTATACAAATATCAATTGGTATCACAGCTTTGCTGCAAAATATTAGAGCAGTAATGTTAAATTTGAAGGTACATTTTGCATATTTTTCCTATAATTGTCTTATGGTCTAACCTGATCCTTCTTTCATCTGCGAAACCTATCTAGTCACAACAGCAGTAATCCAACCACGAAATGTATATCCATACTCCAATCTACAATATTGAGATGATCAATTTTAAAGCAAACATGCTTGATCAAGTAGCCTCTTGAAGTCTTGATCATTATGAAAGAAATCCCAATTCCTTCTCAATTTTCAAGCATGTGTGCATAATTTTGTCTTGTTGAGGGTATAGAACAAACAAACATCTTAATACAATGGCACCTCGATGGACTTACAAGGAACCTATGAATATAATGAAACCAAAACACCAAGGACAGCACAAGGCAGAAAATCCAAAGCATAAATCAACAACGCAATGTCATCAGCCACAGTAATGGGTAACATTGAGAAATGCAAAAGTTATTAGTTACAAAATTGCCAGGATAGATTGGTGAACCAACAAGTCTGTCTAACCCTCCTTTTCACCTTCAATTTTCTTCGGCTTCTTGGCAGTTACTTGGGAGTACAAGAAGGTTCCAAGAATTGCAATGGCTGATCCAAGAGCGTTCAATGGCCTAACTGGATTCCTGAACACCAACACAGTAGACACAATCACCACCACTCTCTTCATTGTGTTACCAACTGAGAAGGTTAAGGGGCTAATATCATCAAGTGCCTGGTACGATGACTGGTTGTAGAGATGATAGAAAATCCCAGATACCAACACCCATAAGTAAAATGTTGATGATTTCCCAACAGATTCAATGGCCTTATGATACCCTTGAACCCACTGTGATCCCTCAACAACAACCGCAACTGGAAACAAATAAATTAACGAGATTATACTGATCCAACCATACAAATTAAGTCCACTCACTTCCTTGTATTGCTGCAAACTCTTCTTCGAGTAAATATTTCTTAGAACAAAACCAACGTTGCTAATCAAAGCACCCCACAAGCCTTGAAAATTGAAGGACACTTCAGTGATGGCAGCAAGGGAACAACCAAGAACGATGGGGAGAATAGAGAGCCAAACCTTTAATGGGTAAGTGTCCCCAAGAAACGAAGAGAAAATGACAGAGAAGACAGGCTCCGAGGATTTTATGACATGAGTAAAAGAAACGGCAACTTTAGAAAATGAAACACAGGCTGATATGTGTCCTATAGTGTGAAACAATGCAGGTCCAAGAAGAGCAATAATGAACGGTTTCGAGATCTTCGGGCAAGGTTGTAGCTTCAGCGACCATAGAATGAACATCCAAACGGACCCAACAAAGAGTTGAAACGAGGCGAGAAACCATGGAAATGGAAAGACATTCAGTGCCTTCTTGTTGTAAATATTAAAGACAATATTATGGAAGTACCAGAGACCAAAGATAAGCGCAAGTTGAATCCTTTTATCCTTGGTGCTTGAAGCTGCAGCAATCTCTCCTTCCGGGCTTGGTTCAGATTCCGATGCCGCTGCTTTGGTAGTATACGGACCTGATTTTGAGCATAACTGAGATGGGCAATGCAGAATATTGGTTTGTGTGCTTGAATCATGGATCTGACGAGCAAGTCTTGAAGAAAAGCCAATAGGGTAAGTGTAACGACGACCGAAGTTATGAACTTCGACTGTCAATGCTCCGATTCCATCAAAACGTGGATTTTGAGAGTGATTTCTGTTGAGAAGATCTGGGTTTAGGAGAGAAGAAGCGTTTACAGGGTGCCTACTGCGGGTGGATTTGGACAAAGTGACTGGAAACGGTGGTGTGAGATTCAAAGTCAGCATCTTTATCGTAACTGTACGGATTAGAAGAAGCACAGATATTCTTTTCTGGTCTTCTCTTAAATAGCTTTGCGGACGAGATTTTTTAAGAGAGCTTAATAAGCTGTTTTCAAAATCTATCCGTTTGTAAACGGCACAACACAATTTTAGTGCATCAAAACAAAGTTCTTTGCTTTTCTTCGTCTAATGGTACATCAACTCAAATTAAACCCAGTTGGGAGTAATTTATTATTTCTACTTCCCACTTGAATAACGTCTTTCCTTTCCCCTTTGTTCACATTGAAGGAAAGTAAGGGAAAAAAAAGGAGGGAATTGTATTTTTCTTAGTTTTTATTGTTCGGATAAAATTAAGTAAAGAGAAAGGGAAAGAATGGAGGGGAATAGAAGAGAAATTTTGTATAAAAACATTTCCCACCAAATTGGTGAGAAAAAGGGAAAATAAAAGACAAGATAATTTTACTATAAGTAAATTATCATTATATCCTTATTAAATCTAACAAATAAAGATGATCAAGTTCTATAATCAAGAGCATAAAGCTCTTACAAAATTCTCTTCCATTCAATTCCCTCCTTTGATAAATTAAGAAAACAAACAAGAGAAAAGAAATCACATTTCTCTTCTTTGCTCCTCAATATTTTATTTCCTTTTCTTTATACAATTAAGGATCCAAACAAAGTCTCGGTTATAAAAGCTCCAAAAATCCAAGCTTTATAACAAAATAGTATTTTGGAATATGAAATGAAACTTTTTAGTAAGGAAAAACTAGTGTTACAATGTACATTTGCTGGTGCCAATATTGGCAATGACAAGTGCGTGCTTTTGGCACTTCTCAACAACAAGTCTCCTAGGTTTTGAAGAAATAATAATAATAATAATAATAATAATAATAATAATAATAATGATGGAAGCAATCCCTAATTCTCAAAACGCTGCGTTGGTTGTGGGGTTGCTTGCTGCTATAAGTACGGTAGTAGCGGCGATATTGAGGGAAGGGAATGAAATGGGAAGCAAGCAAATGGAAGAGGTGCAGAGGAAGTTAGGTATGCTGAAATATCCAAGAGCCAACGCTCCTGCTCAATCTCTCCTCTTCGCCGGCATGGAGCGTTATGCTCTTCTTGAATGGCTTTTCTTCAAGTAACAGACAATCCTAAACCCTACCTACCTATCTATCTATCTATTAGGCCTCGTACATTATTATATTTACACTGTAGTACAGTCAATTATAACTCACATTTCACTCAATTGCTTGCTTGTAGGCTTTTGGGTGATAAATCGCCCTTTTCACCCCACAACTTACAACACCCCGACGATGCTACCCATCGGGACGAAGAGACTGCTCGCATCCAATGTAAACAAAAGCTCTGCCCTTTTCGTTTTCCATATTATGAAAATATTTAATTGCATGATATTATTTCTTGTAGATTTGGCTGAGATTGCCAAGTTTCTTGGTATTACTACTATTATTGATACTGAAGCCATCCAAGTAAGCCTTATGGATTACTGCTCTTTTTCTTATATTTATTATTGCCATCATTATGCCTTGCTTTTTAGTTATTTACATAAATTGATGCCTGCCTACCTTTCTTTTTCCAGGGACGTGGATCCTATGAAGATCGTACTGAATTCCTTCGTCTTATCGTGGATCTTGTCGAGGCTACTATTTATGCTGATCATCCTGACTGGAGGTTGGCGGGCGGCCCAACTTTTAAATTTCAATTCTTAACTATTATTGCCACTTTATTTCTTTTTTTATATTTATCTCTATGCTCCAATGTCATGGCCTTTCTTTGCAGTATCGATGAGCAGGTGGCTAAAGACATTCAACTCATTGATTCTATTGCTGAGAAACAAGCTTTGATTTTCTCTGAAGATTGCAAATTGTTTCCCGCAGACGTTCAGATTCAGTCAATATATCCATTGTAAGACACTACTTCTCTCTCCATTCCCAATGTAATGCGAATTATAAGCTGGCCCTGCTCAGTCTTCATGTCGTTAGATTAGTAACATTCTGTGCCCTTCAAAGCACATTCGTAGGCCAGATGTTTCTGAGTTGGAGGCAAAGCTTGCCGAACAATCTAAGATACTCTCAAATCTTCAGCAGAAAGTTGATGATTTGGCTTCAAAGGTTTATCCCAACACCCTTTTCTTCCGGTCTTTACTTTCCAATTTCATTTTTCATTTTTTCTGATGTTCTCTCTCACTATATGTGTGTGTGTATACTGTTTGCACCTTAGAAACCCGGGATTTTCACTTTCTTTGAAAATTGTATGGATATGGTGTTCCAGAATCAAGTTTCACCTTTTGTATGTCATATGTTAATTCAACTTTTCTCGACTTGTATAATATGCAGAACATTTTTCTCTTTGTGAAAGTTGTCATTGCATATATTTTACTAGATACACAGGTCAAAGCGTGCATCTTTCACGAGTTTGGTGTACTTTTGTTTTCTCCTAAATCTCATCCTAAAATACTGAAATTAGTTCAAAAAAAAAGGTTTGTTTTCAATTATGCCTTTTTATTGTAGTTATTCTACTGTTTGCTTGTTCCCTTAAAATGTTGTTAATTTCATCACCTAAATTTTCTTGTGTGTTCTCTTTATAGCATGCTTACAATCCAGATGAGGAGTATACAGAAGTGGAAGCCAAACTGCGGGCATATTTAGAATCTTTCTTAGAAACTGCAAGATCATTTAATCTGATATACACCAAGGTCTGTTTTTGCTCTTTGAGACAACTGTTCTTTCAGTTTATCTATGATCTCCATTTTTTCCTTGGATAAATTACATTTAATATATCAAACTCTAATATTAGCCCTATTAAAAGCAGCAATAAAATATTAAAACTTTTATTTTGTTGCAAACTAGCCTGCTATTAACCTTGTAGTTAATGGTGTTGATGTGACCCACCACATAAGCAAGATTCTTTGATAGGTCAGCATCTACATGGCATAGAATATTACACATCAGCAAGTATATTAAAAATATATAAAAAAGAAGAAAAATAATAGAAGAGCCATTATTCTTAACCCAAGTCCTCGTTATTATGTTGTCTCTCTGGTTTTTGCGACTGTGTCTGTGGATTCTAGCTTGTTGAACATTAGTGACTCTGCTCTGGCTTGTGTGGAAATTTGAGTAAACGTGGAAGGAGTGCACTAGAAAATGATGCTCATGGGGATTTGAATTGAGGTGCTGGTGCAAACAGGAATCACTGACCTGATTTGGATTGCTGGGGCAATTCTGTGAGGCTTGAATCCTTCAGTGTTCATTGGCATAGTTGTGTATGTATTAGATGAAGCTCCCTTGCTAGACATGGTGCCACTGAAGATGGAGTTCTGGAACCAAATTGTTTCTTCATTATGTATGCAAAATCATTCTTAGAAATGTTGTCAAACGAGGGGTCTCCAAATCTGCTAATATTGAACATGGAAATTGGCTTGTGCATATAATTTGAATCATGGTTGCAACTTGAATTTGATGGACTACTTGAATCCTCCTTTTCAATGGGTATCTTGACAACATCTGATAAAGAACCTAACCTTTTCTCCACATCCTTCAATGAATGAGGAACTATAGTCTTTTGAACTTTGGCTTTTGAAGGAGTGGAAATTTCTTCAAGTAATGAAATTGTTGGCAAAATCTCTGAAGTAGTTCTTGGTGGGGTGGCAGGAAGGAGACACAAAGGAATTTTTCTTGAACATTAGATCATCTAGACCAGTATCTAATAAAAGATCAAGAAGCTTCCAATGTTCATAACTTGTTGTGTTATATAGGCTGAGGAGATGTACAAGAGACTATTTCTCTGTAACCCCTGAGAAGTCTTCTTCTTATTTGGTTATGGTCTCTCTTTCTAGCTTGCTTGATTTCATGTATTGATCCAAGGTTTGAAAGGACTTGCCACAACTGCTGGATTGATTCTTCATGATTATCTACTTATTTGTTAGATTTCAAATTGAAGTTTGGCACTGCCAAAATGTATATATTGATCATGCAAAAATACAAGCCTGAAACTAAGCATAGATATCAATGTGAGAAAAAACCTAAAAATGAAGTTAAAAATTATACTTGCTTTCAGAGCAGATCAGGTTGCTATTGCGTCTTTCTTAGGTTGCTTTTTTGTCTCTGCTGGGTGGCATGTGGCTAATACCGGGAAGCTTCACGGACAAGTGAAAATTGGTACATGAACTGTCAAAGGGTCCTGTTTACGTAGCAGGCATGTTTAACTATAGAGTTAATAGTAGGTTAGTTTTGTATCAGATTAAAAGTTTAAATATTTATTGCCACTTTTAGTAATTCTAGTTAATATTGCAAAATCAGGTAAGTTTGGAATTTTAAATGTAATTTACCCCTTTTTCTTTGTGTTTTGGCTTGATTAGTGAACATTTGTCATGTATTTGAAGATAAGTATTTATTGCAATCTCAACTTCTACACCTTTCAATGCTGAACTTAAAGTTTTATGCTAAACTCTTGGTTGATAGTAAACAAATCTGTCCTCACAATTCAGTGAGACTGCAAGCTGATTTGTTGTTACAATTGATGTTTTTGGTTTCTGCAGGAAATTCGCCCTTGGACACACATGATGGAAGTGCCACAACTTCATGGGTTTGGTCCGGCTGCCAATCGCCTGCTGGAGGCATACAAGATGCTTCTGAAGGTACTTGGTGCTAATCCACAAGCCTTTCTTCTTCTCAACTGTTTGTGTGCGGATGCATGGAAATAATGAGAATAATGTTATACTAGAGATTGTTAAAAAGATCATTTTTATGTTAATTCTTTGAATTGCTGCCCTATCCAATTTTTTCAGTTCCTGGGGAATTTGAGGAATCTAAGGGATTCCTATTCAGCTCTTTCTGTTGGATCATCTGAAACAATAGCTGGTGAGCCCTCCTCAGTTACAAGAATAATTTCAGAATGCGAGTCTGCATTGACGTTCTTAAACCGTGACCTTGGAATTCTATCGGCTTCCATTGCACGTGAGCAAGGTAAGAATGCAGCTTTGTCATGAACATATATGCAAGATAGGTAGAAACTTTTGTCATGATCTCATGTCTCTTTGATGGGAACCTCTACTGCTACAATATTGTGGATTTGTTGAAGGCTGAATCGTGTCTTGTAACTATGGGACTGTGCACATGGGACTGTTCACTGCTTGGTGATTTATCGAACCACTAGATCAATTGTCAATGTATGTAACCTATCCAATTCCGGGATCTCAGTTGCTTGGATATTTTAGTTCATCTTGTGAATTGGTATTGCTTTATAGGGAATATTTGTAAAGATGATGACGGAGTGAAGGTACTGATGTGGTTTTCCACTGTTCTGGGCTTTAATATTGATCTTGAATTCACACGTCTCCATGTAATTAGTTTGTGCTACATGCTTCGTTTCTTTGTTATTGAATTAAGTACAAGAAAATTAAGAGCAATTTCATATTTTTGCCCTGAAATTGAAACAAGAGTGTATAGAAAATATCAGAAGAAAAAGTCACTTTATTTCTCCGATTTTATGTAATTTATACGTTGAGTATAACCTATTATAATACTACTAAACTACTAGATTTTTGTATAACTTATCCTATTTATAGTATATCTTATCTTATCTACTGGAAGATAAACTTAACTCCTAGAAATAAACTAAACTTATCTAAAATAGTTATCCAACGTTTCCCTAATATTAATATTTAGAAAATGAATTAGTATATAACATTAATATAAAATCTTGTTAGTATTTCATTCAATCAATTAAACCAATGAAACAAGAAAAATATGTTGGTAGAAAAACACTGATGATAGTAGCAGCAATGCATGAAAAGAAGGGCAGTGGATTTACCTGCTAACATGAAGGTTGAAACTGTCGATAACATTATTATTATTATTATATGCTATATATTTTTTATTAGAGTTATAAATTTAATTTTAGTAAAATTTAATATCTAAAATCTAAATTCTTATAACAATATTCAATGAAATATTAAGATGTACAATATTCAAATCCTTATAATTTTTTTTAAAGTTATGTCCTTATAGGTCATTTTATATATAACAGCTAATACTAAACAGCTAATTTTACCAAACATTAAATGACAAACAGCTAATGCAATCAGCTGGTCAAATCAGCTAATAGAATCAGCTATCAGCTAATACAATTAGTTGATTGCCAAACAGGGCCTTAATTCGATTGGTCCTGCAATTTCTTCCAACCAGTCCTGTAATAATTCCGTGTCTTCCAAATGACACACGAAAAAATTAAGAAGAAACAAGCAATGTGCCGTAAAGAGAACCAAATCATTTCTCCAGAAGTAAATGCTATGGGATAACAGGAGTAATTTATGGAATAATTCCAGAGTAAATCGTATAAAGAGCTGATATAACTTTAGTTGAATAAACCAGCAACTATAAGATACAATGGGGTATGTTGACCCTGATAAATCTTCTGAGGTACGTAAACATGGGTACCTGTTCCAATAATTATATCTTCCATGAAGCTACAGATTTTCTGATTGGCGACGTATGTAACAAGACAAACATATCAAAGATTGAAGTTCTTACACTAAATACCAACAGTGCTCGTGTAAGAACCATATGCAGCAAAAAGCAAACCGCATATCAATATGAAATAATCTAAAGCCCTCTGCCAGAGGTGTAAAGACGGACCTAATAATCTCAGGTGAAACACCGCAGGTAAAACGAATGAGATGAGTGCACATACAGTACTTCCCACCAGAGAGGCAAACATGGCAAAGCCAGGAATGAATGATGCCAAGACTGCCAAAGCCACGATTAAAATTGAACGACATGCATATATTCCACATTTTCCCATTCGTGTTAAATTACCACCACCACCACTGAAAAGCTTTTTAAACCATTCTTTGCTTCTTAGCTTCCCTTCCGCAATCTCGTGAATTGGATGTAACATAATGGGAAATGTGAAAAGTAGTCCCAAGCATAACCCAGCCTGTTTATCAAGGAAACCAAAACTCAGTATCACCATCTAGTTATATTGTTTTTGCAAACTATAGTTTCACATCAAAAGAATTAGAGGATTACAGTACCACGTAAAGTTCATGAAAACTTGATATTGTTTTTACTTTTTCTATAGCTTTAATAAGTAAAGATAACTTGTCTAGAATACCATTGTGAAATAATCATGCCTGATTTTAGTTTTACATATTTTGCTGACTTAACAGGATAATGATAGATATCGGGAATCTCTAGAAGGTATATGAGCCACAGACTACGAAAATGGATCTGGGTCCACCGATCAAGAATCAACATTGTCTTCTCTTTCGTGGGTAAGAGTTACAAGACAATCAACTCCATTTTGAGAAGGTTATGTTGAGTTGCATTAATGATAAAACGACAGAGCAGACAGGTAAGCAAGGCATCTGCATACTACAGGCAGGCAAATGGGCCAGAGAACTTTTCCAAGTTCAGAAGGTAATTCTACTTTCTTATTTCAGTCTAGGCAAGAAAACACTTTCAATAATTAAAAGATTAGAAAAATATTTATTACCAAGTAAAGTTCTAAGCATAAAGGGAAGTACAATCTAAAGTTCTACACATATTTAAGCATAAGGCATTACCTGAACAGCAATGGTGGACCAATTATGGGGTAGATTGAGAGTTATGATCTCTCTAGTTTCATCACCATAAGCCATATAACCAGAAAAACCAAACAACACATAGACAAAAGTTATCCCACTGAATGCCTTTCCCAGTAAATTAGGGAATCTTCCCCTCTCTTTCATCGATGATTCTAAAGCCAAAGTCATTCCAAATCCTTCAAAACAGAACACTGCCATCCCTCCAGCAAATGGCAATCCCCCAATATTAGAAGTGAATGCCTTTCTATCATTCAACTTAAATTCTCCTCTCAGTATATTCTCTACATCCTCCTTAATCACTATTCCCATTGCTAACAAGTTGCATACATCAGCGAAAATGCTAAAAGGTGCCAAAGCAGATAAACTACTAATCCAAGATAGGGCAATCTCAATAGGAACTAACAAGAATATAAAAGATGAGAAACCGAGGTCATGGCCTTTAAATATGGATGAGAGGTTTTGGCCAATAAAGACCAAGTATGCAACTGATCCTCCGCACTGGGACAGGAATATGAGGATTTCTGTTAAATAACGGCCTGTGTTACCTAGGGATTCATAACCCAAGTCTCCGTATGTTTTCGTTTCCTGGTTAGTCAATTCTTTGGATGCAAACTTGTCTCTGCACTGAACCTGTAGACCCAGAAAATACAAACCGGAAAACTGTCAATACATAATATAGAAGCTACACAGAAATATGACCACGCAGAACAAGCACTAAAACTAGACCTCAAAACGTATCCAAGATCAAATATTTCGCTCAAATATGAACAGATGGGAAGATAAAACTGGAAGGACTAGAAAAAATTTGTGTTTCGATAAGTGGATTGTTCGTTGAGAAGACATGCCCTTAACCAAAAAAATGCCACAAACAGTGAACCTTGACATGTTCTTTTACATAACACTGAATCTGCAAGATGATCCAGATGACATATTGAAACAACACCCCACTACCCTAAGAGAATTAAAGATGAAGCAAACCGACTTACCAGAAGAAGCATGCAGTAGTAGGTGGCGATTCCAGCTATAACAACACCGAGCAGACCAGCAAACCAACCAGCGATTTTGAAAGCGAACGGGAGGCCCAAAACACCTGTACCAACTATGGACACGATGATATTCCCAAGTGTTTTGAGAGCCGAAGATGATCCTGTTGATGATGATTCGAGTAAAGGACTTGATTTACTCCCACATCCATCTTCCATTCTTTTTTTTTCTTCACAGTTCCGTTCAATCGATACTGACACAGAGTATCCTCTGGCTTAGTTCGGGCCACTTGGGATTGAATAATGGTAGCTTTCTGCTGGAAGTGTCACATATATGCAACTATCTGCCACCAAGACTTGAAATTACTGCGGTGATTATTAGTTCTTGTAAGTTGATGCGGCATAGATTCGGTTTCGTTATCACCTGTTTCGTTACTCTGCACTTTCAATTTTTTTTAATTTGTGTAGGCATTATTTATTATATTCGATCACATCTGATGAAGCATACACAGTATAATACATGCATGTATGTCTGTTGTTAAACACCTAGCTTACAAAATAAATATCTTGCATTACTGTTTGCCAAATTTATCGTTTGGTTAACTCTGGCGGATTTCCCATTTTGGATGTGAAGTGTACTTTGGATTTAACCTAAAGACAGTATGATGCTATACAATGGACAATTCCACAAATAACAAAACTGCTTGCATCAGACAAGAAAAAACAACAGCTGGAATCCAGATGTGTCGATTTTATGAACCTAGATTATATTAACTACAAGATGAACTCTCAAAATCTGGCTGTCACAAAACGAAGACCTAGTATCTGGACATATCCGGTACATACTCAACAGAGATAAACAAAAATCCACAATGAGAATTGACAGTAGAGACGACATATAAAAAAAAAAACGGACCTTCTGGCCAAGCTTGCCGTCGCCCTGAGCCCGGGCCTCTATACCCTTTCGGAGAAAATTAAAAGTATGGAAATCCAATATGTATCAGAAGAGTCTTGTCTCATGACATGAAATCATAATAGTCTTTAAGAAGGACACTATCACTCAATATAAGAAAAATGTGAGACATATAGTTCATGCAAAAGAAGAATTCTTTGGCTTACACAATACATATAATGATATTATGTTAAAGATCAAGAGGCATGAAGATGACAAGGACATATAGTCCACAGTGGTAATATATTATAGTGGCATCTCAGTGACAATATTATGATCACTCACTATTATGTTCACATACACACACACACATAGATATATACATGCATAAATAAGTACGTACATATATATATACATATATATAATGTAATAAATAATTAAATAAATAAATCATAAATGAGAATATGAGATAAAAGAATTCAATGTTAAGCCATATGAAGCTAATGTCAAACATAGAGAAATGAGGGATGTTTGTAACATCCCACCCTCGATGGGAAGGGTAGAATGGTAATTTGGCAAAGGGTTAAGATGGTTTAGGATTTATTTTGACATATTCATGCACATCTGATTCATGAATAGTAAAATTGCACATGAAAATGACTATACATGCATTCATAACATTTCTCGGTATTTGTGCATAAATGGGATTTTATTTTGGAAAATGTGGTTTATGGGCTTGAAAATTTATTCGGAGTGGATCATTATAGGTTTTACATTTTAGGAAAATTTTAGGGAATTTTCTGAAAATTTTCGGGATCATTATAGGTTTTACATTTTAGGGAATTTTTTGAAAATTTTCGAGGAAAATTTTCGGACCGAAAAAATTGCCACGCGGAGGACCGATTGGTTTCTGGTACTGGAAATTTCTGCCCAATGGCACTGAAATATTGGATAAATAATTTTGGAATTTGTAATTAGAGCCCTTGGAGGGATTAATTAGAGCCAGTGGAGGATTAAGGGTTTCTTATCAAATGATATTAATTACTTTTGTCTTTTCCTCATGTAACATGACAAGTGTTAAAC
>JANZXV010000002.1:10635985-10646494 GCA_027576455.1 Erythroxylum roigii
TAGCATGTTCTTAGAATAGAAAGATTAGGGTTTTGATTCAATAGGATTAGGGGGTTTCAAGAACCTTGTTTTCT
Organism: Erythroxylum roigii; assembly: GCA_027576455.1. Lineage (NCBI taxonomy): Eukaryota > Viridiplantae > Streptophyta > Magnoliopsida > Malpighiales > Erythroxylaceae > Erythroxylum > Erythroxylum roigii. The sequence continues at coordinate 10,636,060 of JANZXV010000002.1, forward strand.
TGGGGTTTCCGTATCACCTTCGGTGTCGCATTCTGTATGTTACAAATTCAACTAGAAAGGCTGAGCTTTATATGTAAAGCATACACAATATTCGAGCTTCAAATATTTCCAAATAATATAAAAGGCAAGAACAGTAAAAAATAGTGAAAATAATAGATAAGAATTACAAAGAGACAATTGCATGTAAAAACATTAACAACACTAATAAACAATGTTATATCTAGATAAAAAGTAGCCAATAAATATTTTTAAAGCAATATAAAATCATGGAAGACATAAATTTATTGTGATGCGGCAATATCTATCCTAAAGTGTAATCAGCCCATTTATGAGTAGCGATGTTATCTCTTATGATTTCCCACTATGTGCATCATCTTAATCGTCATTTTCATAGTTATCTTGGTTATCATTTCCCCTCCATCGTACTCTTCATTGCGGAATGGATCATCTGGATCAACACCAATTAAGAAATTATGCAAAATGACACAAGTCATAATAAATTTTTTTGAGTCTGAATGCCATATGCTGGCTCTATGGTGGAAGCTATAATAAGGAGTCGTTTTTCAACACACCAAATTCCCTTTTGATAATGTTACATAACGATGAATGTCAATGACTAAAAATAATTCACGAGTATTTCGTGAAGGATTCTTTGAATATTCTTTCAAGTGATATAGTTCCCCTCTATACGGTGTAATAAGTCCGCTTTTCAACATGAATCCAACATCAACAAGATAGTATTTTCTTATGATGAATAAAACTATGTCAAAATGTAATTTATGACATTTATTAACTAATAAGATTTGAGCCATATTTTTACCTTACAGAATTTTAAGTGAGTACTGCTTTTTTTTTTGAAACTAAGTGAGTACTGCTTGGTTATTACACTTTTCATAATTTATGAATCGAATGTTGTTCCTTCCCACCTAGACAATACATATGTGAACTTCATATCAAAAGAACAAGCACACAACACATTTTGTGTTAGGTAATCCTTTCTCCCACGAAACCTAGGAGTATCACGAGTCGGTACTTTGACACGGATATGTGTACCACCTTAAAATATAAGTAGAATCTACTACTGTTCAATATTTCTGATAGGCTTTCTAATTCATCAGGTTGTCTTAGAAAGATGTCTTCTAGCTCTGTAATTGCTTTCAAAACACTATGAAAATGATGAGTTACTGTTTCCTCAAATCAACTCCAAAAGAACTCAATCTCTCGATTGGTAACGTTATGTCCTACTATGTATAGAAACTTCGCTACTTGTTCTTCAACAGTTGTATTCATAGTGGGTTGAAGCACACCTTTTCCAGCTTATAAATCACATAATTCAACAAATAGTTTAGGCTACATTCTAATTATATTTCTCCCATTGGAATGAAATAAAATTCTTCGCATGATACTCTCCCTTGATTGTGATCTCTCCGATGGTGTAAGCATTTGAAGTTTGTCTTTTGCACATCTCTTTCATAACATCCACCAATAGACCATAAGACAATCAACATGAACAAGCACTAATTGGTGTATACGCATCAATTTGATAATTCATTTAGTTACCTTCACCACTCATGTTTAAAAAACAAAATTAAGAGTAGTTTTTAGATTGTGAAAATCAAAATAAACTAAATATGACATAGATATGTCCATTTATATATGATGTTATAAAAACAACAATAAGCAACATTAAAGGGAAGCTTCAAACCAAGCAAAATATAAATCATTCTCGCACTGAAATTTCAAGGAAAGTTACACCAATGCAAAAAGAAAGAAAGAGAGCAAGATGGATTGAAAAACACTCTAAATACAGACAACACACAATTTATGAAATGAGTGAGATACAAATAATAGATGGGGAGATACCATAAGCACAAACAACAAAGTGAATGAGTGATAGAGAGAGATGGGTGAGTCTCCAAAAGGCAAACATTGGCATTATAGTCTCCAAGAGGCAGAGATTGGTAAAACTACTTAATCAAGGCAAAAAAGTTTGACAAGAAGAAGAGATTAATGGAAGGAGTTTACCTGGCGATTGTTGTTACCAAACCGATGATGCCACTCGCCCTCTGCTACAATCGACTGTCGTCGCCCAGCACAAATAATGGATGTATTGTATTACTTGTTTTTAGGGTACGGAAGGGTACAATTGGTATTATGAAAAATTATTGAGGGTATATTGGGTAGTACATATTTATCATTTTACATTCCATCCTAAACCTTCCAAATCAGAGGTAACTCATTTTCACTATTTAGAATGGAATATGATGTAATGTGAAACCCTCCCCTTCAATCCTTTTCCATTATATTCCATTATAAACCTTCCTCCCAAACAATAGAATAATATTATAATCCATTTCATTCCATTACTAACTGCCCTACCAAACATAGCCTAAGTTCTACCTCACTCCTACTACTTTCTTTGATAATAAATTTTCTTTCTAAGAATGTAGCATGTCTTGAAAAAAACACCTTTTGCTCGAGGATGGTAAAATTGATGTCCAGTACTTTCTTTTGAACCCGAAAAATGTGCATTTATATGATTTTTCTTGAAGCTTATCAAATGTTGCACGCAATTTACGTATGGATCATATCCGCAAATCTTTAGGTATGACAACTTTGGTCTACTAGCAATCCATATCTCATAGCTTTACTTGTCAATCGATTTATATGGAACTCTATTCATAAGGTAAGGAACAATTCAAGGGTATATCCCCAAAAGGAGATTAGAAGGACTACATAACTTATCATATAACATACCATACCTAACAAAGTATGGTTTCTCCTCTCAAACACTCCTTATGTTGCAGAGTTTTAGGAGGAGTCCATTGTGAGAAAATCTCATTCTCTTTTAAGTAACCAAGAAACTCATGGTTTAATTACTCACCACCTCAATCAGATATAAGTGTCTTAATACTCTTGCTAGTTTATGTCATAACCTTAAGTTTAAATTGAACTTTTTAAATGATTCAAACTTTTGTTTCATTAAGTACACAAAACCATATCTAGAATGATCATTTGTAAACATAATGAAATATAAGTATCCATCTTTAGTGCGAGTAAACATAGAGTCACATAAATATGAATGTAAAAGCTCTAATAACTTTCTTGCACTCTCTCCCTTTCCATTAAAGGGAGCCTTGGTCATTTTTTCTAATAAACAAGATTCATAAATTCCATATGATTTATAATCAAAAGGATCCAAATATATTTCTTTATGTAACTTTGTGACTCTAGTTTCGTTATTATAACCTAAACTATAATGCCATAAATGAGATGGATTTCAGTTACTTAACTTTCTTTTGTTTCTATTTATGTTAAGGATTAGCCTTTCAAGATGTAATTCATACAAACCATTTGCAAGTAATCTAGATCCATAATAAACATCATCTTTATTAAAAAAAAACAACTTTTATTTTAATAATAAAGACAAATTCATGTTTCTAGTCATAACTGGAATATAATAACAATTATCTAGTTCTAATTTAAAGCTAGAAGGCAAGGTTATACTAGAAGTTCCTATAACTAATACATAAACTTTTGCTCCATTACCAACTTGTAAGCTCACTTTGCCTTTGATCAATGATCTACTCTTTGTTAACATATGCATATTATTACACATATGAGAACCATATCCTATATCTAATACCTAAGAATATGGAATAGAAGTAGAAAGATTGATCTCAATCTTCAACATACCTGAAGGTAAAGCTATCTTAAGCTTCTTATCTATTAGGCTAGCAAGATAAGCTTTGCCATTCCTCCTCTAATGTCCATCAACTTCATAATGAAAACATATGCCCTTATCATTGTTCTTCTTCTTCACATTACCTTTTGGCTTTGCTACTCTAGCAGAAGCCTTCTGCTTTTTGTTACTATTCTTTTAAAAGTCCTTTTTATTACTCTTGGAATAACCCACAAAAAGAATAAAAATGGGTTCCTTCTTAAGGCATCCATCTACAGCCTTGACCATATTCAATAGTTTAGGAAATGGCACTTCCTTCTAGTTCATATGAAAGTTTAAAATAAACTATAAAAAGATCGAATTAAGAGACCGTAACACAATATTAATGCTTAACTCATGGTCTACAACAAAACCTAACTCGTCTAATTTTTTAATATAGCCAATCATTTTCATCACTTGTAACTCCACTGAAGATCCTTATATCATCTTGCAGTGAAATAATACTTTGGAGAATTGATATCTTGCCACGGTACTTTGTTCACCAAATAACTCTTTGAGATGCAAAATTATAGTAGGAGCATCATTGTTCTCATGTTGTCTCTGGAGTTTCAGAGAAATACTAGCCACCATCACACATGTACCTTGCTCAATATCATCAATATAACACTGAATTCTCTCCTAAACTTCATCAATCACATCCAAACTAGGCTCAGGTGGAATAGTAGTGTCAAGAACATACAGTTTCTTTTCTTACCTGAGAACAATTCTCAAGTTAGAAAACTAGTCCAAGAAATTGGGTCTAGTTAGCTTGTTAGCCTCTATGATGCTCTTTATTGGCATATTGATACTCATATTTTCTGACAACCAAAAGAAATAAAAGAATAAGTATTAATTTATACCACAAAATCAAATAAAATAAGGAATTTAATAAATATTTGATTACTCCCACTATTTGATTCAGAATAATAACCCTTTCTACTAAATCGAGAAATTATCAAATAATTTTCTAGTGAGCTAGGTCAAATCTAGTTGATCTTGAGTTTGCTCAACAAATCAATTAAATTTAAATTATGTAAATAACAACTTTATAGATCACATCTTATGTGACTTTTAGATCCGTTAGGTGACAATTCTTTGTCAAAATATATCATATATGTTATTCATATTTCTAAAAATCATACAAATCTAATTAAGCAGGACCCATTAATTTATGATAAAACATATTCAGGTTATAGGGGCTTTGAATTTACTCAACAAGCGCTTTACAATAAATAGAACTCTGGTTTTATTCTTAAATAATAGAAGGTAATTATAACGTTCTTAACTAGTACTTAATATTTATTTGAAGGATTTTAAAATTTCAAAACTTTAGGTCTCATAAGAAAAATATAATTGCATTATATTAGTAATTTCTAAAATAATCAAATTATGAAAGAAAATCCTTTAAAATATTTGCTTAATTATAATTATTGATTTGATACTCTACTTTATACAGTTCAGAAGCTCAAGGTCACTATTGCCTCAAGAACTTCTCAACAAATTTTAAGGATTGTGTGGATCAACTTGGAGTTTCTGACTTGAAATAGACGGGAAACACATTCACATGGTCCAACAAACAAAACACTAGGTTATTCATCAAGAAGATGCTTGATAGAGCCCTTGTAAATGCCAATTGGCTGGTTCAATTCCCTAACATTTTTGCAAATTTACAGGAACCTCTCTTTTCAAATCATACTCCTATTAAGGTTGCTAACTTGTTCAATCATACTAGGCAATCCTTTCCTTTCCACTTTAATAACTTCTTGGCCAATGATCCTAAAATTTTGGAGGTGTGACAAGTCGGAGGTAGAGCTTTAGTAAGTGGTACCAAGTAGTTCCGATGCATTCACAAGCTCAAAGGCATTAAATATAAGCTTAAGTCTCTCAATTCTTCTAAAAGCTCTACACGGTTCTAGCTCTCCTATAGCATCCCACTCTCGTAAGACACGTACCCGACATCCTGAGTGATATCCGAATACATACCCCACGAGGGTGGTATGCTAGAGTAATCACGACACTCACTTAATCATGACATTATCATTCAAAGTGTAAATATCACAACATTAAAAAAAAACCCAAAATTCCTCATTTCATTTCATAAAAACCAAATATACATTGTAGCTTTACAAAACACCCATATATGTACATTATCAAGATTAATTACAAAACACGCTACATACATGAGAAATTATACAAAAATTTTAAACTAGATCCTTTAGTCTCAGTTGACTGACATTTGAGCCATATCTTTTATCCAAAAGTGCAAAAACTATGCTTCTTGTAGAGTCGCTCTGTTACTAGTATCCTCTCTCGGTCCTGAAATGTCAATGTTGCAATTTTGGTGAGTTTTGTGAACTCAGTGAGGTAACCATTATCGATGGTTCGCTCAATTCATATAACACATCAACACATATAAACATATAATTCACATCATCTTATTTATCCTCATTTGGCATCACATAACACTTTATTCACAATATTCACGTTCTCATTCAAATACCAGTCAACAATACATTTCAATCATTCAAACATACGTATTAAATGTATATGCAAAGCTCATGAGACTCATTTTTTATTATTACGCTGTTGTGACTGAGTGCCCATAACTATCCCGTATCTATTGTGGATACAGAGCTCATTGATAATTGTTCGTTATCCGTTAAGGATACAGGGCTCAACTAAATCACATTCTAAGATTTAAGCTCATTTTTGGTGGCTACTCAGGTCACAATTGCCATTATTTGATCATGCGTTCATGTAATGAAATGCTTCAGATAAATTTAGTCAATCAAAAGTGCTCAATATTACATATTCATATTCACTATTGCATTCTCATTCACGTTTATCATCGGACCTTAGTTTGACATTCAACGTATACATTGAGAATCATTTATTTCATTAAATTCACATACAAGGAAGACTTCCAATATGTCATTCATGCATCAAACGCCTCGGACATTCAATGTCCGAAATCAACACAATCAAATTCACAAAATAATTCAATATAGAATTTAAAACAAACAATTAATTAAGTGAGACCATCTAGGTTACTCGCAGGTTACTTCAGAAAGCTATTGCCTCTAAGTCCCGGCAACGTCTGGATATGGTCGCACAAATCTGTCTTTTAAATCATTCAATACATACATATTTACACTAATCATAACTTTGTACAATTATAAGTATTCATTAATGCACAAATGTGTATATGGATTATGTACATTGCATGTTCAATGACAGTCCTAGGTATGTTTCCTTTATTCAAATCACATGATCATTCATAAATCAAAATTCATTTATGTCTAATTTGAACTTAGGTTTACACCTCAATAAAACAAATTGAGTCTAAGTTCATAACTCAATCGATCATTCCAACTTTTTTTTCTAAAAGTAAATTTTTGGGTCCATTTTGCATGGTTATTAAGACAAGAAAAATGAAGTATTTAGGCATCAACTTCTTCTAAACAAATGTTCACATAAATATTAGGTTTCTAATGATACCAATTTCTCATAATTTGGTTCAATAGTTTGCAATTTATACACAAAAAGCTTTAGACTGTACTCAAACTACAACAATACTCTGTACTCAACTTCAAGCCAAAATTTGAAACTCTTAGAGACAAAATTAAAATTTGATTCCTTATGAAATTTGTAACCATATGTCTCTAGTTTAATCTAAATAAAAGTTATCCCATTTGGAAATCTATAGATCAAGATATGACCAAAATACAGATGTCTGTTCAGTAAAAACACTCAATTTAAGAAATTCCAGCTCACTTCATCATTTTCATATAAAACTCATCAATTAATCCTTTCCTAAAGAATTAATATGGCCAAAAAATTTTGTGGAGAAGAAAAAAAAAGGAGTTTGTGTTTCAAATTTGAAGTCATTCGATGGTCGGAAGAAGAAGTTATGGCCAAAAGAGCGAAGGATGTTCAAAACTGTTATATATCTCTGCACTCTTACTGTCATGATCGTGCATATGCATGATTATGCAATTCTAGTTGATTGTTCACTGTCATGATCGTGCATATGCACGATTATGCAATTCCAGTTGATTGTTCACTGTCACGATCATGCTTGTGAATGATCGTGCTTTTTCAAATATCTCCTCACTGTCACTATTGTGCTTGTGCACGATCGTGCAAATCCTCTAAGGTTCTCTTCAGTCATGATCATACTTCTGCAAGATCGTGCGACTTCTCTGAAGGTTACTCTCTGTCACGATCATGCTTTTGCAAGATTGTGTAGTGCCTATAAGGAAGCACGATCCTGACAGACGATGTTCTGTAGATTCATACGAAACTGCAGATTTTCATCTCTTTTATTAAATCCAACATTTCTGACTTATGTCTCCATTATTTCCTTTTCATTGCTACTTCCATTTCGGTTCAACTCGACACAAACAAATCAAAATCTATGATTAATCACAAATATCAAAAACCGAACATATCAAACACACATTCCTCATATTTTCTACATTTTTTTCATCTTCTACACTTCTTCATTTTCTTCAACACCTTCTCATCTCTAACTTATCATTTTAATTTTTTCCCATACCACGACATTACCTTACTCCTTTTTCCCTAACTCTAGACTCATTTTAGTTCATCTCTAAAACACCCAAGAGATTCACGTAATAATAGTGAAAATAGAGCATATGCATATCATCTTTTATGAATTTTTTGCACTCTTTTATACACGTTCCAATGATCTTTCTATCTCAAAAATCATTTCAACAACATCTTATGAAATATGGATCATAAAATAAGCAAAACCAAGACATACGACATACCCTAAACTCTCATTCATGTTTCAACAAATATACATTCTCATTTTGTAAACACTTAACTGTTGACTAACATGATGAATGTTTCATCCTACATATCATGAAGAACTATACGATACTTGATTAAAAATCCAAACTCTTCAAAATCACGTGAACCCTAGCTTTCCAATGTCACACGATCATCAGCAGTCAAAGGTTGTAGGGTTAGGTATTTCAGTAACAGTGAAAAAGATAACTAAATGGAAGTAGCAAGTGAAAGGTGAGAGCAAAGTTCAACGTTGTTGAAGGTTGGTGAGAAATTCGTGGAAGTGATGAAGCTTGTAGAAGATGAAGAAAGTCACGAAGAAGAAGAAGAAAGCAAGAACATAACGATTAATAGTCTTTCAAGTAATAATCATATACTAAAGACTAGGCTTAGCAACTGACACTTGTCACTTACACATGTCCAATTTCTATGAGTTTAAACTAGGTTCTCATATTAAACAGTCTAATCAACTCCAATTATCTCCCACTTTTCAATGACATTTGTCAATAAATCCCAAAGTCATCTATAAAATTTTCTACTGTCATTTGACTCTTATTTCTACTACCATTCATCAATTAACTTGTCATTTGGCATTTTTCCTAGTTTAAAAATACTTGAAATTTTCAGAAATTTCCTAAATTTTACCAAAAATTCTAAATAAGTAAGTATATTTTCCAAATCAAATTTTCAATACAAATAAACCACAATTCTTAATATAATCACATTTATAACTCAATTATACCTGAAAAATGTCAATGAATGCATGTACAAGCATTTTAATATGCAAAAATCAATATTCACGTGTGTGTGTATGCCATATTATGTATGAGCATGAAATGAACCTTCTAACTTCTCAATAAACCCTCATTTACACTATTCTAGTGTTCTAGCCCCTAACATGGGATAACGAGATGTTACATCTCCAGAAAACCAGGACTAAATTGACTAATATCTAAAAGATATGTGACTCCTCTCCTCAAGATCCCCTCAATAGAGATAGAGAGAAATAAGCTCTTGTAGATTATATGGTTGTTGTTCATAATCATTTCTCTCCACTTCAACAGAGGGTGAGGATCAACTGGCTAAAGATAGGGACAAGTGCTTCAAATTTTTCTTCAACACCATTATTGCCAGGAGAAACCAAAACCGTATACATACCATCACCAGTGAGGATGGAATCCAGATCCATACGCTTCGGGACATCCAGAATGAGGCAATTCGTTATTTCTCTACATTACTTGGTTCTCCCTGCTCTGCCTAAGTCTCTTATGATGAACTTTTTGATATTATCTCCAAAAGGATCACTCCTGGGGAGGCTGTCGCACTAACTGGACTGGTGGAGGATAAGGAGATTGAGGATGTTGTCTTTGCTACGGATGGCATGAATGCCCCTGATCTGGATAGTCTGAATGCCCACTTTTATCAGAAGTCTTAGGCTTTCATGAGTCCCTTTATCAAGGAAGCTATTAAGGAACTTTTTTTCCAAGGGTAGATTATTAAATGAGATTAATAAAACATACTTGTGCTTGATTCCTAAATGCTCCAACCCTTCGAATTTCAATGATTTCAAACTAATAGCATGCTCCAATATGCTCTACAAGATCATCTCAAAGATTTTTGCTATAAGGCTGAAAAAGGTTCTCTCTTCCCTCATTAACGACAAACAGAGTGCCTTTATGTGTAACCAACAGATTGGGAATAATATTTTAATAGTTTAAGAGCTATTGAAGGGCTCCATGACAAACTGCATTATAAAAGTCGACTTCCACAAGGCTTTTGATAGTGTTAGTTGGATTTTTATCTGGAAAATGCTTGAAGCTCACGGGTTTCCTAAGGCTTTCATCAACTGGTTAGAGGAGTGTATCTTAACAGCTAGCTTCTCTGTACTCATTAATGAGTTAT
>JANZXV010000002.1:10646594-10658370 GCA_027576455.1 Erythroxylum roigii
TAAAACCTACATACAAGCTTCAATTTTAATTAGTTGTTGCTACTTAACCTAATCAATTTATTGTCCAGCAATTAAATCAATTAGATAGCATATAAATTACTCATGCAAAATTCAAAAATAAAATAAAATGGGGGTTTTCATATTTATTCACTTCCCTTTTTTTTTTCTTTTAGCTCTTTAACCTTCTAAAACGGAAAATTCAACAGCTCCTCTCTTTATATATAATAAGTAAGAAAATTAAAGAAACATACATGGCTGATACTAAGATGAATGCTTTTATTTCTAATTGCTATTGGCAAGGCATTACGGCAACCAACCCATCTTTCTACAAAAATAGTAGCCTAGTCTCAACTTGGAATCCATGAAAATCCAGAATGTCCCCTTTTGGATCAATTTTCACAATGTGCCTCTAGAATATTGGACTGCACATGGACTAAGTTCACTTGCTAGTTTCGTTGAGAAATCTATGTGCTTTGATGAAAACACAACCATGAAAAAGATAATTGGTTATGCGAGGGTCCGCGTAAATGTAGAACTGTCCAAAGATCTCCTGAGTGAGATACCCTTCATGAGACTTGATGAAGGTAACAGACTAGGGGAGGATAGCGTCGCAATTTTTTATCATTGGAAGCCTCCTAATTCTCCCCACGGGAAAATTTGGAAAGTAATGGGAAAATTTGTCAAGATGAGCACTTACCATGAATTAATGAGTAAGGAGCTGGCTGGAAATGAGGAACAAAATCACTTGACTGAAGAGAATCTTCAACCTACAGTTGGGGTTGATACAGAGATGATGCTTGGTGCGAATCGAACATAGCCAACCATTGATACACCACAGATTCCAGATGCAGAGAAGCCTGTTGTTTCCAGGTCAAATCTGCTAAACGTATGCATCCTTAATGATTTAACTGGAAATAACTGCTCTCCGCAGTGTTTGTGGAGGAGGATACCACTTCCACTGTTGGTACTCTAATGGGTTCTCGTGATAATGTAGGGGGATCTAGCAAGGAGGTAGGAAAGGATTCACCCTTAGCTACAAATGACACATTGAGCACTAGCAACAATAACATAATGGCCCCAGATCAATTCCAAACTGTTGATAGACGACGCTCCTAACGGAGCAAGAAGAAAAGCTCCAAATATAGTCACTGATGTCCATAATTATATGGAATGTTAGAGGTTTGAATTGCCCAACAAAGCTGGTGGCTTTACGGGATTTTGTCATGAGGGAGAAGTCTCAAATTATAGGACTTTTATAAACCAAAATAAGTTTAGGACCTCATTCGACTATTCTCTCCAATCACTCTTAGCATGCTAGCTTTTGGCAGAATTATTATTTGTTACAATGTGGATGCTATTAGGGTAGACACCCTTCACACAACAGATCAGGCTATTCACCTTTGGGTCCATTTCCTTCAGCAGTACCAACTTTGGTTTTCGGCGGAGAACCTTATGAAATGATCTGGAAAACTTCAGCTTTTCTATTAACACACCTTGTTGATATGTGGCGATTTTAACTCCACTTCATACAGTTCAGAAGCTCAAGGTCACTGTTGTCTGAAGAACTTCTAAATAGAATTCAAGAACTATTTGGATCGGCTTGGAGTTTCTGACCTGAAACAGACGGGATACACATTCACATGGTCCAACAAACAAAGCACTAGCTAGTTCATCAGGAATAAGCTTCCATAGAGCCCTTGTAAATGCCAATTGGCTAGTTCATTTCCCTGACAATTTTGCAAATTTCCAAGAACCTCTCTTTTCAGATCATACTCCTATTAAGATTGTTAACTTGTTCCATCAGACTAGGCAATCCTTTCCTTTATGCTTTAATAACTTCTTGGCCAATGATCCTAATTTTCTGAAGGTGTGTCGAGTGGGAGCTAGAGCTTCAGTGAGTGGTACCAAGCTGTTCCGATGCGTTCATAAGTTCAAAGACATTAAATATGAGCTTAAGTCTCTCAATTCTTCAAAATCCCCAACACAGCTCTAGCTCTCTAGACAGCTAGGCCTGAATTGACTGCTATCCTAAAGATGTGTGATTCCTCTGCTCAAGACCCCCTCAATACAGATAGAGAGAAACAAGCTTTTGCAAACTATATACTATATAGCTGTTGTTCATAATCATTTCTCTCTACTTCAGCAGAGGGCGAGGATTAGCTGGCTAAAGGCTATAGATAAGTGCTCCAAAATTTTCTTCAACACTATTATTGTCAGGAGAAACCAAAACCGTATACGGTACATACTATCTCCAAAGAGGATGAAATCCAGACCCATGCTCTTCAGGACATAAAAAATGAGGCAGTTCATTATTTCTCTACATTGCTTGGTTCTACCAGCTCCGCCCAAGTCTCTTATGATGAACTTTCTGATATTTATCTCCAAAAGGATCACTCCTGGGGAGGCTGTCGCACTAACAGACAGGTGAAGAATAAGAAAATTGAGGATGTTGTCTTTGCTATTTATGGCAGGAAGGCCCCTGGTCCAGATGTTCTAAATGCCCATTTTTATAAAAAAATCTTCGGCTGTCACGAGTCCATTTATCAAGGAAGCTATTAAGGAATTTTTTCCAAGGGTAGATTACTCAAGGAGATTAATAAAACATACTTGTGCTTGATTCCTAAATGCTCAAACCCTTCAGATTTCAATGATTTCAGATCAATAGTGTGCTCCAATGTGCTCTACAAGATCATCTCAAAGATTCTTACCATAAGGTTGAAAAAGGTTCTCTCTTCCCTAATCAGCGACAAACAGAGTGCTTTTATGTGTAATTGACATATTGGGGATAAGAGCTATTAAAGGGCTATTCTTGACATCACTCCATGCCAAACTGCACTATTAAAGTCGACTTCTGCAAGGCTTTTGATAGTGTCAGTTGGATATTTATTTGGAAAATGCTTGAAGCTCACGAGTTTCCTAAGACTTTCATCAACTGGTTAGAGGAGTGTATCTCAACAGCTAGCTTCTCTGTACTCATTAATAGGAGTCCTTCGAGTTATTTCAAGCCTGCTAGAGGGCTAAGGCAAGGAGATCGTCTTTCCCCATACCTGTTTATCCTGTGTATGGAAACATTGAGTTCTATCATAACTCAGGAAGTGGAAGCAAACCCCAAGTTTAGATACCACTCTCGGTCTAAAAAGGTTAACTTAACCCATCTTTCCTTTGCTGATGATCTTCTGCTATTTTGTAGAGCAAACTTGGACTCCATTAGAACCTACATAAGATCATTGGATCGTTTCACCAAGATCTCTGGTTTACACATCAATTTCCACAAAAGCCACTTCATCTTATCCCGAGGAGCATTACACGCCCCTCCCCCCCACTGCTTTATTTGGGACTACCCATAGCTACTAAGAGGTTGCGATACTCGGAGTGTCTTCCCCTCATTGAGAAAATCCTGAAAAGGTTACGCTACTAAGTTAATACATTTCTTTCATATGTTAGGAAACTTTAACTCATCAAAACAGTACACAATTCACTCCACATATACTGGAGCTCCCATGTCTTCCTTTCTAGGAATGTTATCAAAATGGTGGAGCGTTTATTCAGGAACTTCATATGGAACCACCCTGATGGAACTCAAGGGATTGCTAAGGTTAAATGGGCTGACATACGTGTTCCAAAGACAGAAGGTGGGTTAAATATTACTCCATTAAAACTCACAAACTAAGCTCTTATCCTTAAGCATTTATGGTGGATACTTGAGGATAAGTAATTGGTATGGATCTGATGGCTCCATTCTTACTTTCTCAAAGGCAAGTGTATTTGGGAAATTAATGTGAATCCTTCTCGTTCTTATTTTATGAACCAGCTGATTCTCTTAAAGAGTTTAGTACAGAACGATGTCTTCTGCGTAATTGGGAATGGAGAAAAAAAATCTCATTTTGGTTTGATAATTGGTCAGGGCTGTAGAAATAGGTACGTATAGAACAAGTCGCTTTCCTAGAAAGAAATGAAGTACAAGGAATTTGGAATTATTTATTCAATGAAATGACTGCCTATTTATAGAGTTACAATCCCAACATTTTCCACTCTCACAGGAGCACGTTAGCATGACAGAGCCACTATTAACAACCTACTAAGCTAGATACTCGGTAACAACAAAACTACCTAATAATAATAATAAACAATGGCAATAAACTCGGTAAGTGCTGGTGTTGAACAGTAACAAACAGTATCCATACAGTATCCATGCACGTGAATTCTTCAATACTCCCCCTCAACACCAGCTTCTATTCTTTTCGTCATGCTTAGCTGATGACAAAAACTTTCAATCTTGTTGACATTTAAGCCTTTTGTAAACAGGTCCGCAACTTGATCCTCTGTTCTGACCTACTCCAACGCAATCTCTCCTTGCAAAACTTTCTCCCTAATAAAGTGATAATGCACTTCTACATGCTTAGTTCTTGCATGAAAAACTGGATATTCTGCCAGCCGAATTGTTGATTGATTGTCACAAAACTGGATTTTCTGCCAGCCGAATTGTTGATTGATTGTCACAATACAATGGAACTGCATAATCTATTGGTTGATGTAAATCCTTCATCAATTGCACAAGCCATGTACTCTCTTGGGCTGCCATTGTTGCTGCTCGATACTCCGCCTCTGTTGTTGATAAGGACACAGTCGGTTGTCTTTTACTGCACCAAGAAATTGCTCCAAACCCAAGCATAAAAACATATCCAGTAGTTGAACGTCGAGTATCATAGTCTCCTGCATAGTCAGCATCGCAGTAGCCAACTAGTCTGCAATCTTTACATTTCTTGTACATAATACCACAACCGAGCGTACTCTTCACATACCTCAAGATTCGTCGGACTGCTTCTAAATGAGGCTTCTTTGGATTTTGCATATACCGACTCATCACACCAACTGCATAAGATATATCAGGTCTTGTTAGAGTTAAGTAGAGTAAGCTACCTACCACCTGTCGGTACATTGTCGCATCCTCCAAGTCCTTCCCTTCATGAGCACATATCTTAACATTTGACTCCATTGGCGTCAAAATTGGTTTGCAATTTACCATCCCAAATCTTTTCAACAAGTCTCTGGAATATTTCTGTTGGTGAAGAAAGATTCCATCTTCACTACGATCAACTTCCAAACCAAGGAAGTGATTTAGTTGTCCAAGCTCTTTCATTAAGAACCGAATTGACAAATTCTCCTTTATTCGGAGAATTTCATCATCACAATCTCCTGTAAGAATCAGATCATCTACATACACTAGCACAATGGCTAGTTTGCTTCCAACAACTTTAACAAATAAACTAGAGTCTGCTGGTGTTACCGAATAACCATTATGGGTAAGAAATTCAGCAATCTTACCATACCAAGCCCTTGGTGCTTGCTTCAATCCGTAGAGTGCCTTCCGAAGCTTACATACATACCCAGGATGTTCTTTACTCTGGAAACCCATTGGTTGACACATGTATATCTCCCGATCCAATTCTCCATGTAAAAATGCATTCTTTACATCCATTTGCCATAACTTCCAATCTTTGTTTGCTGCTAGTGCAAGTAGAACCCTGACGGTTGTTAGCTTTGCCACTGGACTAAAAGTTTCATCATAATCTAGTCCATATTGTTGAGAGAAACCCCGAGCTACCAGACGAGCCTTATACCTCTCGATTGATCCATCTGTATGACGTTTAAGCTTATAAACCCATTTGCAAGAGATAGGTTTGACATTACCTAGCTTTGGTACAAGCTCCCAAGTTTGATTCTGTTCTAGCACACCAATTTCTTCTTCCATGGCTTTAATCCACTTTGGATTCTGAGATGCTTCCTCAAATGAATTTGGTTCTTCTTCATCAAACTCTTCTATTATGGCGGCATTAGCATACTTGGGATTTGGCTTTCTGGATCTTATTGACCGTCTAAGTTGAGTTGGTGTTTCTATTCCATTTGACTCACCTTCATCACTTGGTTGTTGGTACACACCAGTTTGCCAAGGCCTTTGAGTCACGCCTTCTTCAACATCTCCACCATCATCTGTAACTTCAGCTTTATCTAAACTCAACTTAATTTGAGAAGATTCTGACATCTCCTTAAAAACATCTGAGTCTGGTAGTATTTCTCTGTCTGACGACCACCAAGAA
Organism: Erythroxylum roigii; assembly: GCA_027576455.1. Taxonomy (NCBI): domain Eukaryota; kingdom Viridiplantae; phylum Streptophyta; class Magnoliopsida; order Malpighiales; family Erythroxylaceae; genus Erythroxylum; species Erythroxylum roigii. Next base: position 10,652,693 of record JANZXV010000002.1, read on the forward strand.
GAAGCTTCATCAAACACCACATTTCGAGATGTATAGCACTTCCCTGTTGTTGGATCACAACAGCGCCACCCTTTCCTCTGACTGTCGTATCCTACAAAAATACATCTAACAGCCTTCTTTTCCATCTTGCTACGTAAGTGATTAGGTACAAATACATAACAAATACATCCAAATACTCGAAAATGACCAACACTAGGCTTCATGTCCCATATTTTTTCAAAAGGTGAAAGAAAACATAACCTTTGTTGAGGAAGCCTATTAATCACAAAGGTTGCAGTCTTCATTGCTTCTGCCCAAAATTGTCCTGGAACGTTTTTAGCATGAAGCATACTGCGGCATACTTCGGCTAGGTGTCTGTTCTTCCTTTCTGCTACGCCATTCTGCTGCGGAGTGTTAGCACATGTGAATTGATGTCTTATTCTACACTCTCGAAGAAAATTTGAGAACTCATTCGAGATGTATTCTCCTCCGTTGTCGGTACGTAGACAGCGTACTCTTTTACTAACCTCTGCTTCCGCTTCTACCTTGAACTCTTTAAACTTTAAAAAAGTTTCAGATTTTTCTTTCATAAAATAAACCCACACATACCTCGAGAAGTCATCAATAAAGGTTACCATGTACTTCATCCCACCAATTGAGGCTTGCTTAACTGGTCCAAACACATCAGAATGGATCAACTCTAATGGTTCCTTTGCTTTAAACTTGGATTCTTCATATGGTAACTGGTGTGCTTTTCCATACTGACAACCAGCACATACCGTGTCGGTCCTCACTTCAAGGTGTGGAAGCCCCTTTAGCATCGACTTCTTAATCATCATGTCTAGCTTGGAGTAGCTAACATGACTCAGCCTCATGTGCCATAAGTCTGCTGTCTCGTTTCTCCTTGTTTTGTCTACGTATGCAGTTTCCGCAGACATCACATAGACTGACTCAACTCTTCTGCCCTCCATCACCGGCTCCTCTTCAATCTTAAGGTTGCGATAAACCTTCACATCTTGAGGGCCGAACAGAACATGATGCCCTGAAGATGTTAATTGTGCAACTGAAAGTAAATTCTTCTTCATACCTGGGACATGATAGACATTTTGAAGTGGCACCTCGGTAGCATTATGTCTAGGTGGGACAAATGAATTACCGACATGAGCTATCTGCAGCTTTGAGTTGCTTGCTGTCACTACCACACGACTTCCTTTGTATTCTGATACGTTCTGTAGCTTCTCTTTATCACCTGTCATATGGTTCGAGCAGCCCGAGTCCACGATCCAGTCAGCTTCATAATCAATTCGATTGGATATGGCTGCCGTAAGGGCCAGCTCCTCCTCATCTATAGCTAGCAGAGCCTCAACATCCCACTCCTCTTCACTTTTGGAAGTAGCAACATTACTCTCAACCAACCTCTTTTTCGACCAACAATCTTTTGCCATGTGACCCTTCTTGTCACAATTAAAGCACTTCCCTTCAAACCTTTTACTGCTGCCATGGTTCTTTGAAGCTCCCTTGGAACGACCGCTCCCTTCACCTTGATGATTTTTCTCCTTGTCCTCCTTCCTTTTAGACCCAGCAACAACTTGCTGCTTGGAGTTCCACCTGCTCTTATTGACGTAGAGAGCTTCCTCTTCACCCTTCAATGAAACTCCAACCATTTGCTTTGCTAATGCTTCCTGACCAGCCAGCAGATTCTCGAATTCAACAAGTGATGGCTGAATTTGCCACCCCTGTACAGCAGCGACGAAGCCTCTAAATTCGGGTTTCAAACCATGGATGATTATTCTCTTCATCCTAGTTTCACCGATTGGAGCTTCAGGATCCAACTCAGAAATCTCTCGGCATAGCGACTTTACCTTATGAAAGTACTGAGCGACTGTTGAGTCACCTTGCGATACCGACAGCAACTTGCTCTCAAGAAGCTGAAGCCTCGTGTCATTCTTCTTGGAGAACAGTTTGGCGAATGTATCCCAAGCGTCTTTGGGAGTATTGGCATCCCGAATATGCTCCAGCACATCTTCGTCAATCGTTGTCTTCAAGGCAAACATGGCCTTGCCCGCTTTTATCTTCCACTTCCTCAGCACACCGTTTGCATCATCTGCTTCTGGTGGTGTAACTTCGCTGCCATTTACAACCTCCCACAAATCCTGGCCTTGCATGTAGGACATCATACAAGTAGACCAGGAGTTGTAGTTCTGATTGTTTAGCTTCTTCACTCCGCCGACAACCTGAAGATCACTCATCTTACGTTTTTGAAACTGACACAGAACCTGTCTTTGATACCAAATGTAGAAATGGATACGTGTAGAAGAAGTCGCTTTCCCATAAAGAAATGAAGTACAAGGAATTTGGAATTATTTATTCAATGAAATGACTGCCTATTTATAGACTTACAATCCTAACGTTTTCCACTCTCACAGGAGCACGTTAGCATGACAGAGCCACTATTAACAACCTACTAAGCTAGATACTCGGTAACAACAAAACTACCTAATAATAATAATAAACAATGGCAATAAACTCGGTAAGTGCTGGTGTTGAACAGTAACAAACAGTATCCATACAGTATCCATGCACGTGAATTCTTCAATAAAAAAAATAAGGATAATTAATTGTATCAGTCATTACACAAAAAGGGTAATTTCTAAAAAATGTAAATGAGCTTTCCACAACGTCTATGCATTTTCTGTCTCGTATCTTTTATAACACAAACTCTAAGATATGCTCTAAAGCATTATAATAAAGTAGACACATGAACTATTCGAGGTTTGTATCATAAAAGAGAAGGAGACAAAACATGAACTATTATGCATCAGTTTTTGTCTCCTTATCTTTTATCACACAAACCTCGAATAGTTCATGCACCTTTTTTTTTTTGGTATAAAGGGAGGAAAACAATAAAGGATACATAACAAATCTGAGGAAGCAGGTCCCCGAAATATCCTCGTCAAGGAGGCGTTGGAATCCTAGAGGTGTAGTATCAAAAAAGGTGAGACCGGCAGTAAAATGATCTACATGAGTAGTATGCCAGTCAGCACATTTGTTGCTCTCTCGGTAAACATGGAGATGAATAACAGACCAGTTTCGCTTGCAAAGTTCATGGACACCCGTGACAATGGGGTTGAGCGCCTGACAATGGGATTAGCTAAGGATGACAATAGGTCAGGCCGAGTCGGTTTTTGTTCAATTTAAAATGTCAAAATGATGTCATTTTGCATATAAAGGTTAAACTTTAAACTTGGCTTGCCCTAGGCAACCCGAGACTGAGGACAGCACGAGACCCCTTTTTTTAGGGAGGCCGAGCCTGAGGTCCAGTCAATCAGGGCTAAGTGAGCCCGAGATCGGGCCTAATTACCATCCCTAACTTTAGCTCACCTTCACGTTCACGATTAGGATCATTATTCACACTAATGAAATTTAATCCGCAGAAATCAAATTCTTTACTTATCAATCATGTGGAAAATATTAATTAGCGTTAAATATGCACTAATTACCTGAACTAATAAGCCCAAAGAGAGCCCAAGCAGTTTGGACACGATATTTGTATACACATGCAAATTTCATGTATGGTACGTAAGTTTGACATTGTCCCCTGTAGCAATACTTGTATACATATTCCGGCCCCAAAACATGGCCATGTTGATCCATTCATAAGATACACATATCTGTTGGATAATTGTAGCGATGCTGCTATAAAAACAGATTTAGAAAGTCTGTTGAGAGTAAAAGAAAGAATCGGGTGAAAGTAAAAGAAAGAATCGGGTTTTTGGTATAAGAAAAATCGCAAATCAAAATAAATAATTGGACATGAAAATTTAATGGAAAATATCTTAGTTTTCGGGTTACCGATGTTATCACGCTAAAATGGATCCTCGATATAAAATTTCAATCATTAATAAACATGGCTTTATTGAAATATATCACACATAATAACGGATAACATGGCTTCTCTCAACCAAGAAAAGAAGTTTAGCTATTCATAACAAAAGTAGAAATCAAAGAAATAATAGCATAACAAGTCTTCATCCCTGGTCTTTCTTAAAGAATACGAAACTATAGAAGAAAAAAATGCAGAAAATGCAAGAACAACCAAAAAGAAAAACCGCAGAATTTGAAATTCTATTCTAAACAAAGGCTAACGTGAACAATCACGTTTTTCCCTTTTAATGCCTCCCGATCCCTTCCTTTTTCATCCTATCTTGCAGATTACGTTTCCCACATGTTTAGATTGTGCATCTCCATCAATCTAATCTTAAAAGATTATGAAAATCTTAAAAGAATCAGATTTAGATTTTGAAAGCAGATTTAGAAATTAATTTCATGCTTACAAGTGCTCACCTTTAGTGATTGAATTGCATTTAGAATTTCGAATTTTCTTCGTTTTTTAAATCTTTTTGATTCAATTTCGTCTCTAAGGCGTTGAAAATCATCTACAAACAATTATAAGACAATTCTATTAATTTTGAATAATAATTTCAACACATTAAAGGTTAAGTATAAAATAAGCGCAAATTGATAACTTAACAAATTTCTCTATACCAAACCTTTGCTTGCCCTCGAACAAACATGTTAACCACTACACTCCATCAATTCATCCTTCATAAGATTAAGTACACACAATCCATTAACTTGGGTTAGTAAGACTTAAGTTGCAATACATCTCAAAATCACTTTTCACTTATACAAATAAACAAAGTCAAAATAAGACATTTTTGTTCAAAGGCAAATATGAAATCAAAATGAATCATTTTTACAGATTTCGCTCTTACACTCAAGTGTTTGAGGGCAAAGTGTTTATCTCAAATCTCTCTATAACATATTGCACTACCATAAGCTTGCAATTTCACTAGTTATTATTCATTCAGATCACATAAGCTAATAGATACTAACACCTTTGTACAAAAATTTATTTGATTATTTACAATTTACAATTTACTTTATGATTTAATTTTTTCCAATTATCATATTTTATTAAATAGACATATATTATATATAATAACTTCATTAAAAAATTTGACATAATTCTATTTAAAATTTTGATAAAAATAACAAAAAAAACATGTATTTAATAAGTATTTTAAGAAATTTATTAGCATTATTTAACTCTCAATAATTTAAGCAGTGAAATATTTTTGTTCAACACTTTGCATATATAGTTGTTTTACACACTCACTTAAATTTCAATTACATCATTTGAGATTGTTTATAGAAATCGTTACAAAATCATTCTAATATTTCAACCTACAGAGTGCATTTCAAATTAGTTGAAGTACTCCAACACAATGAATGCTTATAAAAAGAGATAATAGGTTTTATAGTATCAAACTTTTTGGAAAAAAATTCTATTTTAATGTAAAATATTTTAAAATTTTTAATACAAGTTGCACTCTTAACAAATGTAGACTGAGCCTTCATTGCAAATGTTGCACTGAAATGTTAAATAATCTTTAGCGACATAGTGATCATAACTTACAAAGTATATATAAATTTTAGTCTGTACATTCTATTACCGCTGAAAGAAGCTGTTGCACGTCTTTGTTCTTTTAAGTTGTCTAGCTGGACCATTATCCAACCTTCTGTGAATGGAATTGTGTTATAAACTGATTAGAAGGGGAAAAAGAGAAGGCTTTGCGATTGGGAAGGTTTATGGCTGAATTGTAACCTCATTCAAAGCAAAGTATAACTCAACTATT
>JANZXV010000002.1:10660598-10671332 GCA_027576455.1 Erythroxylum roigii
ATCTAAATCTACATCAGACACATTATCATGAGAAAAAGTCGTCGTAAAATTAGTACAACATTCTCTTAATTCGTTATCATCTAATGACTTCAACTTATTTGAATCAAATAAAAATCCAAAAATATTATCAAATGTCGTTAATTGTTCAAATCTATTCTTTAACGAAGTAATTGCCATATCCACAACAACTAGAAAGTAATTAACCCTAAAAGAGTCCTCAGCTGATATCTCTTGCTTTATTATCAAGATTATCTCAATTCCTAGGATCATAAATGTCCAATATAAGGCTTACTTGCTCAATATCTAATATTAAAAATAAAAATAAAGAGTAAAAATATATTAAAAAATAGAAACTTTACCTTTAAATAATACTCAGAGCACAGAAGACAAAATCGTAAAAAAACTTTCTGCTAATTTTTGAATTTGAGTATTTTAAATACATATATTGATGAAAATAAAGAAATTAGAAGGTAAAAATATACTTAAATATTTCAAGGCTATTTATAAACATGAGGACCACAAACTTACCTTTACTTCAAAAAAAAATCATAACATTAGGATATAAAGGACTTTAACGTTATAGAAAGTTATTAAATTTTGACGTTATAATCTTAACGTTACTGATGGTTAACATTAGAGAGGGGGCCCTGGTTATGGGAAGTTGGAAATGCTTACAAATTTATTTTCCCAATTGATTGGTCATACTCCACCAAAACTAACATTTTGTCTGCATAAGAAAACGAAAACAACATGTGCGAATAGTTACTGATGGTTAACATTAGAGAGGGGCCTTGGGACCCCCTCTCATAGAGGGCCCTGGGCGGGTGCCCCGCTGGCCCCTGCCCAAGGCCGGCCCTGTCTAGAACCATGCCTCATCTGGCCATTAACTCTCATTAATCGGATCGACCAACATAGTTAACAATTTCTTTATCTCTTATTTGGTATTCATACTCTGATGTGTTGAATTCTAAAAGCTATACCCTTGGACATCTGATATTTTGTATCTACATTCTTTATTAATTCAAAATTCTCTTTTAAAAAAACTAATTTACTTTAATAATAATTAAACTCTTTGAAAATTTTAATTAAAATTAAAAATCTCTAATAGAAATAACCATTTTAAAACAATTTTAATTTTCCAAAATTATTAGGAATTTGAGCTAATTTAATCTCAATTTAATCAATTTAATTAAAATAAGGCTCAAAACATATAAAATAACATTAAAAAGTAAATTGCGAACTATTTGGCACGAATGCCAAAACTTTTTTGTAAGGCATATGCAATGCATATACTCTAGTTATCGTTATTGTACATTTTTTCTCGAGGAGAGCTCACCACCAACTGTAGCGGCATCATCCGCTAAAGTTTGTCTCTTTTTAATGCATTTACGTTACCGAACCTGGAGTTTTTAACGCATATAAGTATTTTTATTGAAACTTTGATAAATAATTAATGGAATGCTTAGAGTATTCCTATTTTTCAAAAATGATCTTGTTAATATTGATATAAATTCTCTTTCCCTCGTGTTTGATGATAATGGACCCCCTGTTAATTGGCACGTATTGCGCATGCGTCACAGCGTCAGGACCGGTCTTAGAGACATGCACCTCATTGTTTATCCTAAGATTTTTGCTTTGTGGTGCACCGCCATCTCCCTTGCTAGTTTCCTACCGCGCCAGTCTTGGCCTTCTGACCGCCTGGGTATGCTACTCCATCATTGTTGCTCCACTTCTGCTTAAGCATCATGGCTTCCTTACCTCGGAGGAGTTTCACCCTTGTCTTCGAGGCGATTGTCTAATCACAATTGGCCAACTCCATCACCAGCAGCCTTGTCTGCCACTAGCGGAAGCTCACGGGCGTCTCCTGCCCTTGACTTAGATCAAACATAATTACACATACAAATCAAGGTATCCAAACAATGCAATAAACTTAGAAACTAAGATGGGACCTGCATCAATGTTTTGTCAAATACCACAATTAAAATTGTAGAAATATATTCAGATTTTACACTAATTCGAGCATGCAAATTTATTTTCAAACTCAAAATAAGGTATGGCAATTTCCAGGTTTCTAGAAGGAAAAAAAAAGATGATGTAGCAATTTTACGATTTCAAAAACAAATAATAAACATGGTTAGGTTTTCATAAAACCTAATTAAAAAGGGGTTTTTCATAAGCAAGTTTCACTTTCCATAAAAGCTGATTCGAAGGAATCAATTAGATTTAAAATAAAAAACCCTAATTGATAGTTTTAACCCTTAATTTTTATCAAATCAATAACAATCAAGCAATTTAATTAATTTAAACAATTAAAGAAGACTTTGATACCACTGTCACGAAATCAACCCTGATCGAATCATATATGCATTTAATAAATAAAATTTTATAGTTTCTTAATCGAAATCTTATTAATTAACTTAAAAATTGCTAATAGGAAAAGGTAACTAAATTTAGCCTGATTCAAATTCTTATAAACAAATCAGAAACTCTTCAAGCATCCTGTCTCTAATAGTATCCACATAGTAGAAAAAGAGAACCCATTGTTTGAGAGGAACAAGTAGGAGTGCTAGCTCCCTTATGGTTATTTCCAATTTATTAAAGAATAAGGTTTTTATTTCTTATTAAATTTAAATCTCCTAATTATAATGAAGTCAAACTCTAACTATAAATACAATTTAATTTTAATATAATCAAATGTCTCATATTTGATCCCTAAAGTTTCTCAATTTCACAATTAAATCTAATTTATTTTAAATTGAATTTTCTTTTTTAACTGTTCTTTATATGTAACGCATTCGGTTCCCAATATGTTGCAATGATTGTAAATTATAATTCTAATTCATAATTAAAACTCCTTTTAATTTATCACTAATTCTATAATTCGATAATTTATAATCATAAATCAACATTGACGTCTAATAATATGTCATGACTACTCAAATATTATGAATGTCAAAACAGTTTGACTCAATCTATGTATGTATGGTTAAGATGTATGATTTAATCTTTTCATCATCTATGTTCCAATTAGATATAGAGTACATATATATTGTCTACTCTTATAAATCAAATCTTGTTAATTCTTGCTAATTAGAAATTAATTTATAATTGATATTTGAAAACACTTTTTTAAATGTCAATTCATTTTAGCCAAGAATTCCTTAGACTACTACTAATCAAGAACACTAGAACATTTTCTCTAATTACTTTAAGACAAATCCTTATTTAACTTATTCAATTATCTCTACATAGTTCATAATGTTTCCAAATACTACCAATTGATTTACCATAATTAGAATATATCATAAATAGTATCAAAACACAGTAATTCTTATATAAGATACTTTGATAATCTCAAATCTAAAGATCAATTATACAATCATCATAGTGAGAAAATTCATAAACACATAAGTAATATTTCTTTTAGAATTTTCATAATCGAGTTAGTTCAGTTAATTTATTTTCTAATAAGAACCCACGTATTTGTTTAAATATCTCCATACTTTAATTTATGAGATCAATTACTTTCTTCGTAATAACATGTACTAGTTTTACTGTTTCATTAATATCCCATCTTGATGGATCTATAGCTAGGAACAATTTAGAAATAATACATAAATGTAGATTAAATCTCACAATTATGATCTCATCATAATTGTAATTGTACAGTAATTATTTCAAGAATTTTACTTTAATATTAAAACATCAAATGTAATTAACAAAATACATAAAGGAAAAGAATGTCTTTATTAATTAAAATAATAATGTCATACATAAAATTGCATCCAATTGATTGACTGCGAAGACATAAATTAACAAGTACAGCCTGAATTCAATGAATCAAGCTCGTCTTAACCAGGCTTGGACCTAAGGGACCAGTTTGAAAAGTTGAAAGGCTTGCCAAAAGGCTTGAATCTCTTCCCTTAATATGACATCATTTTAGTTTAATTAACTATTCAAAGTAACATCATTTTAGTTTGTAGGTTTAAAAAGTTTAAAAACAAAATAGCATTATTTTAAGGCAACCTAATAGGGCTCAGGTTGAGTTCTAACCATAAGAAGCTCAACCAAGCAACAAGATATAGGCCTTCAGCTTAACCTAACCTAACCTATTATCATTCTCCAATTTTGTGCTTGTTTGGGAGTAATAGGAAAAAAAGTATGGGTATGGAATGAAAACTCATGGTTGGAATCAACAAAAGTAACACTTTGATCCCCCCATTTTCAACAATACTCCATTCCTCTAAATTATCATAGGAATGAGATTCATTGTTGGTTATACTCTATTCTCATTCCTTAGTATATTCATTCTTATTCCTATTCTCATTACCTTCTGTGAACCAAGCGCTCAAAAAAAAGGTACGAAATATCTTCCCATAAAGATAAGTGTCTCTACTACTTTATAAGAATGAAGATGAGACAAGTTTTAGACATTTTATTAAGTAATAAACGAGAGTTCAAGACATGAAATACTAATATCGATATGGAAGTATATTAAACAAAAAGGGATTATTCATAACCACATAACCTAAAGAAATGATAAGTTTATCCAATCTATCTTAACATTCTAGATGTGAGTTATGAAGGGTGCATTAAATGATTAAACAAGTGAAACACTAGTTGTGAGTTATAAAGGGTGAATTAAATGACTAAACAAGTAAACAAGGCAGTGTTAATTGTGTGTGAACTATCATTTGTATTGATATATGAGATAACATATACTCTCACACGGAAGAGAGTTAACATCATAAAAAATGAATCATGCTATATAGTATTCCTTTCATTTTCCAAAAAAAAACATTCTCCCCTCAGTTTTCTTAACTAAATCTAATAACTTCCTATTCATATGGATATCATGGTGATGAATCCTGATCACATCAGGATTCAATATATCTCTTAAGTGGAATATGAACTGACAAATATAGCCGCGTCGAAATTTGTAAGGATCTCATCCCAATAAATAGGGATACAGTATCTGCAATTGGGTATATAGCTGGATTAAGGATAGTTGAGATCTTCTCCATGGAAAACGTTTGAACATTGTGTATATGAAATCTGCATTGGATACCAGATAATTACCCAATATTCTCCCTCCATATCGTTTTCTTCAATTTCAATTTTCAAAAAATGGCTCACGTATTCTGCACAGCTAAGCGTTCTTCTGCTTATCTCCTGAGTTTATCTTCATTTTGGTCTGTGCTCCAACTCCTCTCTTAAACATTCAACATCATGTCATAGCCAGCACAGAGCCGTCTATGTCTAATCTCTATATTCATCCAAAAGATTGAATTTTTAGTGTGGTTTCTTCTCAAGTCTGAACAATTCAATGCATTATGCTTGAACCATCGTATGGTAGAGCTGTCAAACCGAGACATTGTGCAGATAAAGAAATCAATTGACTATCAGTAATCTAACTTTGGCAGTACTGTTTAGATTCATTTAGAGTGCGTTTTGTAGGATCAGAACCTGAGGAGCAACATTTATAACAGTATAGTCCGTGGAGCTGGAAAATGGCAGATTGTAACACGAGAACTGCCGACAAAGCGTCATCGATGTAAACATTTTTTCCCCCTCTTCACTCTTCATATGTTCTCCACTTCTGTGAATGGCTAACTGTAGCACAAAAGACTCACAATCGTTGGCGTTTTATTTGTGCCATTTAATTATCGATTGATTCCCTATCTTTGTTTTAGGTTGTCTAAGTGTAGATTTCCAGATGTGCATTTCGAAGTCCTTGGTATGCCGTTTGCTTTTAATGTGGTAAGTTGAAGGTGAAAATACAATGTGATCACGTACACTTTGTTATTCTATAATCTATTGCTTCATTTTTTGCGTCTAACAGCATCTTCTGGTAGGAACTTTTGGCTGCAAGATCCAAAAAAATGGCCTCCCTACTCAAAGAAAACCACCCACGAAACGTCAGTGACTTTTTAAAGGATATTCGTACTGATCCTGAAACGTTTGAGCTTGTTGCAAGATTCTGCCATGGATTTGAACTTAATCTCACAACAGAGAATGTTATTCCGATCACTTGCCTTGCTCACTATCTGGAGATGACTGAAAATCACAGCCCTGATAATCTTCTAAATAGAGCTCTAACGTTCTTCGAACAAAGAGTCCTTACTGGTTGGAATGAAACGATCAAGGCGTATCATTCTGTAGTTAGTAACCTTGAACAGGCACTGAATTTGGGCCTGATAGATGCCTGTATAGATTCTATTATTCAGAAGGCACTAGAGGAACCCCGGCTTCTCGGAGAACCAATGAAGATTCCATCTTGTGGCCAGAATAGTGCGGATGAAGAAGAATGTTTCAGGCCAAATGCAAGAAGAAGGCTCTTTGTTCTTGATTGGAAGTCTGAGGATTTGACAACATTGCCACTCCAGCTATATGAGCCTATAATCAGTGAAATGAATCAACGGGGACTGCTGCCTGAATATATAGCTGCGTCCCTTTGCAACTATGCAAAGAAGTGGGGTTTTTATAGTGATTCAGGCGTTGAAAGCTTATCCTTGTGCCAGAGGAACCCAAGAAAAGATGTGATTGAAGCTGTCGAAAGGCTGCTTCCTCGTAGAAAGGGGCTTGTTCCATGTACATTGTTGTTTGAAATGCTAAGGTCTGCAGTTTTATTGGGATCTAGCAGTGATTGCATAGATGGATATGAGAATAGGATTGGAAGGCAGCTTGACCAGGCAACAGTCAAAGATCTCTTGATATTTTCTCAAGGCTATGCGGAGGAAGTGCAATATGATACTGAGAGTTTAAGGCGGCTGTTGAAGCATTTTTATGCCAACTACAGTAGTTCTGATATGTCTGGCATAATCTCAGTGGCAGAGCTCATTGATGAGCTTTTGTTGATGGTTGCAAATGACATTAATTTGAATGCGGGAGCATTTGTTTCCCTAGCTCAGATGTCAACGTTTGCATCGTCAGGAACAGATCGGAAGTCAGATGGCATTTACAGAGCAATTGACATTTACCTGGATAAGCATAGGCATTTTACAGAGCTGGAGAGGGAAGAGATATGCAAGTTGTTGGATTGCCAGAAGTTGTCACCTGAAGCTTGTGAACATGCAATGCAGAACGGAAGATTGCCACTGAGGTTGGTGGTGCAGGTGTTGTTCGTTGGACAGCTACAGCTTCGAGAGAGAATCACAAAGGAGGTTCAGATTATTGAGGAAAGTATGAAGAAAGATGAATCAGAGGAAGAAAAGGAAAAAGAACTGTATGAGGATAGAGATGAAGAGGAGATGAGGACTGAAATGGAGAAAATGAGCATCAAAGTGATGGAACTAGAAAGAGACTGTCATAAAATGAAGGCAATTGTGAATGGCTGCAACAGTCATAAGTCAAAGAAATGGAAGAGTAGCATGTGGAAGGAAATGAAGAGAAAGTTAGGGTGCATGAATAGCATTCATGATTGCAAATCCCAAGTCAAGAAGAAGAAGGTACATCCAAAGTACCAAGTTTGACATGTGCTTCCGTTTTGCTTTTCTTTTTTAACCTTAGTGCTCCGTGTATAATTGTAGTACCTTGTCCTGAATTCCATTAATATAAGTTCCGTTCTCAATGAATAACAGTTAATGAGTGGGAGTGAAAAGCTACTTTTAGGAGATATCATACGAAAATGTCTCCAATAGCTTAAGAAACTTTTTAAGTATTACGTATTGGATCAGGTAAGATGTTTTAATGGAAGAAAAAATCAATAAGTGAAAAGTGCTATACTTAACTGCTTGATTGAAAGAACCAGCCACTTGAAAATAATAATGCTAACAGTTTTGAGCACTATCAGACATTTACTTCTGCATTTAGTTAACAAATTACCTCATGCAAAAAGCACAACTCAGGAACTTGTTTTCCTTGCCTGCGTTCTTACTACATCTAGGTAGCTTGCTGAGTTGTCCTCTCCCCAAGAACATGACTATGGGAAAAGAAATCGCAGCATGATTGAGGATTGCCCAGCTCTCCATTCCTTTCACAGCCATGGTAAAAGTAGGACGTGTAACCACTTCATTTTCTTCTTTTATAAGAAAATGCAAGTAAATGGAAGCTGTGATTATTAAGTAGGGATACAGTTTCTGCATAATTTTTCATACAACTTATCATGAAGACTCCAGGGAGATGAAACCAAGACAGTTCCAGCATACTAATTGACTTCTATGATTTCTACTCATAAATTTTTGTTACACCAGTAGATGAAAACTGCACAGCATGCATTGCTCTCATTTTTACATACATATTTAAGTATTAGTTCATAGTAACTATACTCGATTCATTTCACAGGAGAGCAGAAGGGAGAAACCAGATATTGCACATAATATAAAATCTATCTTCCCAATTTCTAACTGCCCCATATCATCATCACAGGGATGGCCAGAGTTTATATTGATTTCAGAAAGGCTATATCTTATATTCAATATGAGATTAAACTACATCTCCTTTGTCTGACATTTTTTGTGCTTTCACCGGGCTATGATGGCAACAAGATTCTAACTAATTGGCAGAAAGTCCTAAACCTAAAGAACAATGCATGCATATCCTAAGAAAAGCTCTAAGACGGGGAAAAATGACAACATATAATCAACAAGATCAGACGGAGAGTGTAAAGAAAAGCAGAACAAACATGTACAGAACTTGTGCTGTTAATGAGAAGAAGAGTTGGATCAAAAGAGGATTACTTCATTCATCTCATTCTCTGCATATATAGCTATGAGAGTGCTGAATACATAAGAGTTTGAAATTTAAAAAAACAATGATGCTTGGACTAGACTGAACATAACAGATTATCTCCTACAACAAGTAATCTATACCTACTACATTACAATACAACTTAAACTTTTCAATAGCACTAAATCAAGTTACTTCTAACACAACTCAATTGCCCGAGCCAGATGTCTAGTACCAGGAACTCTGTCGAGAAGAGAAACAATAGGTGTAAATGTCATGTTTATCATATGGCGCCATCTGTATATTACTTGCCCACTTGGCATGACTCTGCTCAAGGTCATTACCTCCTCTTCTCCTAAAAATGAAAGTTACATCCTGCAGCAAGTAGACCTTCACAACTTGAATATTTACAGAAGTATTAACTGATTACCAAATTTTTAGGTTTAAGCATGTTATTGTGTTAACCTTGTCGTTGTACATCAAGGCACTTGCACTTGAATGACTTTTTGATTCCTGAAACCTCTGCTCTGCAATGTCTGATGCATAACTCTCAACCTTTAACACTGACAAAGGAGATGACTGATGCTGCCGAACATAAACATCTCTTCCACCAATTGCTGCAGATGTGACAATATGCGTACCATAACTTTCGATGAAACTACAAGAAGAAAAACTAATAAAGATATGAACAGACTCTGTCAATCAAAATCAGAAGTGAAATTCTTGAGGTTGTGTAAACAGTTCACTCGACAATTTTTTCCATATGCAAAAGTTTACAAGACATGCATGAGATAATGTTAGATTTTAGAACCAAAAACTAAAAAATAGAATAAAAAAGAGATCATGCAAGAGGCAATTTATTGATTGATTACACTTTATATTGACGATGAAGGCCTAAATATATAGGCAATGAAATAACAAACTTAACTAATATCTCAGTAAAGATTATAAATCAAAATTTTAAAAGTTTAAATCCTAACAAATAAAAACTTTAATCTTATCTTACTACTCCCAAATTTTATCTTTAAGCAAAGGCCACATTTTTAACAACTTTGAATCATTCTCCAATATTCCCTCTTGATTCAAAGTTGTAAGACTTATTAAATCTGATGATGTACTTCTCATCACCTTTCAATGATTAGAGCACATCTCTTCACAATTCTTTTCTTTGGAGTGCTTATCTCCAATATTCTCAATAGAGCACTTCTCTCTATTCTTCAACATAAGCACTTCTCTCATCACTTATCTCCATAAAGCATTTCTTTTTATGATGCGTCTTAGTGCACTTCTTGCCAATTAGAAGAGGTAGTCTTCTTCAATCACTTGAACTATATTTACTTGTTCTTCATTGTTAAACTTACAATCCTTTTTCAAATGTCCAAATTGTTTACACCTAAAGCATCGAGACTTCTCTTTATGCCAGCAATCTTTCTCTTCGTGACCAAACTTCTCATAATGGCCACATTAAGGCATGTTTCCTTTCTTCTCATCAACTTATAGATATTAGAGCATATCTCTCCATAATTCTTTTTTTTTTTGGATCACTTACTCTAATCTTCTCAATATAGCACTTCTCTCTATTCTTTAACATAAGCACTTCTCTCATCACTTATCTCCATAGAGCACTTCTCTTTATGATGTGTCTTGGTGCACTTCTGGCCAACTAGAAGAGGTAGTCTTCTTCAATCACTTGAACTGTATTTACTTATTCTTCATTGTTAAACTTGCAATGCTTTTTCAAATATCCAAACCATTTAAACTTAAAGCATTGAGAATTCCCTTTATTCCAGCAATCTTTCTCTTTATGACCAAACTTCTCACAATGGCCACATTGAGGAATGTTTCCTTTCTTCTCATCAACTTATAGATATTGGAGCACATCTCTCTACAATTCTTTTCTTTGGAGCATTTATCTCCAATCTTCTCGATAAAGCACTTTCCTCTATTCTTCAACATGAGCACTTCTCTCATCACTTATCTCCATAGAGCACTTCTATTTATGATATGTCTTGGTGCACTACTCGCAAAATAGATGAGGTTGTCTTCTTCAATCACTTGAACTATATT
>JANZXV010000002.1:10704530-10725248 GCA_027576455.1 Erythroxylum roigii
TATTCATTTTTTTTAGTTTTGGTTTTGTCCTTATTTTTCTATTTACTTAAATATTAAGCGTGCTAGTTTGTATACGTATTCGCGTATAGCTTTTGTGTCCTGCATCATTATTTTGTCTGTCACATCTGAAAACAGTCTCTCTACTAAGTAAGGGTAAGGTTACGTACTATCAGACCTCTCTAGACCCCGCTTTACTGCGAGATTTCAAATTGGGTGTATATTGATGATAATGATGCTTTTAAAATTTACATATTTACATATTGTCAATTTATTGAAGACCCTTTTTAATTTTGTCCGGTGCCTATAAAACTTTAGGAACGGTACAGCCTTGGCAACAACATTGATAGGTTTGGAGCCAAGTGAAGTGAGTGCCTTTGAACACAATCAGGTTATAAGTCTCACAAAAATGGCGACTTTTATAATTTTTTTATTCTCTTTCTTTTGGTTATGAAAATATATTCATAGTCAAAACTTTTCTACTACAAATTTAGAAAACGTTGCCTATAATAGAAACATATTTGTCAATAGGTGATGATTTTTAAATTTCGTAGCCAAAATTTTAAAAGAAAAATCATACTAAAAATTTACTTTTAGCTATTATACATTTTGGTAGCCAAATGCTTTTTAATATGAAATTTATTTTTTTAGCTGAAATATTTTTCATAACTAAAAACATTTTGTTACAAAAATAAGTTCAAAGTTAAAAAACGTCACCAAATATTTTTAACTACGAAATATTTTTCATAGCTAAAAACGTTTTGCTACTAAATTGAGTTCACAGTTAAAAAAAGTCGTCAAATATTATTAGTTACAAATATAAAACGTCGTATGTACTAAACTGTCACTAATAGTTTTTTAAAACCCGTAAACTATCCATAGGTAGCGAAATTATTTCAATAAGTTACGATTTTCAAACCGTAATCAAAAAGCTACTTTGTTGCAGTGGCTATTTATTGATTGTTTTAATTATTTATATTCCTATTATTGGTTTAGATGTTTTTATACTTTATGAGGCATTGATAAGAGATTATCTTTTTATTTATTTTCTCGAATATTGAATATTGTGAGAATGTGCAAAGTTAAAGCTTTAGTGCAATGGTGAAGCATGCGAGATTGGCTCAGCATTAGTTGATGGTCTATATTGGGTCAAGTAAAAATAGCTTATGCTTGAGGTATGATATTAATTCAAGCTTAAATTAAGACATAGTACTTTTAAAATATGGTGGAATGAGTGTATAATGAGTGAGTTATTCAATTTTGATTTATTTAATATGTTTTCTTTTTATTGAATTTACGTTAAGTGTCTTATTTTAGATATTGACTAGTAACAAAACAAGTGGCTTATCTTTGAGTTTCATGGTCAGTGGCGTATGCATGGAGTTTCATGAGATTTGGAGTTACATATAAGTCAAGTTTTATACACAAAGGAGCCTTTTAGCTACGTTTTATTTCAAATCGTATTTAAAGTTACAAATTGGTTACAAATTTTCAAACTTGTAGCCTATCACTACAACAAAGTAGGGATAAAATCGTTGCCAAAAGGATAAGTCCAAAAAGTCACTAAAAGGTTTACTTTTCGCAACGATTTTGAAAATCGTCACTAAATATCAATATTTAGCTACGATTTTGGAAAAATAGTCACTAAAAGTTAATTCTTTGACTACGATTGTAAAAATCGTCGCTAAAGGTCAAGCAAATAAACAAATTTGGCGACAAATTTGAAGAAACGTCACCACATATTTGGTTTTTCGAGATGATTTCTAGGATTGTCACCAAAGGCAAATTAAAACGATCAATTAGGGGCAATAAAGGTTAGTGACGATTTATTGAAAGCGTGGCGAATTATAGTATTTATGAACGAAAATGACGATTTATCATTTATGAAACCTAATATCTGTCTCCTAGCATCCTCCTCTCTCACACTTTTGAAGCCTCCTCCATCGTCCTCCTCTTTCACCTTTCCAGCCTCCTCCTTTATAGTCCTCCTCTCTCGAGTTTCCAAGCTCCTCCACCATCTTGCTCTCTCATTTCTAGCATCCTCCACCATCCTCTCTCACGTTTCGAGCTTCCTCCAGCGTCCTCCTTGCATTTCCAGCTCCTCCTTGCGTTTCCAGTCTCCTCGTCATGTTCCAGCCTCGTCTTTGTGTTCCAACCTCTCGCTAAGACATCATCTTCTCTGCATTTTCAAGTACCCATTTACCGTATTGTTTAGGTAATCTAACAAAAGTGATTCACTTTCACTCAGACCTTTCATTTCTTCTCTTTCTTATTTGGTGGGTTTTTTTTCAATTCCTTCCCCAGGTAGTGACAACCAGTTAGTTGTTTGGATAGAAAGAAAGATGGTGACTATAGCTTCAAAATTCGTTTTTTATTAATGCCCACTTTCAATTTTTCACTAATTGTTCAGATATTACCATTTTACTGCCTAAATGACCTTACTGTTTTCTATTTTTTTTAGTCATATGGAACAAGAAATTGAGGTTCTCATTTTCGGAAACTGAGTTGAACAAGAAAGAAGATCTATTTACAACTACAATTTGAGTTGTCTTTTCATTGTGCAAGAAAATCTACCCAGTTAAGGAATTGTACAAGAAAGAGGATATGCTTACTTAGTGGGTGGATGTGTGAGAGATTTAATTTTGAAAAGAGCGCCAAAAGATTTTGATATTATCACCGCTATTAAACTTCAATAGGTTTTTGGTGGATTTTGTGTATTCTTCATATGTTTTTTGTTCACAGTTGTATTTCTTATATACTAATACTCATGATTATTGGATGAATGAGACCTTTTTTTTCACATAATGTACCATAGATCAAAGAGCAATTTTTTGGTTCTATGATCATTAGATAGAAGTTTCCTATACGCAGGGTGTTTATCAAAGATTCAGCAGTTGAGGTCTGGTAATGTGTTGTAGTTTAAATGATTCCTTTTTTTTGTCATTTCACCTTTTCTGGTTGGTGCAAATATTATCATAATGATATCTAGCTTGTACTTAATTGGAACTGATTTCATGCCTGCAAAGGTGTCCAGCTTTGAAATGACAACACTTGTTAATGGAAAGGAAAAAGTTTGTTTCAAGATCTTTTTCATAGTTCACATAGCTATTTGTAAAGGATCATTATTAAAGAGTTGGCTAAAGTTCTTGGGCTCCCTCGCTTATGTGTCAAAATTTTAAAGCTGTTATACGTGAATTTTTAGTTTAGATGTTGTAATCCAATTTGTAATTAAGGGTAAACCTTGTGCTCCAATAACAAAAGCACATATCAATTTTTTTTATGAGTGTTCATATACAATCCTGTTAAATACTGAGATTGATAGTTTTGGAACAACATTTGGGTTCATCAAGCATTAGTTATGAACAAATTAGATATAATGATATCGTATAATTGGCCTTCCTTTTATATCACATAAATTAGATAATTATGGTTTGACACTTTCTTATGTTTCATGTCCAGAGGTGTCAAAGGCAGAAGGAAGGATCGGACAAAACACAAATGTGGTTATTGGAGGTACAATCATAGATGATTCTACTAACGAGTGGCTCACTTTAGATCAAAAGGTAATTGTTGTTCACTTCATTGATTCTTGCTTCCTGTAAATTTGTCATCTCAAATACCTTTGTATGGCTTGAATTTGAGTGAAGATATATTGCTTATGTTAAGTATGAACTTCAGTAGCTTACAAAGATATTCCACATAAACATCTTTGGGCAAATTTCTTTCTGACTCCATCACGATTAATGAAGCATTATATTGTATTATCAAAGATTCATATATATATCCAATTAGTATGCTAAGCTTGATGATTCCAAGTATCCCTGAGTTTGTAATTTGTATAATTTAACTCCTTTAAGTATTTGGCTGTTGGAGTAATTATTATATGCAACTTACACTGTTGGAGTAATCTTATATGTTATGGTATGCTTATAACTGATTAGTTGCAAACTTAGTACTAGTAAACTTGATAAAAAATGGGTAATATAGTTTAGGAGATAGTCAAGTCAATGTTCCTATGAATAATGAAAATGATTTTCTTTATTGCTCTAGGATTTTCTTGTTAGTTATGCTTATTTTGAGAAGAAATATCATAATAACAACTTAATAGCATTGGATTTTAGAACCTGCTGCCATAACTAACTTTCGTGGTAAAAATTTAGGAACAAAAACAATGGTATTTAACTTGTTGTAGATATTATGTTAAAATTCCAATAGCCCAAAAAATTTAGATTCACTTACAACTTAAAATTTATATTAGTGATTGTAGTCCTGGAGCTCTAGAAATGAAGTGTTTTTAAACTGTCATGTTTGTCTTTATTCATCAACCTTTATTCTTATTGTTTAAATTATACTTAACGTTACTCAAGTTATAGATGCACCCATTGCATATATGTTTTTGTTTGACTCTCAAGTTGGATTGTTGATAAAGAAGTTGTACTTTAGAAAGTACTTAATAGTTTTCAGTGAATATTTTGCCAGATTACTTTCCCATTTCATTGCCCTCTTATCTTTCGTAAGTGAAAACAATTTTGCATAATTTCAGGCACTCTACCGATTTTGACGTTACTTTCATAATTCTTATGGCTAATGTTTCGTATATGATGGCTGACGTATGAAGTTGCTCTCATCGAAATGGACAAACCTAGAGTCATTCTAATTATGTTGTAATTTTTTTTGGTAATCTTATTATTTATAATTTGTAAACTAGTCTCTATATTTATTATTTTGTTTATATGGATGGTTAAAGTTGTAATTAAAATATTGTATAAGAGGAATATTTTTTTGGTATAATTTAACGATATTTTATTTTTTATATATAATGCTTCAAATTATCAATTATTTTTGTATCACATTTTTGTATAATAAATTAACACAAAAAATCTAAATATTATATACAATAATATGGATTAAAAATGTCACAAATAATTATAATTAATATGATATAACATTTTGTTAAAATGTATACTAAAAATTTGACTATATTTTATAAAACGTAGATAAAAACATTTAGCTACATCTTCAAAAGCGTAGCTAAAACTTTTTAGCTACATTTTTAGAAACGTAGCTAAAAACAATTAGCTACGTTATTGGAAAAGTAACTATTAATTTTTAGCTACGAAACTTAAACGTAGCTAAAATGTATTGGCGACGTTTTCTTAAAAGATTGCTAATAGTTTTTTGCTACTAAATTAAAGGGTAGGCAAAAACTATTAGTGACGAGTAATGAAAAACATTGCCTATAGTTTTCAGCTACGGGAATTTGGTGACTTTTTTGGTGACGACTATAAATCATCACTAATAACTATTAGCGATGATTTTGAGACATTTAGTGACGAATTTTTTCGTAGTGAAATGTTGTTTTTGTTGTAGTGTCAAGTGACAGGGTAGTCCACTTCAGTTATTACTAAAATTTAATTAAATAATATTCAACTAAAGAATTTTGAAAAAAAAACTAAACAAACTTAGTTCCTCCTGTATGCCATATTTTCCCGAAATGTCTATCATACTCCTGTATTCACATAGTCTACATATTGTCCAGTAATGTCAATCAAAGTTGTCTTCTTGCCCATTGCTACACAGCATATGCCACACTCATTCTTTGTCCAACATCTTTCTCTCGTTCGAGGTATGAACTGTGATTGTGGTGTAATTGCATACATTGGTTAAGTCTCTTATGTTGAACTTAAACCTTCTTATTTATCAACTTCCTTGGGATGCCCTAAATCTGATTTATTTTTTGTTATCATCTTACTTGCAATTTGTGGGTTGTCAAGTAAGTTTTAGAATTCTTGAACATGAACTACTATAGGCATCTAATATGTTATTAACTATATCTTTTATAATTTCATCATTTATCAACATTTCCTCAACCCTTGACTTTGAACTCCCATTTTTGCCTTTGAGCAAACTTTTACTCATCCCATTTTTCCCAATTCCCTTTTTTATAAACATCTTTTTCTGTTCTCTCCCCGATGACAAGAGAATCATATGAGGATACTATTGGATCACAGTCATCTGAATGCTGAAACCTGACTTAATATTAATTCTTAATCTTCCAATTTTATCATGATAGGGAAATATGAAAAAATTAGCAAATGAAGCCATGATTTTTAGAAATAATAGATAAAACTTCAGACCCTATTCTGGTGTGTAATTCACAGTATTATACTATCAACTATATAAAGAATTTTGATGAATCTGGTCAAACAAATATTTGTTCTTATTCTTTGAAGTTCGAGAAATCTTTACTCTTATTCTTTGAATTTTGACGAATATATAAAGAAGATAAGGAAAGCAATAACTTGCAAGTAGCTCATGCAATGTTGGTTACCCATGTACATTGATAATTATCAAGCAATCCATTTAGATGTTAAAATATATTAGGACTTGTAAAAGAGCATAAGTTCATGAGGATACTTTATTAGTTCATTCCCATTGATTTCTTGATCCTAAAAACAGTTGATGGTTTCTTGATGTTATTATAGTCGTGAGTTGCTATTTGTTTCCTTATACCATCCCAAAGCTTTATATAACATTTTGTTTACTTTTAAACATAAAGGCTATAACTTTTTATCTTAAAAACTCATGAGATGGCTCATTCAGTCCTGATGATCCTATGATTTATTTGCATCTTTTAATGATATAAAGTGACATTTTTATTATTGGTCATAGATGTATAATATCTAATTTATGTTGTTTGTTCCATATATAAGTTATTTTGTAGATGTTGGTACGTTTTAAAATTTATTATAATGGGATGTTAGAAAGTCATGATAACAATAAATATGTGTGGGAAAGATTAAAAGGAAGAAGGATATATATGATGATGAACTTAGAATGCTAGTCCTAAAAGGAGTATCAAAATATAAAAGACATAGAGTAATATCTATGTTTTGAAAATTTCCTTATGAGTCAATGAGAAGCTTAAAAGAGTTAAGTTTTCACCATGATAAGGATATGTTGGTAATGCTCAATTGTATGGAAGAATTGAATTACCATAACGTTAAAGTCTACTACAAGCATAGTTATGAGCATCCTGCAATAGATGGTGAAGTATATGATTATAATATTAGTAAGGACTTTGAAACTAATACACAAGAAAATGTGAGTATGAATGATGAAGGGTTGTTCCAAGTTCAAGTGAAAGAAGATGATGAAGATTTCATTGTTATGCAAATGAGCGAATATGGAGATGATTCGGTTGAAGATGAGTTATTTGCAACTAATAATGAAGAATATGTTGGTGCAAGAAAAAATGAGAAAAGATGTGCCAAGATTGTATCTAATGGATTTGAATGCGATAATGTTATGTATAGGGTTGGAAGCAGTGGAAATCATTACATTGAAAATGGTGATTATTCTAAAAGTAAACAAAGGCAATAAGGAAGTTCATATGATTAGTGTAGCGAAAATGAGGATAGTGATGTTGAATTTCAATCACCAAGTTATAATGATGATAAATGGTGTGAGGCATCTATTTCAAAGAAGAAATACATTGTCTTTAATCCATATGTGGACATGAAGGATTTCAAATTTGAAATTGTTCTGAAGTTTAAGGATGGGATGCAGTTGAGGGAAGTGATAAGAAAATGTGCAATTACTATCGGATATGATATCTGAATGGTGAGTTCAATGTGAGAATAAAACTTGTTTATAAGCTACAATGTCTATTTCGAGTATATGATAGCTGGATTAGAAATGAAAAAACATTAGTTATTAAAATAGTAAAAAAAAACAAGTTAGTAAAAAAAACAAGTATAATTGTAGTAAAGTGCCAAAAAATAGTCATGTTAGAATGAAATGGATTGTAAATGAATTCTTACATAAGTTTAGGAGAAACATGAATTGGCCAACTTTTGAGACGATGGATGATCTTTAGAAAAAATATGACTTTAATAGGTGACTAAATCCTAATGTTATAGGGATAAATAGGAAACTATTATCATGCTACAAGGATTTATGGAAGGTCATTATGCCAAGTTATGGTCTTATGAACATGAGTTACGATGAGTTGATGAAGATGGCCAATTCATTAATCAAAATGACATTGATGAGAAGTCCATGCAACTAATGTTGAAGAGGTTTTATGTGAGATTTAATGCATTAAATTATGGTTTTCTTAACATAAGTAGAAAAATAATTAGGTTGGATAAATGATTGTTTAAGACAATCCTTAGAGGTGCTTTATTATATACAGTTGGTTATGATGGAAATAATAAGATATTTCATATATCTTAGGATGTGGTTGACGAAGAAAGTTATCAATCTTGGAATTGGTTTTTGAATATTCTTATTGAAGATCTAAACATAACTGGGAATGCATGGACTTTTGTAACTGATCAATATAAGGTAAACTTTAAAAATCCATATATGTGATGTTCACTTCTTAAGATGTTTTGAGTTCTTCAACTTACATTACTTTTTTTTGTTATAGGGTTTAGTGGATGCATTAAAGAATCTTTTCCTAAAAGTTGAGCATAGGAAATGTATCTAACATGTCCATACAAGTTGGGCCACTTTTCATAAAGACCATACATATAGGAGTTTATTTTAGTAAATGGTGAGGTGGACAATAGAAGTGGAATTTAATGAGGTAATAAATTAGTTGAAGATTATTTCGAAGAAGGCTTACAATGATTTCATAAATAGAAAACCAAAGACTTTTGTGAAGGCATTTGTGAGCACAAGACAAAAGTATGAAATAGTTCATAATAACTTATTGGAGACATTTAATAGAGTCATTTGTGAAGCTCATACAAAAAGCTTAATTAATATGTTAGAAGATATCTGAGTTGCCTTAATGACTCAGATATATGAAGAAAAAAAGGGACATGATGCTCAAATCCACTGACGATATTTTCCCAATAGTAAGGAAGAAAATAAAGGTTTTTAACTTCTGGACCCCTTATCCTCTCACTTAAGTGCATTTTAACTAGTTAGTCCATGTTTACATAAGTGAAGAACTCACTTATGCATCTTCTATCGAGCCTTCGGTCACGATCGTGGCCTATAAGCCACAATCACGACCTACTTCAATGACAGCCATGTATACTTTATTTTTTTATTCGATCTTTTATGCGTGTGACCCTTAGGTTTCCGGTTATTTTGGGCACTTAAATTAACTCTTAATCCGAGCAAATCATGGATGGTTTCATGTCACTTGAATTAACTTTAATTCAAGCAAATCATGAAGGGTTTCATGATGCCAATTTACTAGAATATAAGTGGATTAACATACGAACTCTTCGATAGCTAATTATCTGACTTACGAACCTTTCCATGGATAATTACTGTGCAATTCGTCCCTTCGCCATTCTATACTCTACTTGGTTTGGAGTATGGGCTATATGTAAACTCCCAGTAGACTGACTACATCACATCTAGTCCAAGTGATGTTAGTTCTTGTCCTAAGATCTCATTACTCTATGTGTCATTAAAGACTCTCTTCATGACACATAACTGCTCTAGCTAGAGACTCCTGAGTAATAACCCCGACAAAAGGCTGTGGGTATTATCTCCTTCTATCAGGAGTGGTAAATCCTTTATTGGCTACCCAATTACCTTTGAATACCAATAGCTGTACCCAATCACCACTTTATGAGCGACCTCGTCTTGAGGTAATAAGAAATGATGTTAAAGCACATGATTAGTATCCAAGATATCCTTGAGTAACTTAAGTCTAAGGATATTTGCACCATTGTTATGATGAGATTAATCATTGACATTTGATAGATCATCCATATGATAATCTCATAGCGGGTCAGCCAATGTACTTATTACTCTTAGTAAGCATCTACATGTTAACTGTAAACAACTCAAGCTTACAGTTTGCGAGATCCACTACTTGATCAAATCAAGGAGTATAATATGTGCTAGTCTATTCGGATTAATAATGTCCTATCTTATTAATCCTATGACTAGGGATAATTTAGATACTAACATAATTGCACTTGATAGGAATCTCATTATCATGATCTTATCATGATTTCCTTCATGCTATGTTTTATATCATGGACTTCATTAATTCGATTTAAGATCAACATCAATTCATAAATAAACAAACATCAAATTAATAAAAAAAATTACCTTTCACTTTCTAATCAAAATAAAGTTTGTAAAAAAGTGCTAAAGGTGATTGTCTTTAGAATACTACTCTAACACATATATGATAACATTATGTGATAACATTATCATGGATACATATATTTAGTAAATATGATAAACTACTTATGAAAACAATTTTATAACATAATTTAATTTAAATAATTTTAATTTCAATCTTGATTTTATGATATATTTATTTATTTACTTAACATAATTTATTTTGTGTTGTAATTTTTAAATTTTATTTTAAAAATATAAAGTCGATAAATATAATATATTGTAATATGAATATTCTTTTAGTATATTTATTTTGTATTTAATGTATATCCAAAGGGTTGTGTCTTGGTGTATGTTGTTTGCTGATAATATTATTTTAATGGATAGAACAAAAAAGGATATCAATGTTAAGCTAAAACTTTGGACGAATATGTTAGACTCAAAGGATTTTAAATTGGGTAGGACTAAAACTGAATGCTTATAATGTAATTTTTCGAGCCACAAGGTGACTCCTAATGTAGAGGTGAAGATTGATTCAAAAGTTATACTACAAAAAAAGTGTTTTAAGTATATAATATATATTATCCAAAGTAATGGAGAGATCGATGAGGACATTATTCACCGTATCATATTAAGGTGGCTTTAACGGAGAAGTGCAATAGAATTTTTATGTGACAAGAAGATACCACTCAATCTCAAAAGTAAATTATATCGTTTAGTGATTAAGTCAGCCATGTTCTACAAAGCAAAGTGTTCGCTCATTAAACACATGCATAATCATAAGTTAATAGTGGCGGAGATAAGGATGCTCCATTAGATGTCAATCTTACTAGAAGAGATAATGCCAGGAATATAAAAGTAAGAGGCAAATTAAAGGTGACTAATATTAATAAAAATCTAAAAGAAACAAGGTTTAGGTGGTTTGAACATTAAGAGGAGACATCATGATGCTCTAGTGAGAAGATGCGAGAAGATTGTATTTAAAGACTGTAAAAGAGGGGAGGTGACCAATAATTATATGACTCCATTGAAACTTACCGAAGATGTGACCTTTAATAAAAAAACTTTGTTGTATTAGGATATGGGTAAAAGATCTTGCATAGAGAGATCCTTCTTTTTTCCATAGATCTTTTAAACATTTTTTTCGAGTCTTAAATCTTAATTTTAGTTTAAATATTTAATATGTAGTACGCTCCTGTTAGTTGTTTAGTCTAAGCATTTCCTTACTTAGCCTAAACATTTTTTTGTAATGACTTATCTTTTATTTATTTACTTGTCCTCTTTCTAGTTTGTATATCTATTTACTTTTTTATTTTTTATCTTTACCTTGTTTTGTATTTATTGTATTACTTATTTTTATTTATTTATTATCTTTATGCATATTATTATTGTTAGTATTTTTTACTTATTATTACTTTATTATTTTAATATTTATCTTTATTAATTTTTATATTATATATTTTTTTAATGTTTATCTATTGAAAATAGTCTTTCTACCTGTCAAGAATAAGGTTACATACTTCTTGACCTTCTCAGACTTCGTGTATTAACGAGACTTCTACCGAAATGTTGTTGTTGTTGTTTTTTGTATTTAATATTACACAATTTTTGTGAAATAAAAAATAATTGTATGTAAATCAAATTTAATTTAATATTATGTATTGTGTCTTAATTTATAAATATACTTATTCAGATTGGTGAAGATATAAATGATACCTTAATTTTATAAATATATTTATTTAAAATGATTAATATTTTTATAAACATTTATTCCGTATAAAACAGTAGTTAATTTTTATTTAACCTTGTTATAAGTCAAATCATAGAGAAAGCTTTACAACCTACAAAATTGGTCTTCCCTTGAGTCCGTTGATGCATGTAAGACAGCAATTCAGGAGCATTAGAGACAAATGGGGCTCTCTGCATGTTTAGTGAGGACTGAAGAGTATTCAAACGTCTAATTTCCCAAAAAAATCTAAGGAGAAAAGAAAAAATGCAATGTTATCTCCGAATACAAAAGAAAAAAGAAAGAGAAAGTTGAGTTTGTTGGAATACGGCCATGAACATGATTCCACGGATAAGGGAACAGCCGTTATGCGTCGAAAGAATATTCAGAAGCATATACTATGCGTGTTATCTGCCTTTTCCTTCTTTATCCTTATCAACCTTGTAGGTCAATTAAAAAGCCGGCCGCAACAACCTTGTAGGTCAATTAAAAAGCCGGCCGCCCATTGTTGGGATATGTAAGAATAAAGACGTTTTCTTAAAATCTCGGTTTTAGTGACGTTTTTTTTAATATTGTAAATTATGTATTTTTTTTTGTGACGTTTTACATAAAAAGTTGTTGAAAAATTTTGCCTACATCACATTTCGCGATATTTTTTATGACATTTTTTAAAATTTTGTAAATTATATTCTACGACATTTTGAGATATTTTGTAACGTTTTAAGAACGTGATAAAATACCTTATTTTTTTGCAGTGAAAGGGAAAAAAAAAACAAGACTCTCCACATAATTATAGATTGTTGACTCTCCACAGAAATTATATACAAAGCTTCTGTTACGTATTGGTCAAAGAAGCTTAGGAAAATTATAGTAAAGACAATCAAATTAAAATAATTGATACCTTTGTTGTTGTAAATCTGACTCGATTACTTGAAGACTTAGGTTCATTCGATTTGTAAGTAAGACGATAACTTGTACGTAACTTATGTCAACTGATTTAATTTAGTTTCAGAAATGTTGCCAAGACTATGACATATGCCCTCTGTAAATAAATTAAAATATTGTGACGTCATTTTTTTTATTTTATTCCCTTTTCGTAGTTTTTTAAAAAAAAGATTTGTTAATTTGGACTAACGAACCGGGCCTTGACCCAAGTTAATTGGGAATCTATTGAATTTCAGGTTCAAACCCAGTCCAATCGTTCCTTACTAAACTCGCCCAAACCCAGAAGCCGAAAAGGGCAAACGGGTCGGATTCTCCAGCGTCTTCTTTGTCTGTTTGATTGAAATTTCGGACCAGAAGACGAAGAAGGCAGCATGGGTTTTTCTGTTCGTAAATATCTCCAAAATGCCATTCTCGTGGTTTTTATACTTTCTTTCTTGTTTTCAACCGCTGTCCTCTCCAAGTCTCGTCGCCCTATAAGTGTATGTTCTCTTCCTCCATCTCTATATGTTGCAGTTTTACATCTCAAATTTGCGTTATTGTGATGTTTTGTCCCAGAAATGCAGGAGATGGAAGTGAAGAAAAAGAAGAGTGAGTGCTATGTTGATGTCGAGAAGTGAGATTCTACTCCCATCTTTTTGTTTTTCCCCTTTCTCTTTTATTTTAATTTCGGACGCTCTTTGTTTATTGAGGCAATTTGCAAATTCCTAGCAGGAAAGTTTAATCTTTTTTCTTAATTTTTTTTATTTTGTTCCTTCTTCTTTTGTAAATTTGTTCTTCACTCATCTGGGTTCTGGATTGGGATTTTTGTGACGGGGATCAGTGGACTCTGGGGTCAGCAGTGCAGATCCTCAGCGATTGCCATTGAGAATTGTGTTCTGAGGTGTGTTTCTCCAACTTGTTATGAGCTTATCTACGAGACTGACCCTGTAAGTCTCGAAATCTTCCTTCTTCTGCTTACTTGGTTGTAATGCTCTTATCCCTTTATCTCTAATGGCTTTGCTGTTGCCCATCCATCTTTCCTCTGGTTTCTTTTGTAGCTTGAAGAAGGAGAGAAGGACCTTACTCGAAGCCAGGAGTACAAGTATTGTATGCACAAGTAAGTTTCAAAAACTCTTCTTTGAGAGTTGATGATAATATCCTGTAGGCATTTGAGAACATAAGTTCTCTTCCATGTAAAATTAGATTAGTTTTGGGCCAGTATATGGTGGAAGACAATAGGAAATATCCAAATAGATAGAGTTTCCATGGTCATGGTTATTTGCAGAAGTACTTCATTCAAGTGAGGTTTTGTAACCGTTCATTGCCAACTGAAGGTGAAATTTAACACTCATGTCCAAGAAACAATTTTGCCATACCCATCTAAGCATTGAACATTTGAACTTGTTAGACAATCGAAATTAACTTTATTAACTAGATCCTAATGGACTCTTTAGAGTGTCATCCTCTGACAGGACATTCATCTTGATATAGTGTCCATCATAATTTTAAGCTATCCTCTGTTGTGGGGATAGAAGATTGACTTGATACTTTTCATTTAATATAAGGAATGGATTTGCTTGGAGCACATATTCATGTATGAGGCATGGTCAGCTTTAATCTGTTGACATACAATTTCATCTTACAAAAGTGCCTCACCTGACTGGAATCATGTCCTCACTTAGAAACTCGAGAATGCTTTATTGTACACCTATTAGGAATTGGAGATAGGCTTTCCCAAAGGGACTACTCGTACTTGAGATACACCATGTTGTAGTATAGATATGGTGCTTCTTATGCCAAATTTGTCAATCCAACCAAATCATAAAACTGTTGCTTTGTTATTTCCCTATAGAAGGTACTGCCAAGATTAGGGCTACATCCTACTTAAAAACTTGATAACTTTTTGTTGTCGACATTTAATACAGGGCTATGACATTGTTCAGGAGGACAATCTCCTGAACATTGTAATTTTTATGTGGACTCAACTTTTAATGCTACAAATTGCTAATCTTCTCTAATCCAACTTCTATTCTGAGAAGTGAACATTTGTGGGGTGGAATGAGTTTATTTATGCATTTGCATAAAGAACTTATTCGTGACATTTATGGGTTAGAATGAGTTTATTTATGCATTTGCATAAGGAACTTATTCGTTAATTGTTCTTGGAATTTGTTCTATACTGAGATGGACCTTGTGGTTATTGAGAGCGTGTATTTTCCCCATTGTTGTAAATACTTGGACCGAAACATAGTTAATCATAACTCATGCTATTGTCTCCTTTTGCTTTTCTACAAAGGTAACTCAACTCATTTTGGTTTTCATTTTGTTCTTTCACTCTGCTTTTCCTCAGCAATGTGATCACCCACTGATCTAAATCCATCCGATAATTTGTTTAAGACCTAATGTAGTTTGTTTCCTTTCAGGTTATCTTTGGGGGAGTCTTTGGAAGGCATCAAGGGATCCTTTTCTTATTAGAACATAAAGTGTGGTATCACGTTCCTCTATCTTCTCAACTTGTACGACTGCTAGAAATTGTATAGATTCTTCATTTCGTTGATGGAAAAACTGTGATGAAATGTCAAGAATAGAAAAGGACTACTGTGTGTCTGCATTCATGCATTCCTTCTTAGGAGCAGCCCACCATGGCACTGTGGCTGGTTTGATCTTGCTATATATATATTTAAATATGTGGATATATGGATTATGGATGTTTCTAAATTTGAACAATAAGCTGAATACATTTATCTTTGGTTTTGAAGGCTCAACGTATATTTTTCTTCATTGTTTTAACAAAAAGTAATTTGATGATCGGTCGTTTATATTTTCCCCATTCTTAATTTTTTGGTCCTCCCTCGGCCTCGTTAATCTTAACCTTTTTGTGGGGTGGGGAAGGCACATGAGAACGTAAGTCCGCTTCAACCCGTTCCCATGTTTAGCTGTCGGTTCTAGATTGGAATTAGGATATAATTAATGCCTTCCTCTTGCTTTTATTATATGTTGAAGTTTGTGAAGAGCATAATCATGATCTCCAGGTCAATTCCTTGTGGTTAATCATAATCTATGGTATTAGTGGGCATGATACCTTTTTTTATTCGAGGAAACTTGGGTCAAGTGGTTCACCTTTCAGATAGTCAAGTGATTACACTTCATCACACAGGGCCTCACTAGTTCTTTATCTATAGGTAAAATTTTGGCTGTTCCAGGTTCTTATAAGAGGGGCTAGTAAGGAATCGAACCTGGGACTTAACCAAAGTCAAGTTTCGCTCTCAACCACCTAGCCACACACGCAAATGCCTTTTCCTTTTAATTCATTAGAATGGAAATATTGTTAATAGTTGAGAACTGTGTCGCCATAAACGATGTTACAGCTTAGCAATAGTATCAATATCAATACTTAGCAATGATATAGTTATCAATAATTCATTAGAATGGATGATAAGTTTTATTTTTATTAAATATATAACGAAATTGATGGCCTTTTAGTTGATTTATTTATAATATTAGAAAAATTGAAAATATAATATCATAAAAGAAATTGGATGAGTGCAAATTCTATGCACTTCTGAATTTTAATTCAAAATATATATTCTTTGTATCTTTTGGACAATTCACACTATATATTAACAAAATAATAAGACCACGAATTATTCAACAAACATATATAATTACTCGTTAAAGCACTTGTTTTCCCGTTTCAACGTATTGTACATAAAAAATAATATTAATAACTCTCCGCCTAACAAATTCAACTCAATCGTCAAAAGGCAATTATTTTCTTTTTATAAAGCTTCCGTCTTCCATTATTTGTAGAAAGGGTATGGCACTTGAAAGATCAATGCTTTCACAGAGTGCTTTTGCTTTTGAAATTGTGTGCCAAACAATGTTCGCCTTCTGTACATTGAGCACACTGGACTCTGGAGTGAAGAAGCAGTCAATGGAAGATCAAAAGCTAAACACTGTATTTGAAAATATCTCCTAACTCTTCAAAGCTCTGTCTCTCTGTTGCTTTGATTTAGTTACTTGTGAGAGTGGCTTCCATGGATTTCCAATGCCAAGAGAGCCAGAGACCCAACACAGATCAAGTGGTGCTTGTCATGGATCAAGCAAACGCCAAGCTCACACAGTCACCAAACCAAAAAGCGGATTTGAAGAACAGCGATCCCGTCCCTCAAGCCATAACAAGAACCAAAACCATTAAACGTCTCTCCGTTTCTAAACCCAAATCTCGTTTCACTGAAACCACTTATACTCCACGTAAATCCATTCCTGAATCTGAAGAACTCGAACCCCTTAACCCTTATGATGCCACCGAGTCTACAGATGAAGATGATGACGATGAATGGTATGAAAATGGAGATGGAGAAGATGAAGGCGAGATAAGTTCCAAGTACCGAAGGAGAAAGAGAAAGATCAACAAAAGAGCCTGGTTTGAGTTCACAATGTTTCTTATCATCCTCACATGCTTAATATGCTCTTTGACTCTAAAATCCATCAAACATCAGATCCTGTGGGGATTAGAGCTATGGAAATGGTGCCTAATTGTTATGGTCGTCTTCTCCGGGCGTCTAGTGTCCAGTTGGGCAGTGGGGTTTCTTGTTTTTGTCATAGAACGCAATTTCATGCTCAGAGAAAAAGTCCTCTACTTTGTTTACGGTCTACGAAAGAGCTTTCAGCACTGTGCATGGCTGGGGTTGGTTTTAATTGCTTGGATGATCATGTTCCACGAGGTCCACAAACGCCACATTGTCTTAAAAAAAGTGTTTAGGGCTCTAGTTGCAGTGCTCATCGCAGCCACCATATGGTTACTAAAGATATTACTGGTTAAGGTTCTGGCTTCATCATTTCACGTGGCGACTTTCTTTGATCGAATGAAAGAAAGTGTTTTCCACCACTACGTTCTTGATAGTCTCTCTGGCCCTCCACTGGACGAGGATGAGAGAGAAGCTCCCCGGCGGCGAACTTTGAGAATGTCGAAGTCTTTGCCGGCTAGGTTGAGGGAGAGACAGGCGGCGGCAATGGGGCCGTCGAAGTCCAAGCAATTCGGGTCGAGGCGGATAGACATGGAGAAGTTAAGGAAGCTGAGCTTAAAAGGTAGGGCGACTGCATGGAGTGTGAAGAGGTTGGTGTACTACGTAAGATCGTCAGGGTTGTCTACGATATCGAGGACGGTGGATAATTTTGGGAACGCAGAATCGGAGATCAGCAGCGAGTGGGAGGCTAGGAATTGTGCTCAAAGGATTTTCAAGAACGTTGCTAAACCTGGGGCCAAGTAAGTAATGAACCCACCCTGCACGTATTCAACTTAATGATGCCTTAAACACGTACAGAAAGTAGGGGCCCTTAGTTTTTGATTCTAGATTATTGGTCCAATATTACTATGTCTTATTCTATTTTATAAAATCTTAGTTATTTATTTTGCGGGATTTACTCGGACCTATGCGAGACTCATATAAATAAATAACTGAGATTTATTAGACACAATAAAATATCATAATATTAAACAGAAGATCTAAACTCCTAATTTATTCCATTTATCGGCACTGATCCACTCATGCACATGAAGATTTTGCTGACCTGTAAAATTTATGGCTGTACATAAGTGGAACAGAGTGCTGGATAAATGGAACAGAAGATTTGGTTCTGCATTTCATATACCTCCAATCAACACTATTCCTTCACTTTACAGCTCAAAAATTAACTGCATTTATATGTTGCATACTCGGTGGGTACGCTTGACTCAATTATTATTTACTTTGATGATGATTTTGGATTGTGACATTCTCCGTTCACATCATTATCCTTAGTATGGGTTCATTACTCTGAATGATTTAATCTGTTCCAACCTTATTGAAACAAGTTAATTGATTCAAATGATCCAACACCTCTTAATATATATATTAAATGAAGGGGAAAAAAATCTCAAATTATGAACTAACAAATCATACGGTACAATTAAATCTACATCAACAATTCATCTTAACGTAAGTCCAGGAGTTTTTTTCACCGAGTATGTTTTCATATTTGTGGTATAAAAAGAAAGCCTACAAAACAATGGATCCATTTAAGAGGAAAACATAA
Organism: Erythroxylum roigii; assembly: GCA_027576455.1. NCBI lineage: Eukaryota > Viridiplantae > Streptophyta > Magnoliopsida > Malpighiales > Erythroxylaceae > Erythroxylum > Erythroxylum roigii. The sequence goes on from JANZXV010000002.1 coordinate 10,723,357, forward strand.
AAAGGTCTTTGTTTAAAACTTGACAATCTAAAATTTCAATTAATAGAAAGTGCTCAATTAGACATCATTCTTCTTCAATTGAAAGTTGGAATCGCCATTTTTTGGAAGTTAGAACACCTGGAATCACTTTTCTTCTCCTTCTTCTTCTTTTTTTTCCCACGAAACTCACTGCACTGGAATCACGTTCCTGATGTTAATCTTACAGGTATATAGAAGAGGAAGATCTTCTAAAGTTTTTGACGTTTGATGAGGTCCACACCATATTCCCTCTCTTTGAAGGAGCTGTAGAAACTGGAAAGATCACAAAATCTGCTTTCAGAAATTGGGTGGTAAGCAGCAAGCACCGTCATAATCAACCCTTCGGTTACCAGTATGGATTATCTCAGATGATTTTATCCCCTCTCTTTCTTTTTGATGAACACTGAGTCTCCTTTAGAATTAGTGTAGTATTGACATAACATATGATTACATGATGAGCCTCTTAACCATTGTATTCCAAACGTTAGGTGCATGCTTATGTGGAGCGAAAAGCATTAGCTCATTCATTGAATGACACAAAGACTGCAGTTCATCAACTTCACAGGTTGGCAAGTGCAATAGTGAGCATAATCATAATAGTGATCTCACTCCTGGTTATGGGGTTGGCAACTACCAAGGTTATATTCTTCATCTCATCCCAGCTACTACTCGTGGGGTTTATGTTCCAAAACACTTGCAAAACCATCTTCGAATCCATCATATTCGTGTTCGTTATGCATCCTTTCGACGTTGGTGACCGCTGCGTCATCGACGGTGTGCAGGTGATGATATATAATTTCCAACTCCCAAGAAACCGCCTTGCCTACACGGTCTTGAAATCTAAATTTTGTGATTTTTGGGTGCAGATGATTGTGGAAGAGATGAACATCTTGACGACTGTATTTTTAAGGTATGACATGGAGAAAATATACTATCCTAATTCTGTTCTTATTACAAAGCCTATAAGCAATTTCAGAAGAAGTCCAGACATGGGAGATTCAGTAAACTTCACAATAGATGTCTCCACTTCTGTTGATGACTTCAATGCTCTCAAAAAGGCTATACAAACGTAAGAAATCCCATGATCCTTGACTCTTACTCGCATCTAGTTTAATCTGCAATTGATGAGAAATAAAAGAAAAACGTGGCTGCTGAGTGCAGTTACATAGAGAGCAAGCCAAAGCACTGGAGTCCAAAACATTCAGTCACAGTAAAGGAAATTGAGGATGTGGACAAGATGAAGCTGACATTGTCTGTTCAACACACCATGAACCATCAAAACTATGGGGAGAAGAGCAGTCGAAGATCAGAGCTTGTCTTTGAATTGAAGAAGATATTTGACAATCTTGGCATCAAGTACCATCTCCTTCCAAGGGAGATTCATGTCACGCAATTGAACATGACTAATGGAAGGCTGGCAGAGTAAATCTCAGTGCAAATGTAGTTAATTTGTTTCTGTATGGTTTGTTATTGAACAAGTGGGATTATTTACTCATTTATATAGACACTGCAGTGAGTGATTCTAAACTGATATAAAGAAAAAACTAATTAATAGAGCATGACAGAAGATGATAAAGATAAATTAAACGACTAACTCAACATCTTCAGATTGGAGTGTGAATGCAAATTAGACAATATTTGCAACTGATCATTCCTTAAAAGGCACTGTGAAGTAAAGGTGGAATGCCAAAATCATGAAACGAAGGCAGAGCCTGAGCCATATACAATATCATTTCTCTGTATATTTTAAAATAAAAATTAATAATTATGAATTAATAAACTAGGGGATGCTTGTTTCATAGGTATGAGAAATAAGGAATGGGAATGGAATGAAGATGGATGCTTGGTAGGGAAGTCTGAATAGAGGGGTATGA
>JANZXV010000002.1:10766057-10779270 GCA_027576455.1 Erythroxylum roigii
TCTCTCAATGGAGATGTGTCCTAATCTACGGTGCCACAACATAGAGGATTCTTCATTCACAACACATCGTTTCAATCTAGCAGTGACATGCATCAAATAATAGGCATCATTATTTTGTAACTGAAGGGAATAAAGACCATCAGATAATGTACCACAACCAATAACTTTCGATCCATTACATAAATTGAAACCAGAATCTGAAAAGTTAAAGAAAAAACCAAATGGTATAAGTCTCGATACAGAAATCAAATTTCTAGAGAAATTTGGAACATAAAAAGTCTTTTCCAAGCACAAAACAAAACCACTGCTCAAAACCAAACTGTAGTACCGATGGCTTCCACATGTGAACTCATCTTGCTTTCTGAATAGATGACTTATTCACTTCCCACCAGCTTTCTTAGGTTTTACATACCTTGTAAAGTATTCGAAACATGGATTGTAGAACCAGAATCAATCCACCATATGTTATGATTAACATTAACCATATTAGACTCATAACAAACAAATGAAATTTGAGTACTTTTCTTCTCGAGCTAGTCCTTAAATTTAGCGCAGTCTTTCTTTACGTGTCCCCTCTTCTTGTAGAAGAAACACTTTGACGGATTCTTTATATCGGCTTAAGGAGCAACTTTGCCCTTTCCCTTACTCTTAGCATCGTCCTGCCTCTTCTTTCCAGAAACGGTCAAATTGACCCTTTCACCATCTTCCATCAACAGCCGCTCCTCCTCTTGGGAGCGTCGGAGGGGCATTCCGGGGACCAACCCCGACGTGCCTTATCTGTTTTGCAGGTATTCTATAGCCGGAAACAATCAGAATCATGGATCTGGACAACCACGTTCAGCCCCGACAAAATCTGATTATTGACTTTGGGTATGTAGCAACCTTAAATCTTTGGGCCAGCTGTCCCATCTTGTAAAGTGCCTATAAATCAGCGAAAGGATTAATCATTAGGTCCACTGGTAGATACCCTGATCTAAGATTAAAAAAAAAAGAGTATACCCGATTTGATTGTGGTCAATGATACCGAGTTAGAATCTCTGGGGGTAACTTGGACATATTCGTTCTTTTTTTGCCTCCATCCACCGATTGTTATCAATGCAACGTAAATCTTCATTTTGGAAATGTTGATTTTCGTAAAACTGCACATTTTTCAGTAATCAATTATTCACGCTGTATTTTGACGAGACTCCTCATCGTCGTTATTATCATTCTTCGAAGTCCTGCGTTGAAGCAGAGTCTGAAAGGTCTGATAATATGCAACCTTATCCGTCCATTATAAAAAAATTATTTCTAATAGACCTACATACATACGTAACATGATAACAAAAATGTACAGTACAAGGAATAAATACGTAAAGATGGAATAAATATATAAAGATTGGTAAGACATTTAAATATATATGCTTGATGACGATCATAATCTGCTATTACATGTTGCCCTGCCAAGACCATCTTTTCTTGTTATTATCTGCGCTATGCTTCTTCCCTGATCAGTGCCCTAAAAATGTGACAAGCTTACTGTTTAAAGCGTCCAGCGTAGGAATCTCCCCTTAAACTTAAAAAAAAAAAAACAAGCGAGGGCTCTATGATATGTCGTTTCCCTATCATGCCAGACTATTCTAATCCGAACTACTGCGGCAGTGAAAGCCAACTCTGACATATCTCTCTTGATCAACTCTATCTTTTGACAAGACTAATTTGCAAAGTTGTGGCTCTTGAGAAATTTACTTAATTAACAATATTTCAAATTACTACCTACTTACATTCATTTTTTTACATTTTAAAAATAATATGTCAAATAACTTAATATACAATTTTATTTATTATATAAAGAAAATTTTAAAATATATATATTAAAGCAAATTGACAATCTCTTTTTAGACGTCATGGTTTTGTTAAAGTATATATAAAAGCACTGTGGACTTGTGCATACGTCATGGTTTTGTTAAAGTGACGGTTGGTTCATTTCTATATGTTTTTAGTTTTAATTTTTAATTTTTTAAACAAAACATAAAATTTTATTTAGTTGCCAATGTCAACTTTTTCCGTTATAATATCATTAGTAAATATTAATAAAAATTATGATCTAATTATATTTGAATAAATAATATATAAAAACTTATGTAACATTTTATCAACAAACTAATATTATTTATTAATATATTTTAAATTATTTGAACTGATTTTATTATTTAGAATTAAATATTTAAATATTAAATTATTTTTAATTATTTAAGAGTTTTGAAATTTATATATTTTCAGATTCAAAGTATATTTATTAAATAATTATAAATTTGAAATTATTTTTAGTTTTATTTTAGTTATAAATTTAAAATAAATAATTTAATTATAATAGTCATAATATTTATCATTGACTGATATTAGCTAATATATACTTAATTAATCGTAAATTGGATTGTGACAAAAAATGAAAGCAGAAAGCAGAAACCACTCACAAGATATGGTAATATGTAAAGTAGTGAAATGAAAAGCTTTAAAAGGTATTTTTAGTGTTTTGACAATATTTCTAGTGTCCCTAAATAATAATTATTAGCAGCACAATAAGATCTATTATTTCTAAGATATGGTTTATTAAAGCAAATGTTTATTTTAATTCATTGTATTCTTATCTAAAAGGAACTAATTTTTTCATGTAATTCTTTTACTAAAATTTTTAAGGCATATATTATTTAAGACTTAGAGAATATTTTTGATTATTTCAATTGTTTTTCTAATGACTATTTATTAATTATAATTTTTATAATATTTGATTATCATTATTTGTTAGTAGTAGTAATAATAATTGACATGTAATTGTTCTAACCTAGAATATTCTCTATTTAATCGATTTATTTCTTAGTTTAATAAATGTCAAAAAAATATAACAAACACTAATATGAATAAAGCGGTAAACAATATAATAAAAGAAAAAGTGATGTTTTAGCAACATACTATAAAAACATAAATATAAGTGTTAGATATTGAGCGATGTTAGTAGCAAAAATATATATTTTCATTGTTAGAAATTATCAATTGCTAGTATGTAGAATTAAAAAGTATAAAATAAGTATGGAATATTATAATTTGATGGTTGTTTGTAACAAATTATAATATGTGTAGTGGAAAAATTAAATATAAGATAAAAGTGCCATTAAAATAAGATAAATCATTTTTATTTCATAAAAATAATGTCGATCACCATAAGTATCTCCATATTCCCTAGGTAGGGTTTGACAATGGATTTAAGTGAATGGTTGGAAAACTTGAAATTTGGATTATTTAAGTGATTGTTGAATCTTTGCCTTGGAAAAAAATGTATTAATATTGGTGCGATCCGATCAATTATCAGAGGTCAATCTCAAACCAATGTTGCAAATATTATACTAAACTTAATACTAGATTGAGTTCTGATACGGTACTGTATCGGTACCAGTTCAGGTAATTTTTAAATTTATGAAATAGTTCCTGGATTTTTTTAAAAATTGCAAAATAGTTCATTGTTATATTGTACAGTTATACTGTATCAATTATATTTCCAAAAATCATAATAATAAATAATAATCACAATTAATATGACACATATAAATAATAACCACAATTAATATGAAAAAAGACAATTATCATCGTACAAATATAAAATTAAAAATAGTACAAATTATTTAAAATATTATAATTTCATCCTATAATAAATAATAAAACATCAAATAATAAAATAATAAATATCTTTAACTTTCGTACTATCACAAATTATCACAAGAATTACCTACGAAGAACCAACCAAGTAGACATAAAATAGAATTCGTTATCTTTCTCTGGTAAGTTTGAACATAGGGTTTTGTAAGAGTTAATTAGAGTTTACATGATTGTTTTGAGAGTACCAAAGGGTTTTTGCAAGAGAGAGAAGGAAGAGAAATATAACAGATTTTACATTTTAGATACTTTGCGAAGAACGTTCCAACGTCCAAGATTCCATCTTCTTATTCGCTTTCAAGTTCTCCTGGTCGACGTTTGACCACGTCTTCTTCATTACTTTCCGCTTTCCTTTTCTGCCACGCGAACCCCCCCCCGGAGATCGAGAGGGTGAACGTAAACCATATTAAAAGGGGTTGCGAGTATAGAACAGCAATACACCACGTTAAGACGTTGAACCCCTTCCAAGTTCCAACTCATCCAATGCCACAGAATCAGAGTCAGCCAATGAGAGAGCAAGTTGTTAATCTCCTCTTCCCCACTCACAACTGAGGACGCCCTCTCCTCACTTTTCCACCCTCTCAAATAAAATTAACTCCTTAACCTAAAAAAATCTTCCAGCTCTGGCGATTGTTGTTATCTTATGTTTATATAATTGAAGAGCGAGTGATTCTTTTCCAAGTGGAATGGAAACTTCCAACTTCGTATTGAAGCCGTCGCCCACCTGCGTGAGCCTTCCCTGGCAAAAGGGTCTTTTACCAATTCATCCAAAGTTATTTTCTTTCTCCATTTCATTTCAATCCCATCTCCCATTTTTCAGCTCCAAGCTTCAGTCTTTTCCTCCCTTCCATCGACAAGGAAACCAATTTATTGTATGGAATAGCACTAGCGATGCTACTAAGCCTAAAGTTGTCATCAAGAAGAGAAGAAATCCAAGGAAGATTAGCAGTAGGATTACAGGTTCTAACTCTAGTGCCATCAGTTCTGGACCTAAGACCACTAGTGATGCTGTCAAAGTTGAGAGAGAAGAAGAGCAGGAACAGCGGGTGAATGTAAGGGGTTTGCACCAAAATGGTGATCCACTGGGAAGAAGAGATCTTGGGAAAAGTGTGGTTAAATGGCTGAGCCAGGGAATGAGGGCAATGGCAACTGATTTCGCGTCTGCAGAGGCTCAGGGTGAATTTTCAGAGATGAGGCAGAGAATGGGTCCTGGCTTGACGTTTGTAATACAGGCACAGCCTTATTTGAATGCTGTTCCTATGCCTCCGGGACTGGAGGCTATCTGCTTGAAAGCCTGCACTCACTATCCGACTCTTTTTGATCACTTCCAGAGAGAATTGGGTGATGTTCTTCACGGCCTTCAGCGTAAAGGGTCAGTTCAAAATTGGCGTGAGACCGAGTCTTGGACGTTGCTCAAAGAGCTCGCTCGTTCAGGTATGTTCGCAGGGCTAATAAGCTTGTGAATTCCTATTCTTCAATGGGAAGACTAAATTAGGAATTCAAATTTCCGTAGATTTCGTTTTTGAATATATTGGTTAATCAATAAGCCACGACGTTATTGAACTTTAGAGCTCTTTAAAAGGTAAGTGGCAAATTTCTTGTTCTTGTCAGGGAGTACGTCTGTGGATTTGGTCTGACATGTTGCTTTTGCAGTTCAGCACAGGGCAATTGCCCGGAAGGCGAGTCAAGCAAAGCCCCAGCTGGGAGTTTTGGGGATGGATTTGGAGAATGCTAAGGCTATACAGGGAAGGATCGATGACTTCACTCAAAGAATGTCAGAACTGCTTCGTATAGAGAGAGATGTTGAATTGGAGTTTACCCAGGAAGAGTTGGATGCTGTTCCTACACCTGATGAAAGTTCCAATTCATCCAAACCCATTGAGTTCTTGGTTAGACATAGCCAGGCTCAACAAGAGCTTTGTGACACCATCTGCAACTTGTATGCAGTTAACACATCAACAGGTAGCCTAACAAGTTACCTACCTCCTTATTACTTTTCTTCAATTTGATCTTAACAACCTGGAACTATTATTCAAACACAATTACCTGTTAATGTGGGAATTGACATGATCTTACAGGATTAGGAGGAATGCACTTAGTATTGTTTAGAGTTGAAGGGAATCACAAATTGCCGCCTACTACCCTTTCTCCTGGGGATATGGTTTGTGTGAGAACCTGTGATAGTAGGGGTGCTGGTGCAACTGCTTGTATGCAGGGGTTCGTGAACAACCTTGGGGAGGATGGCTGTAGTATCAGTATTGCTCTAGAATTTCGTCATGGTGATCCTACATTCTCTAAACTCTTTGGAAAAAGTGTTCGCATTGATCGTATACATGGATTGGCCGATACTCTTACATATGAGGTATTAAATGCCTTTTTAGACGTTTTCAATTTGCATTCTTGTGTAAAAAATTGTTTGTGGAGCATTTAAAGAATTTCACATTGATTTTGACGCTTTGAATTCAGTTCGTGATCCTTGATTTGTTGAATTATTTTCTATTACAAATAAATGTCATATGTTCTAAATGTTTCAATCAAGGAGTTTGAGGCAGTTTAATAGAGCCTCTGTGAAGTATGTGGTACTTCACACAGTACAAAACTTAATCTAACTCGCTAATTTTAGAATAATTTGCACACTTTCTCATTGTGTTTGATGCATTTTAGTCTTCAGGATTTTTCATTCAATGCAGAATCTAGCTCAGTTAGTTCTACAAAACTTGGCACAGTGTCTTGATTGTGTTTGATGCATTTTAGTCATCAGGATTTTTCAAAAGTTCCTTATCATAGTATTACTTTTTGCTTCACTCTTATGCTTTAAGCATGTGGGTTACACAGTCGTAGATCATGGCTATTTAACTTCCAGTTTGTTCAATACAAGAATAGTCTCAATATAAAATATGGAAGCTTTACAGAAATAGTCCTGCATGTTTCCATTTCATACATAAAATCTTCATATTGTGTTTGTTCCTCTTTATATTTTTATTGGATGCCATTATCTGAGTCTATGATGGATATGAAGCTTGTAAGACACCTGTCCTTGTCCAACATGCACTAATCAGGTGCTTGTGCTTTTCAAAATTGTTTGGCTATGTGCAATATAAATGGTCTAAAAGCTCAATTGCTGGCATACCGAAACCAGAGTGCTGCTGCTGTTCTCTTATTTCGATAAATCAAGTGACAGCATTCCCTTAGGTCTTTATCCTGTATTGTTTTTCTTTTGAGCATACCTTTACAAGCTAGGGAACGTAACTCACCATGATCATCAGCTACTTATGCCTTCTATCTCACATGTTCCACTGATATTCACCATGCAAAAATTGGGGAATCTGAAGGGAATTCCTTTCAGAAGTTGAATTAGCCAGACTTATTTCCTTTCTAGTTTCTGTTTTTATTTTAGCTTCAATATTTGGAGTAGATTTGTGTTTACATTGCATTCTATGGAACGTATTGGAGAGGAAATATTGGAGATGCTTAACAGTTTAGTCCCCGGAAAGTGATAACCTTGTTGAAGGAATTAGAATTGAACAAAAGAACATGTAGAATGGATGAACAAGAAGAATGGTCTCTTAACGAATCAATGGAATACTTCCCTGCAAATTGTTGAGTAATTTACTTTCCGTTGTTTTGGTTTGTCTGTGTAATCTTTGCTTGTGTTATGTGTTTAGTACTGGACGTAATTCCCTTCCTTGACATATAATAGGTCTTTATCATATACAGCACTGGCGAATATCTGCCCGTTCTCTATGTTGTCCATCTTTAAGTCCTCTTTAACATACTATCAAACTCACATCTCTCTTATTTTTGAAAATTTGTTTCAATGTTGTCCACAGCTTACATATATTAAATAGCTTTATCTAATCTTCTTTTGAAGCGTAACTGTGAGGCCCTGATGCTGCTTCAGAAGAATGGTTTACGGAAAAAAAATCCTTCAATTGCTGTTGTTGCTACTTTATTTGGTGACAAGGAAGATGTTGAATGGTTGGAAGGGAAAAATTTGGTGGACTGGGATGAGGCAGAATTAGATGAATCCTTGGGAAGCGAGACTTTTGATGATTCCCAGAGAAGAGCAATTGCCTTGGGATTGAACAAGAAACGACCACTACTAATAATTCAAGGGCCTCCAGGTACTGGGAAGTCAGGTTTGCTGAAGGAACTAATTTCACTTGCTGTTCAACAAGGTGAAAGGGTGCTTGTGACTGCACCTACAAATGCTGCTGTTGATAACATGGTTGAAAAGCTTTCAAGTGTTGGGTTAGACATTGTTCGGGTTGGTAATCCAGCACGCATTTCTCCAGTTGTAGCATCTAAGTCTTTGGGTGAAATAGTGAATTCTAAACTGGCAAATTTTCGAGCAGAGTTTGAACGGAAGAAGTCTGATTTAAGGAAAGACCTGAGACATTGCTTAAAGGATGACTCTTTAGCTGCTGGTATACGCCAGCTTCTAAAACAGCTAGGGAAGGCATTTAAGAAGAAGGAGAAGGAGACTGTAAAGGAAGTTTTATCAAGCACCCAGGTAGTACTTGCAACCAACACTGGAGCTGCTGACCCATTAATACGGAGGCTGGATACTTTTGATCTTGTGGTTGTAGATGAAGCAGCTCAGGCAATTGAGCCTTCATGCTGGATCCCAATATTGCAAGGAAAGCGATGTATTCTTGCTGGAGACCAATACCAACTGGCTCCTGTGATTCTATCCCGAAAAGCCCTGGAGGGTGGCCTTGGAATATCTTTACTGGAAAGGGCAGTGACTTTGCACAACGGGGTTCTTGCTACCAAGTTAACAACACAATACAGGATGAATGATGCTATAGCAAGTTGGGCCTCCAAGGAAATGTATGGAGGATCGTTGAAGTCCTCTGCTACTGTTGCCTCTCATCTTCTAGTTGATACTCCCTTTGTTAAGGTACCAATTTTTCTTCATAACTTAATGTTGATATATGCTTAGTTGCTTTCACATCTTTGTGTTGTTAATTATGGAATGACTTGTCATTTGCCTTGGTTTCACAATACCGGTAGAATAAATTTCTTATTCTGTATTTACACGGTCAAAATTGCCAACTTTCGTGCTGACCATAATGGCCAGTAGTAGATTGATCATGGTTCATACAACCATATATTTGCTCATCGTTTAGGTACTTGTTTCATAAGATGCTTTGTAGTAACTCGTTTTCATCTTGAGGACTTTGCTTCTCTTTCTTTTTCAGTTCTGGCACCTACTTACATCAATTGAATCACTGTCCTACTTAAGTTTTGCTCTTGTATAAACTAGAAAACTTGAATTTAGTTGTCTTGATTTATTGTGCTTGCTATTTTCTTTGCTAAATTCTTAATTATCTTCCACAAAATATAGTGTTTATAGTGATGTGGATGTTCTGAACTCTGAAGCCATTGAAACTGTAGATTGAATCGAATTTTTTGTCTCATATATGCCTTTTAACGAGCTCTGTCTGCTATTAATTTGCCTTCCGTGCTGTAGCCCACATGGGTAACGCAATGTCCATTGCTCTTACTTGACACAAGAATGCCATATGGAAGTTTATCAATGGGCTGTGAAGAACATTTAGACCCTGCTGGAACAGGCTCCTTCTATAATGAAGGAGAAGCAGATATTGTTGTCCAACATGTGCTTTCTTTGATCTATGCAGGTAACAGTTACTTTAGTTGCTAGCCAAGTATCAGTGTTCTGGAGTCATGAAATTATTTTAAATGATGAGCTATGCCTGTTATAGATATATCATATACTAGTCACATTTTTGTCTGAAGCCACTCGAGCATAATTGATTGAAAAAAAAAAAGATGGAAATATAGTAACTTTGACCAAAGTTTACTTCAACATTACCAACATTGTAGACAACGGAACTAGGCCTTGAGAAGACCAAAAGCTGAATCTTTTGGTTCGGCTAAGACAAAGGCAACTGCTGAATCTTTCAGTTTCAGAACTGCTACACTACTAGAACCTGTATGTTAGGAAGAGGCTGATTCTTAGCTAGGACAAACCGGTAATAATTATAAGAATATGGAAAAGAAGACTTTCATGTTTTAGTTTCTTTTGAAATATGATGGCTGGTAAGTTTAATGAGAACTCACTTAAACAGCACACTGATGTCTTCGAGACCTTGTCCCTGTTTTCTTAAGATGAGGAATTGATTTGTGCAGTGTTCTAATTTATTACCAAAATTTCTTTCATGTTGAGCTGCTAGTTTTGATCAAATCAACAAGATTCTGACAGTGTTACAGTTATAATCCTGGATTGCTTGCATAGTTTATATTTTTCTCTAGTTCTAGATGCCTTTATGCTTATATAGTGACGAAGGACTCCGTTCTACATTCCCTAGTATCCTTGCGCATGATATGAAATTGGTAGTTGCCACTTTGTAGTCTATATTTTGGGCTGAGATTGATATGTTCCTTCATTTGCTGAATCAACTTTTTAGGTGTTGGAGCAAAAGCAATTGCTGTGCAATCACCTTATGTTGCTCAAGTACAACTCTTGAGGGAGAGGCTTGATGAACTTCCAGAGACTGATGGCGTCGAAGTTGCAACTATTGACAGTTTTCAAGGCCGTGAGGCTGATGCTGTCATTATATCAATGGTATTAAATTCTCCACCGCAAACCTGACATATCAGGAATCTGTATAATATGGTGAAACATAAGTTCACTTAATCCACAGTCAATAATTTGCAATCTCTACAGCAGACTGGTGTTCTTGCAAGTCTTTTCCGTGGACCACTTACAAAACATGTCAAATGTTGTGATTTTGCATGCTAGGTACGCTCAAACACTTTAGGAGCTGTTGGATTCCTTGGCGACAGTCGGCGAATGAATGTTGCCATAACCAGGGCGCGGAAACATGTTGCAGTTGTCTGTGATAGCTCAACAATATGCCATAACACTTATCTAGCAAGGCTCTTGCGTCACATTCGTTATTTTGGTAGGGTGAAGCATGCTGAGCCTGGTGGTTTTGGGGGATCTGGACTCGGCATGGACCCTATGCTACCATCAATTAGCTGACATGATCTGAGCAGGTCAAGGAGGTGCATTTTTCCTATTAACCATTGATTTGAGACGACAATTTTATGATATGGTACTTCTATATCCATTTTTGTACAGCAGGCTATTGAATTTTGTTGGCCGAAGAAACCAAAAGAAAATATATACAGACTCCTTATCCATGTTTGTAAATACAGAAATTTCAGGCACCCTTCTGTTTCTATCCAAATCAATGTAAATCAAAATTACGCATATAGCTTAAAATTCAATTTAACCAATTTGATAATATATAATCTTCGTGTTGTTGATGTATGTGTGAACAAGATTAGGATCTTACAGCTCCTCAAGGGGCAGGCATGCATTATTTGACCATTTATGGTTAAATACTTTCATGCCTGTTAATATCATGTTTGTGGTTCTTTCCGGTACATTTGCTTTTTCTTTTTCTAAAATTTGCGAAGTTGGTTATATTTATAAAAATATATTTTTATGATATAAAATTAAAATTAACATTTATAATTTTAAAATCTTAAATAAATAATTGTCACAAATAATTAGAACATATTATTGTATACTGATACGAAAAATGTCACTGTCGTAAAGATTAAGAAATTTTACCGTGATCCTTGTTAAAATTTTTTCTTAATTTTCTGTTGTAGGGAACTTGAAGCATTCTCTCATTTGACATTATACTTCAAACTTTATGTTAATGGCAGTTATAGACTTCAATATCACATTCTTCCTTACATATACCACAACGCTAATAATTTATCATGTCAAATAACGTAATTGATATATAAATATCATAAATGTCTACATTAGAGTCTCATAGATACTTTTATTTCTTATTTAATAATAGTTAGGTGTACATAATCATAATAAACAAGATAATTACTATTTTGAAACTTTTATTAAGCTGAAAAATATTGAAACATCATTAAAAACAATCATTAGTATAACCATGACCCATTCTTTGAAAATGTTCCTCGAAGATCTTTGGTCGTAGGTCTTTAGTTAAGGAATCTGCAATCATGAGATTCATCCATCGTTTGGAATACCGTACCATCTCGGATGGTACAGTACGGGCCACTATCAATACCGGCCTAAAATACCGGTTGGTATCGTAAATTTCTAAAACTTCAAGGACCAAATTGTAAATTTTTTAAATTTAACCTTAAAATCCCCAACTCTCCCAGACTGTTCTTCACTCTTCTCTCATCTCTTTGCTGCCTCTTCTTCCCCGTGTGTTGCCCGCCTCTTCCCTTCTCACTATCGCTTCTCTTCTCATATATGTGAAGCTAGATATTTTACTGTCATTGATGAAACTATAAAAAAGCAAGAAAAGTGGCTAAATTCATCTATAATCGCGCATGTGTCCTAGATTTGATGAGAAATGATTTCACTAATAGTAGAAATTTGTAGCATCCTGCCATTACAAGATTCACAGCTAATTTCTTATCATTTCGGTTTTTTGCTCAAATCAGGAAGAAGTCAAGACAAATATTTATAAGGGATAAGTGGGCTGCATATCAAAATGTCAAGTTTAATGTTGGAATGAAGGTTTTTAAAATTATAGTTGAAGTTAGGAATGTTGGTCATAATTTCAATTCTGTCATTTGAGTTTGTGATCCTTTAGTAAGAGTACTTCATTTGGCTGATAATGATACGAATACAATAATATGATATTTTTATGATGTCATACAGGGGAAGAAGGAAAAAATTAAGGCCAATATGAAAAGTAAAATTTTCTTATCTACATCTTATCTTGTAGATATCAACGAAGGATGAGATAGATAACTTAATGTTTCCTGTTAGCTAGCTATATAGAGGAAGAAAGAAAGAAAAAATCAAATTCAATATGAAAAATAAACTTCTCTTATCTACATCTTATCTCTAGTTATCAACAAAGATGAGAAAGATAATTTAATCTAATTGTTTATGTTGGGGTATTTTTGAACTATAATGTTTATTTTAGACTAAGTTTTTTTTATAAAAAAAAGTTGAAATTAACTGATGAATGCTATTAACTATCACATAATTTTTCCACATGAGATGATCCAAGATCTATTTAAAACACAAATGAAGGCATACGAGGATGCATGCAGTGATTTTGGGATGCGTATTGTAGTACATAAAAAAGACGAACTTAATCTATGTATATATTCCATCACTTTGGTTGTTTGAATTGGAATTTATTTGAATTTATCAAATTTTTAAAAAAGAAATAGATTATAACATAAAAGATCAAATAATTTGATATTTGTCCGATACAACTTGAATAAGGTGTGTTATTATTATTATTATTAAGTTGAATATGTTTTTTTTTCATAATTTCATAATTATTTAATTTTATTTATTTACCAAAACTTTTAATAGAAGAAGCATTTTATATATCTAATTTGTCTTGATTATATTGACCTTTTGGCGAATTGAATTTTTGAATAACTAAGTTTTATATATGAGAATGAATTAGAAGATAATTTTGGGAGATAAATTATTAATATGTCCAATAAAATTTAATGATAGTGATGA
>JANZXV010000002.1:10788644-10799502 GCA_027576455.1 Erythroxylum roigii
CATGTATTTATAAAAGTGCGGCAACAACTCAAATGTCCTATTTGATGTGAATCTCTTCATAATCTTGATTGGATATTTTCCAGATTGAATAGTCTTCTAATTTTGGTGGAAGATGTCTTGAAAAGAAGTCCAGCAGATCTTGGACGTTTGTGTTCTAATTGGATACAAATTCTGGAATTTTGCATATTTGAGATTCTGTCTATATTTTTCCTCTTTTCGATCCTTTTTCGTCTTTTTGGTATTGACAGTCACCTGCGAACATTTAACAAATAATTCCATTAATTTATGAACACCAATTTCACAAATCAATAAATATTAAGTCCAAAATATATGCATTTAAAATGACTTATCATGACGTCAACCATCTCCAATGCAAACTCCACATCCTTCTTCCACTTCTTGAAATTGAAACCATTTAAGGTCTCAATTGTGACAACATTGTTGTTTATAGAAAAGATGTACATCGTCATACTGACGTCAACCATCTCCAGTACAAACTCCACATCCTTCTTCCACTTCTTAAAATTGAAACCATTTAAGTTCTCAACTGTGACAACATTTTTATTTACAGAAAAGATGACTGTGAAATAGAAAAAATAATTTAAAGATCAGTATAAATGCAAGATAACAGTGATACTTAAAGTATTAAAGTAGTATCGCTATTAAGAATCCGATCACACATATTATGAAATACCTTTGAGTTGAACACATAATATATGTAATTAGACCCCCACATAAAAGCGATCAAAGTACAAACTATCAACTCTCAAGACACCACCGCCTTTGGGTGAATAGATCATTTATGCAATGACTTTCCTTCATCTAATGCCTTTATGAAACAATAAGACTCATAACTCATTATCTTAAGGTTTTAAGATATAATGTTCTCATTATATATGAGCTAACTTAGATCTAGTCCAATTTCTCTCTAGACTCCCTCAAAAACCTTTATTGGCATCAAAGTTAGATTGGATTTAAGGGGGAGGTGTTGTAATTTCATAAGTAAAGCAATCACACAGTAAAAAGAGATATAAAGATGAAATGAGTTATATACTTGTGCAGGGAGATGTTGAAAATTCACAATGGAGTAATCTCACATTGGAAAGAGACATAAAGATAAATTAAGTTATATACAACGAGAAGACTCATAATATATTGCCTTAAGGTTTTGAGTTGAGATATAATGTCCTGGTTGTATATGAGCTTACTTGAATCTAATCCAAATTCTCCTCAAGTCCCTTCAAAAACCTTCATTGGCATTAGAGTTAGGTTGGCTTGTGAGGGAGAGATGTTGGAAATTCACAAGTAGAGTAATCTCATATCAAAAAGAGATATAAAGATGAAGTGAGTTACATACAATCTAGGAGAGATGTTAGAAATACACAAATGGAATGATCTCATATCAGAAAGAGACATAAGAATGAAGTGAGTTATATACAATCATAGGGCTCCTAACCCATTATTTTAAGGTTTTGGGTTAAGATATGATGTCCTAGTTGCTCATAACCGATTGCTTTAAAGTTTTGAGTTGAGATTTGAAGTCCTAGTTGTATATAAGCTCACTTAGATCCGATCAAATTTCTCCCCAAGTCCCTAAAAACCTTTCATTTTGTTGGAAAATCAGGTTAGGATCTGATCCCAGATGCAGTAGAATAATTATGAAACAATTTCTTGAAAATAAGATCACTTTAAATTATATAAAATGATTAACAATTAAATTATAGTAAAGTATGAATCTTAATTCGTACCTTATTCGAAAGCTTGATCCTTTTCTTATCATATCCTTTGAATTGTTTATGAAACTGACACATCTTAACTACTATAGTCGCATAAGTGTTCAGTCTCTAATGATATTTATAAAATGAGTTGAGAGAACTTTGCAAAACTGTTACAGAGAGGGTAAGTTTGTTTATACTAGGTTTTGGATAATTTAATAATTTAATTTCAATTAAACTTTAAATAGAATTACAAATAATTCTAATTAAATATCAGTTATGCCCAAATGAGATCTAATATGTTATATTGATCATCATTTATTAAATATCTCATTTTTAATCATAAAATTTCTCAAACTTTCCAATCAAGTCCATATTGATTAAAATATCTTTGCTCTCTTAACCCTTTTTTTTTTATGCGTAACCCATTAAGTTCCCAAATAAGCTGATAGTAGATATAAATTATAACAATAAATCATATTTAGGATTAGATAAATTAAAATTCTTTAATTCTTTAATTAAACAATTTATATCTATAGATCCAGGTTGGCGTCTAGCAATACATCATGATCACCCAAATATTTAGGAATGTCAAATTGGTATTGACTAACCTTTCTATTTATGATTTTTTTGGTGCAATTTAATTCTTTCATTATAAATTATTTTGATTAAACATAAAGCATGAAATTAATGTCTAAAGCATGGAATTAATGTCTACTACATTTTGAGTCCAATCATATTAGTTCTCCGCCATTATATATTGCTTCAATTAGTCACATTTGTAAACTATTTACAAAATGTTATTCCACCTTGGCCAATGATTTTTTGAATCAATAATAATTGAGAACAATGAAACATTCTCCTAATTACTTTAGGGTGATGATCATATCTTCATCACTCAACTACCTTCATATAATTCATGTTACATCAAATGACTTTTGACTAAGCTATCCTTAACTAAAACAAGTCATAATTAGTATCAAAACATAACAATTCCTATACAAGATAACTTTGGAGATATCAAGTCAAAAGATCACTTATACAATCATCACAATGATAATATCCATAGACATACAAGTAATGTTCCAAAGAGATTTCTCCTATGGGGTTAGTTCAGTGAACTTGTTCTCTAAGAAACACCTACACATTTGTTTAAGTATCTCTATACTTTAGTCTACGAAATCGACTATTTCATTTATAAGGAACAACATAATGTGTGGTAGTCTTTTTATATTCTATTAATGTTCAATCTTAATAAAGTAATGACAAGAATAATTTAGAGATAATACATAATGCAATATGAATCTCCTAATTATAATCTCGTTCTAATTTCATTTGCAATTTATAATTATCCCATGGAATTTATCATATATATCTAAATATGTTCAAGATAGAGAATGTCTTTAAATTATTTTGTCACTAAACTACAACCAACTGATTGGTTGTTTGGGGCACAAGCCAACATAATCTTGAAATTGTGAGTTTAAAACTCTCAAAATTAGGATTCTTAACATCATAATTTGGGTAAACTTTCATGAGTAATATCTATTATCGTATCAAACATTATTTTAATGGAAAAGGGTCAATTTAGACTTTAACATTTTTGATAAAATTCATTTTTCAATCTAAATGTTTTTTAACATTTAGAATAAACCATAAAATTATGAAAAGTATTTAATTTAAATCGTAACTTAACATATCAAATAACCATTAAAAGAATTCTACTCTAGTTTTTTATTAATTATTTATGAATCCTCTTACCAAATGTGCATCCCAACTGACAAGAAGGTCTTACATAAACAACCCCTTCTACTTCTTAGTTAGATGACACATTCCTACTCTTTATAATTGCTCCTTGGGAACATTTAGATTGAAATCATCTCATCCTACTTCAAGTTGGCTCTCTTAATTTTTTTGGTCACCACTTTCGGTGTCATCCTTTGGGTCACTTTTATTAACAACATTATCAAGTTTAAGTATATTCTTTACTTCTCTCTTGCAAAATTGAACTTAATAACAACCATAATTTCTTCTTTTTTTCCTTATTAAAATAAGGATTCTTCTTAGGTATTAGTTTAATAATTTGTAAAGAAAGATGTTTCATGCATACTTTTTACCAGTTGGGATTATTTGCACCATATTTGTAGTGTCATTTGGGTATTTACATTCATGAAATTAGTAACCACTAGCGAGAAGTCTCAACTTGGTTTTTCTTTTCTCATTTGCATTTAACCTAACCAATTTGTTTGTCTTTACACCAATGATCATCAAGGTATTGTTATTCCTTTATCAAGATTTTCTTATCATGTTTTAGACATTAACCAATTGTAAGATTTACAATTAGGTTAAATCTTCTTCATTATTAGTGAAATTGAGGAATTAGAGTGTAATTTTGTTATGCATGCATAAGATTTTTATTTTTCAGGTTGTGAAATATTGAAGAAATTACATGAGGCACTTATTCATATCAATATTAGATTATTTTAATAACCATAAGGTTGGCCTATATTACTTGGATTGATTCTAATATGAGGTGGGCCCAAAATAATGGTTAGTGGGCTTGTAAAGAAAATTAGAGTCGTTATGGTTTTATTATAATTAATAAAACCTTTCCCTCTCCCTTAAGTCAAGTAGCATTAATAGATATAAAAGAAACACGTACATTCTTGCACCATTGGAAAAAGAACAAAGAAAGGAAGAAGGTAAGAGTGGATAAAGTTTTTACGTAGAGAAGGTATTTGCAATCAAGAATGAATTACACATATTGAGCATAGTTCAAGATTAGTATTTCTTTCTTTTGTTTATAACATGAATCTTATAGTTTAAAGGTGTTGAATCGATCGTATCTTAGATTATTTTGGGTGAATTCTATACTTGAATTATTGTCAAGAATATTATAGTATCAATTTTACATATGGTATCAGAGCTTTTCTATAACACTATGATTTGCATTAAAGTTAATCTTGGAATTCATGGTAGCTATTAATATTGCTTAAGGTTATAGAAAATTATTTATTATTTCCATCGTAATCTGAATTAATCGATTGAACGATCCCTTTATAATAAAAGTCAGGGATTATGAAGGCTATACAGTTATCATCTTACGCATATCTATTTGTATTTGAATTGAGATGGGATTTTCAAACAAATTGAAACTGAAAGGCTTGTTTCCTAAAGACTCTAGTGAGATCATAATGTCATATTTGTGGGGCCTATCATTGAACAGCTTTAGGTTTATAGTTATAAGGAATAAATTGTTTAGATTTCAAGTTTCTGGAAAAACATGACGTATGTGTGGGGCCTATCATTAAAAAATCTTATGTTTGTAATTGTAAAGCATCCTTTGTTGGGGTTACTGTGTTTTCTATTTGAAGAAAACAAAAGGTTAACAAAAGGTCAATTAAGTTGTTTTGTGGGACCCACATTAAAGGCCTTGGATTTGTATTTGCATTAATCATTTACTGAAATAAGCATGAATTCTAAAAAAAATCAAAAGACTTGGTGTTAAGTACTTATATGCATTAATTGCGGTTTGACCTGTTACGTTTTGAGAGGATAAAACTGGAGAGAAGGTTGAGCCAAACTTGAATTGATGCTTTGTAAATATGTGTGTGTGTATGGATATTGGGCTAGAAAATGTGATTCCTTTTGAAAGTAAAAGATTGAATATGTTTTGGTTCTCTGCATGTTAAAGAATGTGTGGACAATGTGACTTATTCATTGAAAAGTCTAAAAAAGGCTTAAATGGTTTTTCAACAATATAGTTAAATTTCAAAATTTCTTTTTACTTAAGTAAATTTTTATTGTATAGAAAGCTTGTTAGTCACCAAAGTGACCTTGCTTGAAAATATATTTAGACATTTAGTTATGCATTTTTTTTCAGTTGTTCATATTATATGATGCTAATAAATGACATAAAAGATGAACTTAACAATTGAGATTATTAATTATAATACTAGGAGATCACCCAAAGGTGGATCATTACTTGTAATTAATAACATTAAAGAGACTTATCGATTTACCTAGTGAATATGTTTGTATATCCAAAGTTAACAGGCGTACTAACTTAAGTATAATTGACTGTCTATTAAAGTGTGTGTGTATATATATTGTTGGCATCATTATGGATTAATTATATGTATTTAATTATTTACCAAAAGGAAAAGTTAAATATATATATTAAAGTTTACTATTATCTGAATCTATTAATTATACTTAAAGCGTTAATGTGTGAGTTTTGTTTTTACATTTGCAGTTTCTAATAATTTGTTAGCTATGAGCAATGGTTTGATCACATTCAATGGGCTAAACTATGATGATTGGTTTGAGCATATCCAGTTTCAGTTGGGTATTATGGATAAGGACTTGGCATTACTTACAGAGAAGCCTACAACCATTACTGAAACTAATACATAAGCCGAAAAGACATATTTTGAGGGTTGGGAAAAGTCTAATAGGTTGAGTCTAAATTTGATGCGATTAACAATGGCTGAAAATGTTAAGCCATCAATGCCTCATACGAACAATGCAAGGGAATTTATGATGAAAATCAAAGAGTACTCACAATCAGACATAGCTGACAAGTCTATTATAGGAAGCTTGATGAGTGAATTGATGACCAAGAAGCCTGACTGGTCTCAACCTATCCATGATCATGTGACAGGCATGTCAAATTTGGATGCAAAGCTAAAATCAATGAGCTTAGATCTTCCTAGTACAGTTCATCATCAACTCACTTCCTCCTGAATTTGATCATTTCCAAATGAATTACAACACTTTGAAGGAGAAATAGAACTTTCAAGAAATCAAGGCTATGTTGGTGCAGGAGGAAGGGAGATTAAAGAAAATAAAGGAACACTCTATTCATCTTGCAATATATAAAGAAGCAGGCAGCAGAAAGGGAAAGCCAGGAAAGAAGAACAACAAGAAGGACAAAGCCCCAATGAAGGTTAACGAGGGTCAAATCCATAAAGAGCAGCGTTGTTTTTTTGCAAGAAAGCTGGTCACCTCAAGAAAGATTGTCATAAGAGAAAGGCTTGGTTTGAAAAAAAAAGGTAAGTACTATGTTTCAGTATGTTTTGAATTAAATCTTATTGAGGCCCCTAGTAATACCTAGTGGTTAGATTCAGGTGAAATTACTCATGTGTCACATATTATGCAGAGATTCCTTTCGATCCAAACCATAAACGAAACTGAAAAATTCTTGTATATGGGTAACAGAGTGAAGGCACGGATAGAAGGAATTGGGACGTGCAGATTGATTTTAGACACTAATTGTAGTTTAGATCTTGAAAATTGTATTTATGTTATTGAATGTGCTAGAAATTTAGTTTCCGATAGTAAGTTGGATAAGATATGTTTTAATTTTAATGTTGGAAACAATGTTTTTTCTTTTTATAAACGACATTACTATTATGGTTATGGTACATTAATGGATGGTTTGTATCGTTTCAACCTTGATGTTAATTATTTTGAATCCTTGTTTAATGTTGAACATAATATTGATAATAAACGTAGTGCACATAATGAACACTCTACTTACTTGTGGCATCAAAGGTTAGTTCATATATATAGAGAAAAGGTGACGAGGTTAATAAAGAGTGAAATTTTACCTCAATTAGATTTTGCTGACTGGGATGTGCGTGTGGATTGTATTAAAGGCAAGTAAATCAAACATATATCTAAGAGTTCAACCATAAGAAGTACCGAGTTACTTAAATTAATACACACTGATGTATATGGTCCATTTCATGTTCCATCTTGGAACAGTGAAAAGTATTTTATCACCTTTATTAATGACTATCCATGTTATTGTTATCTCTATTTACTGCATGAAAAGTCTTAATTAGTGGACATTCGTGAGGTGTTCATTAATGAGGTAGAAAGACAGTTAGATATAAAAGTGAAAGTCGTAAGGTCTGATAAAGATAGTGAATATTATGGTAAATGTAATGAGAATGGATAGTGTCCAGGTCCACTTGCAAAATTTCTTCAAAGTCAGAGCATCTATACACAATATAGAATGCTTGATACACCACAACAAAATGGTGTAGCTGAAAGACGGGATCGTACTCTTATGGATATGGTTAGTAATATGTTAAGTTACATAAATGTACATTTATCTTTATGGATGTATACATTAAAGACAGCTACATATCTAGTTAATAGGGTTCCTAGTAAAACAATTCCTATAACACCTTATGAATTATGGACAGGTAAGAAACCTAGCTTAAGGCACCTATATGTTTGGGGTTTCCTAGCAGAAGTAAGGATTTATAATATCATAAAAGGAAGCTTGATGCAAGAACCATTAGTGGTTACTTCATCGGTTATCCAGAAAAGTAAAAAAGGTATATATTTTATTATGCTAACTGTGGTACAATAATAGTTGAGTCTGGTAATGCTAGGTTCATTAAAAATGGACAAATCAGTGGGAGTGGGGAGCCACGAAAAGTGGATATTCAATAGATTTAGGTGGAAAATCCTTCACCCAGTGTCTCTTCTCAAGTTGTTGTTCCTCTTATTGTATCACAGTCACACAACATAACAGAGCAATAAGTTTTTATTCCAAACCCACAAGAAGAGAATGTTAATAATGAACCAAAAAATAATATGCAAGTCACAAATGATCAAGTGATAGTACAAGAAATAATATTGCGATGGTCTAGAAGGGAGAAAAGACTAGCTATATCAGAAGACTATGTGGTGTATTCACTTCAACACGAGTGTGACTTAAGCATTGATAAGGATCCAGTCTCATTTAAAGAAGCCATGAAATGTAATAATTCTGAAAATTGACTCAATGCTACGAAAGAAGAGTTAAAATCTAAGGATGATAATTAAGTATGAGAAATAGTTGATTTATCGGAAGACTCAAAGCAAATGGGTTGTAAATGGGTCTTTAAGACCAAAAGGGACTCGAAAGGTAATATTGAAAGGTACAAAGCTAGACTTGTAGCCAAAGGTTATACTTAAAAGGACGACATTGACTTTAAAGAGACATTCTCTTCGGTATCAAATAAGCAAATCCTAGTTAACGAATAAAAAGAGTAGGAGCCTGTCAGATGATAAAGCCTTTTAAACGACAGGAGCTTGTTAGGTGATAGGAGCCTTTTGTGGGATAAGACCCTGCTTAAACGAAAGTAGCCCACTGAATAATAAATCATGTTAAAATAATTTAAAAATAGAAGCCATCTGTTAAAACTGAAAGGAACCTTTTACAAGTTGAAAACAGAAGGAGTCACTTGCTAAAAAGAACACACACATAATATACTTCAAAATTTTAAAAGTTAAACAGAGAGAGAAGAAGGACGCAATCGATTTATACTAGTTCGGCTAACAATCAATCATACGTCCAATCTTCAAGTATTCAACTTGAGTATTTCACTATAAGAATCCAAGTATTAAATTTGACGAGTCTTTCCAAGCTCATAAGTACATATTTTTGAAGGTTCTCCAACCTTCCACACTTGAAGTATATAACAAGTTTCTAAAAGCTCACAGAAAAATAAAATGTAAAATCAAAAGTAAGTTCTCAAATAAATATTTCTTTCTTGATATAGTGCTTTTACTTCCTAAGGGACAATAATAATGATATGATTGTCAAGAATATAGATGCTGCCCAAATGTTTCAAAATTTTGAGTATGTGCGTTACTTCACAAGTGTTGTTGCTCTTCTTTAAATAATCAATTTCTTCAACTAGCTGTTACTTCTTCTTAATTTTGAGTTGACTTTGGATTTTCAATATTATCTTTGTTGGAATAAAAATTTTCAGATCTTGGATGTTAATAAAGAAAGTTTACTAAGAAGGTTCCTATAAGAAATGAAGTAATTTTTCTATAATTTTATTTCTTTTTAAGAATTAAACCGTTAATTATATAAGAAAATAAATCCAATTTAAATTTTGAAATATTATACAGTTATCATCAAAATTGTTAAATATAAACTTTGAACTAACAGACTTAAAATAAAGAGATTTAACAAAGTTAATATATTTGTTAGATCTCTTTAAGGCAGAACATAAGTACATACTTTTATATGTCCCATTAAGAAATGCTCGCATTCAGAAAGATGTAAACAGATGATCAAAGGTTACTGTAACTTGTTGGAGAATTCAAACATAAGAAACGTAACATCAAAGGCGACGGCGCCCAAATTCACATTGAGGTGACATGAAATGCCTTACACGCAAAAATCCAAAAGCCACGAACAGAAGCTGATATTGATCTTCATGTCCATCATACATTGACGAAAAGAAGCTGCAAAACCACCGATTAAATGAATTAGTTAGTCTCCCGTTTTTTTTGAAAAAAATTAAATGGAAACATATATTACAACGTGTTCGTACACTTAGTGTATATGAACAGAAAATTTCAGATCTATCGTTGTTAGCTGTTATCCATGCATCTTTCGCTTGTTATGAATATTTCTCAACGATTGTGCATTCTTCAACCAACTATTGGATTAACTTTGACTATAGGTACTATGTTACGTGCAGGTGGTGGCATGGCATGTAAGAGGTTGCTGGAAGAACACAGAACGTGTGAGACTAGCTTTTCTTAGTGGATAAGTCTGATGAACTGGTTTTAGTTGTCAGAAGTTTATCTCTTTGAATCTTCTTTCCCCACTGAAAATCTATTCTTCAAAATTATTCGTAACATACTATTTATTCTTTTTGTATAAAATTTAAATAGATCTCCATTTTTTCCCTCAAAACAAAAATAGATCTCCATTTTTTTAATCTTTATGATTTAATATTTGAAGGTAATATTTGTTTAAAAAAGCTTCTTGAATTTTATTTTAATAAGAATTAATATTAATAGTTAATATAAATAAAATTAATATATTAACATCAAAATGTTCATGATTTACACATCAAAAATTAAAATTTTTTAGAATTAGTTTGTATTTTTATTATTTAATCATAAATATAGGTTTTGTTTGGTAAATGACTGATCTAACTATTTTTACTTTTTAGCATACTGAGAGATATTTAGTTGTTTGACCATTTAAAACAATTGATAATCATATTTGATAATTAGTCGATTGGGTTGACGGATTGAACTCAATTCGTTGTTGTTAAAAATGCTAATATGATGAGCGTTTTACTTTAGCGGCTGAGAAATTAAGGAATGAAAAGATA
>JANZXV010000002.1:10845278-10855282 GCA_027576455.1 Erythroxylum roigii
ATCGAATAGGCCTACAACAACGAAGAATAACTATAACAAGAATGATGTAAAAGTATATTGACGTCCAGACATAAAATGTCCACTTCCAATTCCTTATCAGTGCTTTTATCCATGGTAGCTTAGAGTTCACCAGGATTTCTGCTTCATAAAACTGTGGGAGGAATGAAGTTCCAGCCCTCGGATACATGATTATTTTTATGAATTTGGTCGTCGGGTATCTTTCTTTGTGCTTAATTATTTGGATCGATATCTTCTGCATTTCTTCAGCAATTCCAATGAGTATGGGAACACTCATCAAAAGAGTTCGTGCAAGCCGAACAGGAGGGCTTCTGAATGGCAACATGCATGGCTGGCCTGATTTTGCAGTCACGTCTCCATTGACTGATATAAGCTCTGAGGTTAACTGGTGATACAGCAGTATGTTCCTAATCAGTCATAGTGCACTAGATATTTCAACAATAAAGCAAAACATAGATTAACTGATGGTCTCCATCTAAATTCGACAGTCTTTCGATGAAGATCAAAACTAATTGGCTAAACTCTACAAAGCCTTGTACCTTAGCCATCTACCGAACCCACAGAAAATTTCCCCCAAGAAAATAAATGTTGATATGAGAATAAACAATGTACAAGTAGCACAGATGACAGAGAAAACCATCAAACCATCCCTCCAAGCATAACCATTCGAAAAACTTCACGAAATTAAAGATTTAGACAGACAAGAAGGTGATTCATGTTACCTGAAAAACCCCAATTTGTCTATTGAAATCAGAGTCAGGCAACAAAAGAGCCAGAGAGACTTGAAATGTGTGGCCAACTAGAATGCCCACATACTTCTTCTTGAAGCCCCCATCAACCCCACTAAGATGAACGATAGCTTTAGGGTTGGTTCAGTTGGATTTTGTCGGGGCTGAACGTGGTTGTCCAAATCCATGATTCTGATTGTTTCCGACTGTAGAATACCTGCAAAATAGATAAGGCACATCGGGGTTGGTCCCCGGAAGGCCCCTCCGACACTCAAGTTAGTCTTTTTGGTGGAAAATCAGTCATAGAGAACAGAGAGAGTGCTAGGGCTTTTTGCCTCATACCTGAATCAAGGTGAAATTGTACCTTATATAGGAGGTTCCCGCTAGGTTTAGGTCATTGTACGTAAGTGAGAGGTTGGCAATTACAAGTGGGCCGTGGATATGTGGACCTGAGCTTGGGCCTAGAATAGCCGACCCAACCAGACTCGATTTTGGATCTATGCCTGTGGCCTGCACTGCGCCCACCCCAGATCTTATGGAACCCGATCTTCTATACCATAATCAAAAGTCTCCCTATTCTCAAAGTGTTTTCATCTTTTCATTGTAATAAATAAAACAAATTGGATGGCTAAGAAGGCTTTGGAATAGAAGAATAGGGTGGAGGGGAACAGAAGATTTGTTCCCCCTGCACCCTGCCTTGTAGTGCTCCCCACTCATATACTTGTATTGTTTGTTTCAAATAAAAAATGATTACACACACCATGGGTAGGCATCAGATCGCTTGTCCCACTAACACTAGTCCTCTTCTCTTCCACAATTAAAACGTCAACGTTTTAATAAAACCCAACTACCCAAGGCCTTAGCTTCGCTCTTGCCTGAGCTAAACCGATTTGTTGTCTTTCTTTGATTTTGCTTCTTGCCTCAACTCTTTCCTTTCCCTTTTGGGTTAATTTATGGAACATCTCCGTCCTAGATCGAGTTTTGGGGTTCTTAAAGGCTAAGGAATGTTCTTTTTAGACAAAGCTTTGTAATTTTGTTCTCCATCAACAATTAACTCATACAGTGGATGTGAACCCACTTCCTTTCCTTTTCTCTCCCACTCTCTCGCATACCTTCCTTCGACTCATCTCTTTTTGTCCCCCCTTTAAGGTTAATTCATGGAATGTCTCCCGACCCCTTGAGGAGAGAGTTTTTTTTCAGTTAGAGCAAAGATCATGGCTCGGGGCAGAAGAATGGTGGATTGACAGTTTCGATAAGGACAATTCATTGGAAGAAGCTCAAGACATAGATGCGGTTTTGGTTAATACAAATCAAGTTTATTTGTTCGTTAGTTGCTCACATTCTTTTGCAATCATATCTCAATTTATCTCTTTAATTGGAATAGTATTCTTTAATTTCCATTATTTTGAATTTTGATGATTAGGTGAAAGACTCCTATCTCTTATAAATTTTTTTTGGGTGAGTGCAATTTTATAAATGGTTTATAGATCTTGAATTGGCCTTAAAATTGGAGGCTGATAAAAATCACTTACTTGGCATACTGTCACATTGCGAGGGCTTGTTGTGAAATTTATTTCTCTGCCTTTCTTGTTTTTTTACTTGTAGATGGTAGAGAAATATCAGCATTATGTCAATACTTTGATAGAGAGGATACAGACATATGGTGATATACTTTGTCAGGCATGTTGATATCGATTTTTCATTTGTGGTTCCTTTTAAATTTTTTAGTATTCCATCAAGAAATTTTCATTATTGGCCTTTAATTTAAGTTTAATTGGTTTTTGATTTGTGATGGCTGAGGTCTGTTTGGATGTAGGTGGATGAAACACTTGACTTGTTTAATGAAATACAGCGTCAACATCAGGCAGTAGCTACAAAGACTAAACTCTTCATGATATCGTCTAGTGTTATTCCTTTCTCCTTTCTTTTTGTTGTTTGGTAATGTGCTAGAATGAGTTGCAATATCTTCATTATGGATTAGTCAAATTTTCTTATGCCAAGTACTGGAGACTTCAATTTAGGTTTTCTTGACATATTGGAAAAGGTCTGGCATTGAAAAGCTTAAAGGTTGTACTGATTTACCTTGTATTTCTCTAGAAATTCTTAACTGTATATATCTGGGGTATAAAAATGGTCTACAAGCCCACCTTGTGTCAAAGCTTAAGTGGAAATATCCAAAATGGATCTCAAGTACAATACAAATAGAATCCAATCCTCCTTCATTTCTTTGTAGTTTCTTTCATATTTTTGCTAGAATACTATTAGCAAGTTAGATGTAATTTTGTTTCCCATTCAGGACTCGCGTTAAGTTCTATGCTTTTACTTAATTATGATTGTGAATTTAAATTTTATCACAATATGTAACTTTATGCAATTTCGTAAAATAGATAATGTATTCTACAAAATCAAATTATATAGTTGTTATGTAATATACCTAAAGAAGTTAATCCTTTGGGTTTTCTGATATTCTTTTCAATTTCAGTTGGTTGAAAAGCAAAGATTGATTGAATTTGCTGATGCACTTCGAAGCAAGCTTTGATACTTTGATGAGTTGGAGATTGTAAGTTTGGATGCAAATACATTCTCAGTTTTAGTTGTTTTGAAGTTACTTTTCTGTCTTTGGCTTTATTCTAGCGACAATGTTATTTGTGGTGATCTGACTTGGCATTCAATTTTAGTTTCAGTTTCAGTTTTTCTTTTTCTTTTTCATTTCTGCACCTTACTGATAAAAGCCAACTTGGTTAGCAAGCTTGACTAGTAATCCTCTATGTTAGTTAGGGCATGAAATTCAAATTGAATTGGTAAAGATTCAGTTGGAAGATCGTTATGTAGATGAATGGCTATACTTTGTGACGGCGAAGAAGATTGATTCAATAGTTGCCGACTTCTTTTAGTTTTTGTAGTAGCTTCAATGACAAACCTATGCATATGGATCTCCTCTTTTCTGATTGACAGCCTAACCATATAATAGATCTTCTTGTTATTGGTCATCTGCATATGAATCCTAGAGCAATCATTTATGTTCTAGGAGTTCATTTCACTAATCATGAGGATGTCTTTGTTTGTTAAAATCTTGCTTATGATGGAGTTCAAACTCGTGCTGTTATATTGGATTATTTCTTTTGATGGACTTCAATTATGTGTAAAGCATCTTACATATTTCTACAAATTTTATTCTCCAAGCATAAGTGTGGGAAACGAGAAATTCCTGCCACTGCTGAAACAACTTGATGAGTGCATAGCACAAGTGAAGATTTTTCTTATAGCCATATGTGAGGCTACTTATCTACAGCATATAGTGGTAGCTTTTCTCTTGTTCTAAAGATATGGGACTGGATTATGATTTTTTTATTACATTAGGAATATTGAGAAAACCCCCACAATATGCAAAATCTAGTGTTTATTTACTCAAATTTTGACAACTCTAGGTATAGATATGGAGTCAGCACTGTAGCATTTGATTAGGAATATTTCAAAATTTTAAGGTTTATATCTAGTTCCATCATTTATTAAGCTAACATGTATAACCGTCTATAACCCTGGGTATGATCCGTTCTCATGTGCATTCAGTTCTAAAGGGAGCTTCTTCTCAGGTGAGCTTTAGCCAAAGCTTCAGTGAATGTGGATGTGATTTTTACCTTGCACTTTTACTTGTTTCTTTCATCAGGTCCAGGCAGTAATCCGAAGCACTAATAGCAATAAAACATCTATGTGCGATTCAAGTGTATAATTTTTTAAATGTTGTTAAAAGTTCTAACTACTATAATTTCTTTAGTTCAGTGTATAGGTAAATATACAAGTAGCAGTGGTCAGTGTTCAAAATAAATGGTATGCTCACTTGGATATGGAAAGATGTCACAAATGGCTAGGCTTTTGGCTGAAGGAAACTTATCACAAACTCTTTGCTGGTAAAGAAAAACATTGTAAGAATCATTTGTTATTTGCTAAGTGAATATAGTTTTGGATGTTTTAATATTGTACTCATATGACACTCGTTATTTGGCAGGGAATGTTAGTAAGCACTTGAGTTGTGCATTGTAGACTTACAATTGTATTGGTGACACGTGCATATCCGTGCTAGAATATTTATGGATATTTGTATCTACTGATGTATTAGAATGTTTAAACTTGAAAACCTTGACGGAAAATATACATCAGCTTGCGTATTAAGCTTAAAGTGAGGTATGGTGCTTATTATATATGTTACAACTCTTTTATTTATATATTTACGATTGCATCTGCAATTGAAAATGACTCATATAGTAATTATTGTAAAAGTAACAGAGGGAGTGTATCACTAATCCACTTTATTATGCACTTCATTTACTATATAATTGTAAAAAAGGTTCAGATAGTGATTATTGATTACTGTACCAGAAGGGCAAGCTTGAGTGCATAGCTGCAGATTTGTGATCTACCAAGGATATAAATGTATTGTTCTCTTAATATCGGCATGATAAAACAAAATAAAAACACAAGTAGCTGCTTGAATTTACTTCTAACAACTTATTCTGGTCTTTATCTTTATTTCATTTTACATAAATTTAAGCCTGAAAACTATGGATCAACATACTGAGTGCAGTCACATGTGGTTTTGATGATGGTCGATTTACTTTTGAGTTTGGTGATGGCATTGGTAACTCTTTGGAGGCGGTCCTTTGGAAAATTAAGAAATTGCACTCTCGAGTTTATAAGCTTAAGAATCAACTTGACATGACAATGACGAAAGATGCTGCCAAATTTTCTTCCTCAGAGAATTTGAGCCTTCTTGCAGCTTTGGATGCTAGACTAGCTTGGCTCCAAGTCCTACATTTTCAGCTGGCAATGGAGACGCAACTGGTATAACTTCTTGCTTCTCTTTGCTCTCTTTGGTGCATATTAAAGGAAACCAGGAGTTAAAGTCAATACATGTATTATAATTGTTTAGCTCATGAATTCAAAGATCCTTTGTGGTGATTATATTTATAGATTATGATTTATTCTCAAAATTGATTATTGTTGATTTGTTTTCAAGAATGTTACTTTCAAGATTATAACCTATAAAGACACAATTATATACAACCTAGTTTTTTTTCTATTCCACCATTCCACCATGAGTTTCTCACAGCTTCATTTATATTACAACTTTATTTACATTTTTGCTTTTGCTAATATTTTTCCCCATAATGCCATCCCTAAAAAAATAGAAGTCCAACATTCACTTTTTTTTTGTCCACACCATTATTAGAAGCTTAATGACAATCTTAATAATTAAACATTTCACACTTTAGACACAACGATTCGTCATTTATAGACGATACATAATAATGAGAATATAAAAATTATATAATAATGAGTATAAGAAAGAAATTGTCAATTTTCAGTAGGAAACAAAATATGCATCTCGTCGATAAAGGTGCACAAATTAACTTAAACATTATACTTTCTTTTCACTTTGTATTTACAAAACATGCCTCCTGTATATAGAACTAGACAATCATATGTCTTAATGAAACCACCTATATTTGCATTACTGTAGTTAACATTACCATATGGTTGTTGTGCCTATAAGAATCATAAAAAATAGTTTCATTAGTAAATTATAAACAAGTCACTAAACAAAATGCGTTATTAATAGTATTTTGCAAAAGATAAATAACAATTGGGATTTGGTCATGCCTATAGAAAATGGAACATCTTCAATATAATTTGTTTGACTTGAATTGGCAAAAACAACATATCATCAAAAATGTTAAAGAGTATATAATCAAAATACTTAGACTTATTGTTAAAACATTGACTCTTTTTTATTAAAAAGTACACAGGTACTTGAAGAAAATGTTTAGAAAAATAATATGGTTGGTGAATTTGAGCCATATTTAAGTTATCGATACAAACCTCAGTTCCTTGCATTTGATTTGCATATTGAAAAGGCAAAGAAAATTTAATGAGAAATTAAATAACACATGATTGGTGCAGTTTAAAATGCTAATCAAACCTCAATTTGATTATCTCTTTAATACGAAATTGTATATTAAGTTCGTGTAGTTTGAAAGTTTTCTCTCAGACCTTGTCTCACCCAAAAAAAGGGGGAAAATAGCATTATATAAGGGACATAAAATTGAAGAATATTAAAAAAAATTTAATCAAAGCTCAAGATTAAATGGAAATGTTGGTGCTGAGAATGTGACATTTGTTGGAGCAATTTGAACATTTTCTGTTATACCTTGTCTTACCTATAAATTAGGAAAAACAAATTAATATCATTATATAAGGGACATGGAATTCAAGAATTAAACAATTAACAAATAAAACCTCAAGATAAATGGTAATGTTGGTGCTGCAATTGTAAGATTTGCTAGAGGACGAACTTTTTTAGTTGATTTCCTTTTTTCAAAGCCTTCTCCAAGCCACTCCTCAATTTCTTACTTGAAACAATTTTCTTTTTGATTTTGATTCCTTTAATTCCAATATTGTTTTTTTCACGAATTTCAATCCCATTTTGGTTCAAGTGATCTGTTATACACTTGAATATTGAACCATCTCTTCAACTTGTAATCTAACATTGGAGCTCGTGTTCGAGTGTTAGACAATTGATCCATTACTTTATAGTCTAGCATCCATAAGTTCCAACATCTTCAAAGTACAATCTTTAACAATTTTGTAAGTCCCTTCACTCTCAGATGGGTTTGTAACCAATTGAACATATAGCTTACATAATTCTTTATACCGCATACTTTGACATATCTTGGGATCCAAATTGTTTATGCTGATTCCTGAATTTTCAGCTCCCACAAATCCAAGTTTTGCTTTACGTGTCCACTTTTAATATGTACTGACTTGGGATCTCCATAATATTCTTCACAGTAAAAACTTTCAAAACAAGACAACATAAAATTCCAACAAACTCAAATTTTCTACAGCTACAATCAACTTTTCCATTTATGAATCATAAGTAACTGTATGGTAATAACTCTTTTTATGAGGGGCAATTTGATATTTTGTGATTCATCCAACCTCCCCAAAACTTTCAATACAACAATTATGAGACTTATAATACTCATTTTGAAAGCACTTGAACACCTCAAGAGTATAAACACTTGATAACTGACATACCTCTTGACAACACTATTCATGCCCTCTCTTCTTTGTAATGTCGTCATGCTGCACAAAACATTTGTCTTTCATATATTAAAGCCTATTTTTATTTATCCCAAACATACGCCTCAACCAAATTGTCTTCAAGTCCATATTTGCACAGCATCTCATTCTATGCATTTACAAAATCTTCTTCTTCTTCAAAATCATATATGCATTAGATAAAATCCTAAAAAAATCTTTGAATTAAGAGAAAACACCACTTAAATGGATGGCCATTACTGCATCTTGGTCTATAAAAATAGTTTTAGGTCTTTTATCACGCATAGTTTTCACAAAAGTATCAAATAACTATTCACATGTGACAGATTCTCATTATATAACAATGCAACACCAAAGATTGTAGTTTGCTTGTAGTGATTTACACCTACAAGCAATGCAAGAAGACAACCTTCATTGTTCTTCCTGTAAGTTGTGTCAAAACAAACCACATCACCAAAATTTGAGTAATCTGCTCTCATCTTTGCATATGACTAGAAAATGTTGGATATTAAATCATCTTCATCAACGTGGATAACATAAAAAAATTTCGGATCATCAAATTTCATTTTACACAAATATTCCAGAACACCTCCTGTATTGCGTCTTTTCGCATCTCTCATTTTTTAAGACCGTAAGTAATTTCTATAATCCTCTAGTGTAAAACCTAAACTTTTCTGTAATCATCTAGTGTGAAACCTAAATTTTCTCAACCACTTACTTGCCTAACGATGACATCATAAGATGCTTTTGGTGGGATTCTTATGTCATTTGTCATTTCAATTTGCATTGCTGTAGATTGTCATTTCAATTTGCATTGTTGTAGATAAACTTATCTTTCGGTGATATCTGTGTAAGTGCGTCTTGTTTGGACTTGAGAGGTAGTGATTATGCTCTTCAATAAACTGAACCACACAGATTTTTTGCTTCTTCGATGGTTGACTCTCATTTTAGCTTCACAACCAACCCTTGTTTCATGTCATTTTGCTCTCACATAAATATCTCGTTTGTCTTTTCCTTGTTTACCTTCAACACCACAACAAAACATTCTGTCAATGAAGTTTCTGGATTTATCTCTGTATTTTTTCCTTTTCCTTCTCCCAAACCCGACTTCTTTAGCATATGCCAAATAGAATTGGTAAGCATCTTCTTCTGTTTTAAACTCCATTACAATTTTTTGTATTAATTATTTGGATACTTCACTTGAGCCAATAGCTTGCAAATCCTGATTAATGTTTAAACTCATGACAACTACAAGCTCATCTTCACCTTCACTCCTGCCAACTTCATTATCATTCGCAAAATTTAACTGATGACAAGACAAAGATACACGCGCTATTAAATTATTAGCTTTGATCTTGAAGTAAAAACCTAAAAAATAAATAAAAATTGGAAATGGATTCTTCATTTTTATGATATAGAGAAACATTAAATGTAGAATTAACAATTTAATTAAGAAGCAAAAAATAAATCCTTTAGTATTAAACTTAAATAAATATCTAACAATTGGTGCTAAACAAATTGTTTAAAAAATGTTTGGTTTCTTCGTTTGGCATTACCGCGTATTGGTAAACTAGAAACAAAAGGAAAGGAAAAGGAAAAGGCATCGACCTCACTAAAGCTAGAATAGAGTCAATTGATACACAACAAAAATGGATTTTAATAAAACAACGTCATATTTTGATGGAACAAGGTTGAAAAAGATTTATTGAAACAAAGAAACCAAATTGTCACTCACGATCACTGAAACAATCTATCTCTTTTAAAGAAGTAAAATAAAAGTTACTTCCTTTTTTCATCACAATCAATTAAGGGGGTGCTTGGTTGATAGGTTTGGGAAGGGATTAATGGGTAAGGAATAAAAAGTGAGTGGTTGGTTGTTAATTATCATTATAGGGGGAATAGTATGATATCCCACTTCTAAGGAATCCTCCATACCCTCTATTTAGTAGAGGAATGAAACTCATTCCTTAGTAGTGGCTCTTTTTTTAAAAATATTTTTAATATTAATTAATTACATTATAATTAATTAAAGTATAATTAATTAGTTACAATATAGTTAATCAATTATAATTCATTCATTAATTAAAAATTGTAATTAATTAATAAAAATATAAATAAAATTAATTAATTAGTTACAAT
>JANZXV010000002.1:10888546-10905075 GCA_027576455.1 Erythroxylum roigii
ATTTTATAATTTTAAAAATTAAATAAAATAACTATACAAAACCAACTTCGATGGGTAGGGTAGTCATGATATTGGTCTTATCGATTTATAATACAACAACAACAATTAAAAAAAATATTATTAGAGGGTCACTTAGTTCAAATTGAGTACAAATAATAATAAGAATAAAAATTAATATAATAAAAAATGAGAATAAATATAATTAACTCTTATATTATTACACGAGCAGACATCAAAATCTAAATCAGATTACATTATAAGGGAAAAATATAAATTAAAAAATGTAAGAGTTTATTAAACAGGAAACAAAAATATATAATTCTCCCTACCCCCAGCCTCTCACGAATCAATCGAAGCTGGCACCGGCCGCCATCACCGCCACGAAACTGTGAGTCCTCCACCGTCGAAGATACCGCCGTCAAGCCTCGCCAGTCGCCATCATTGTTTTTCCCATTATTTTTTGGCCAGTCACCGCCGTCAGTCCTCCATCTGTTTCGCGTGGGGCTGTCACCGCCACGATGCATCGCCAGTTGCCCCTCCTCCTCCGTTGCAAATTACACGTGATTCAGGGTATACTCATTTATAGTTTTCTTGTACATTGGTTCTCAACCAAAGATGATTCAGAGATGAGTTTATACGAAGATGAGTTCTTTTAAGTGCAAAAAACATGATTCCAAAGCTTAATGTATCATTGTATGCAATTTTTTCCTGATCAAATTTGCCTTTTTAATGAAATTCTCGCCCTTGCTAATTGTCTGCAATTTTGTTCATTAACAAGTATTTTCAAAATGCAAATCGTCCGTCTTAGTTTCTGATTATGTTTATAACACTATGCTTCTTTACTGGAGTTCTATTGAAGTTTTGAGTTTTAGTTGGCATCCATAGAAGTTTTTATGTGTCTTTCTTGGAGTTCTCTTGAAGTTTGAGTTTTAGTTTGCATCTATGGAAGGATTTTTTTTTTTCCTGGAGTTCTATTGAAGTTTGAGTTTTAGTTTGCATCGATGGAAGGAGTTCTGTAAGCAAAATTCGTTTCATATTCTCATGCTGAATCTGCCCGTCTTCTCTATGTACAACTCATTCAGTTATTTAAGGGACTATTTTGTCATTTCAAAAAAATTATTTAAAATGGTACTCGGTATTGATCGATATCGATATTGCACCGTACCAATACCAAAATTGTTACAAGTTCCAGTATGGTATTCACAACTTTGGATCAGACTTTTCCCCTCCAAGCAATCAAAGAATCTCCTCCAATTCAGTTAAACGATCTTCAGATTCTCTAGTTTTTACTTATTGTGTTTGATTTCAGTAAATAATGGTATTATTTACATTGGTGTAATTTGATAAATCTGGTTTAGTTTTGCTTCTCCAACTCTGCTTTGGGTTATATTTACTTCACTATCTCACACACAAACATAAATACTGTCATCACCAGACATTCTTGAAACTGAAACTATTTTATTAGCTGAAGAATTATCACTGAAATGAAGATATTGTACTACTATTAACTCCATCACTTGCCCCTTTGGTTTTCTCGAATGGTGTTCATTGGTAGCATCTTCACTGCCTATTCAAAGTCTTTGCCATTCCAATCACAGTGTCATATATGATTGGAATGGCACACTATTAATAATCCTTAAAAGGCTCTTCTTTTGATGTGGCTGGAATTGCGAACTATTAAAA
The DNA here is from genome assembly GCA_027576455.1 of Erythroxylum roigii. Classification (NCBI taxonomy): domain Eukaryota; kingdom Viridiplantae; phylum Streptophyta; class Magnoliopsida; order Malpighiales; family Erythroxylaceae; genus Erythroxylum; species Erythroxylum roigii. The sequence goes on from JANZXV010000002.1 coordinate 10,890,230, forward strand.
CCTGTAAAAAAGTTCTTCTTCCAATGCGATTGGAATTGCAAACTATTAATACCCATAAAAAGCTCTTCTTTCAATACTATCTGTTACTATTTATGTTGAAATCTCAAAATCAACAATCTCACTTGCCAGTTTGCTTACAAAATCTACCCTTTCATGGTTTTTATTTTTGCGCTCGATTGAATGGAAAATTTTGACTAGATCTATCATGTAGAGAAGATGACAGTTGATTGTTTCACTTGATTAGTTTCCTTTTTAATAGTGGTGTTACTCAGTTCTATTCCATGTAAACATATAATCTTTGCTTGGTCTCCCTTGTTTCTAAATATCATCTGTTTTTTTTTGGTCAGATGCGCTGATTACATTGAAATTGGTTCATTTTCTTATCATATAGGCAGATGGTAGTTTATAGTGTGTGTCTGTGACCTTTGTAGGTTCGTGAAACACTCTTGTAAGAATTCAATTGGTGCAAGGCATTTCCAGCATCTATTGGTATCGATGAAGTTTGTAAGTCTCTTTATAACTCTTTTGCATTCAGCCAATATCTAGCTTGTCTTATTTAAGGGTTTATCAATCGTAATGCTTGTGCAGACTTGTTTGAACAAAGGTAGCGGATATTATTTTCCACCATCTTACATTCTTGATGTGAGTGGGTTTAGGATATTGCTCGATTGCCCATTGGACCTTTCAGCCCTCACAATCTTTTCGCCTCTTACTACTCAGTTTCATCCCCAATTTGTCAATGAAAGTTCTCGTTATTCATCCATGGATATGGAATTCGAGATTCACAAGAGGCAGAAAATTGAACAGCCTCTTGATAGGGGAAATTTTATCCGTGCAGAGCCTTGGTACAAGACTGTGACGAACTTACATCTATGGGATCCTTCTTCTATTGACATTGTGCTCATTTCAAGCATGACGGGCATGCTTGGCTTGCCATTTTTGACTCGAAACAAGGGGTTTTCTGCCAAGGTAACCAATATAGTCTAACTTTTTCTTTTGCTTTCAAATAATTCGTGAAATATTAATGTTTAAAACTTATCTTGTATCCCAATCTTACTACATGACTAAACTTTTGTGTTTGGCTGGTTCAGATATATGCAACTGAAGCAACAGCAAGTCTTGGTCAACTTATGATGAAGGATCTTGTCTCAATGCATTCGGAATTTGTGCACATTTACGGATTAGAACCCAATTTTCCTCAATGGTTGAAGTGGGAAGAGCTTGAATTGCTTCCATCACCTCTAAAGGATATAGCTTTTGGCAAAGATGGACTGGAGCTGGGTGGATGGACGCCATTGTACAGGTATTGGGGCTGCGGGGCTTATCTTGAAGAGCCTTATGGTTAATATCTTTTAGTTGAGATTTAATACAGATTTTTCTGATGCATGGGTACATGAGAATAGTTTTTATGCTTCTAACATGCTCTTATTTTGACAAGCTCATGGACAAGATAATTTAAGTTGGAAATAAGTATAAATTTTTTGTATTTTTGATCAAGGAAACAAGTGCAACATCATATGGCAATTAGAAAGTCATAAATGCCTCTTAGATGTTTATGCTGCTGTTTTAAAGTTCATGGAAACTCACTTCCCCGTGTCTACTGGGGTCCCTCATCCTCTCCCTCTCTTGAATCCGAATCATGATCCATTAGGGGTTTTGCCATCTGTGCTGTCACCTTCAGTAGATTGGATATGAACAGAGGTTTACAAACAATAGTTATATTCTAAATAACAGTAAATAACAACTCTATTTGTTGTCATGTTTTTTTTGAAGAAGTATTTGTTGTCATGTTACCAATCTCAGATTGACATGTGCTTGGTGTTATCTTATACTGGTGTCTGAATGATTAGTTTCATCTACTTAGTGTATTCTTTGTTCAATTAATAGCATTTGCTTATGTTAGTAACATTGTAGATGGGAATTTTTTTACAGCTCAGAAGATGTGCAAGTTTGCATACAAAAGGTTGAAATGGTCAAATATGCAGAAGAAACCTGTTACAATGGGGCATTAATCTTAAAGGCATTCAGCTCTGGCTTAGAAATTGGCTCGTGTAATTGGACTATTGACAGCGCAGATGCAGATATTGCATCTGTTTCAAGCTCAATGTTTGCCTCCAATGTTGCAGCAGAGTTCAATTATCATGCTCTGCAAGGAAAGGACCTGATATTGTACTCAGATTTCTCAGCTAATGAAAACATGGAAGATGTCGAACATGGCAATAAATACAATGCTCCAACTATGGATCCTTTGTCAACTCTCAAGTAACATCACTGACTATTGTTTTCTGGGTTCTGGTGGAAATTTTACTCTTTTGGTACTGCTTCTGTTTCATAGTATGTTGGTTGTTCTAGAAAACTGTCTGATTTTCTGCCTTCTGTATTTGACATTGCAGTGACAGCACGGTTGATTGTAAAAGTGTAGATGAATGTTTATTGAACAGTGAAGAACTGTTAGAGGAAAGAGATAAGCTAGCTTTTGTATGCTCTTGTGTTGTGGATTCTGTTAGAGCTGGGGGTTCAGTTCTTGTTGCTTTAGTTCAACCTTCAATTTCTCTTCAACTATTGGAGCAGATACCAGATTATCTTGAATCTTCTGCTATGAGGGTAAATTTTATCTTGCATTTCTTCGTAGTTTTGAGCAAGAGTTTAGTCATGAGGCTAGTAGGATCTTGCCTCCTTAAATCTGAGGCTAATCAAATTCTTCATCTGGTTCTAGGTCCCTGTTTATGTTATTTCTTCTATAGCGTCTGAACTTCTAGCGTTCACCAACATCGTACCAGAATGGTTATGCAAGCAACGACAAGAGAAGGTCCCACTTTTACGTATTTCTGGTTCCTTTCAACGGAGCTGTAGTGCATTAAAATTGAAACACATTTTTGTTTGTCCTTTTGATGGTAGGACAGCTGTTTTCGTGTCAGTCGTTGTTTTCATATGCCCAGCACTTGAAGGAGAAAAAACTTCATCTATTTCCTAGTATTCATTCTACTGAACTGCTGTAAGATATACCTGACTTGACTCTTTTTATGTTGATGTTTTTGTAGATAGAACTAGACTAAGTCGTTTGTGGAAGATATTTCTAAATCTCCACTTCAAGGGGAATTTTTTAGATATTTGTGTCTAGTGATTTGGAAGAAGTCTTTCATTCTTAGTTCTTAATTCTACATGTGTAAGTATGTTGAAAGGCATGTACTCCTTGTGATAGATGTGAACTTAATACCAATTGGAGTTCTTAATTTGAAGTTATTTGAATATGTGTGATACTCTTTTAGTTATATGTTCGCATTGACCTAGTTTGACAAAAATTCATCTGTGAAAGTTGACTTCCTATACCCAGTTGTTTATATTAAATGCTTCTACAATAAGTATGCTTCTTGATGTTCTTGCAAAATTTTGTTGGTTAGAACTCAAGCTCACGATATTTGCTTAGAACCAATTGGCAGGAGCCATGTATCATATTTGCCTCTCACTGGAGCTTGCGTCTTGGTCCTGTTGTCCATTTGCTTCAACGTTGGCACGGTGACAGAAACTCTTTACTTGTTTTAGAGGTGCTTAGTTGAGGTTCCCTATTAGAGAGACTCATGGATTTCTATATATTTAATGAGGCCAAATGGTTAAGTTATGATTTAATAGGTGTTAATTTGAAGAAATGTGTAGGTGCTGAGATGTCTCTCTTGCCTTTCAAGCCGATGGAGATGAAGGTTCTTGAGTGCTCGTTCCAATCTGGAATAAGGTGAGAACACATGTATCTAAGTCTAAATGTCACTCAGAGACTTCTTCTGTGAAGATTTGGGATATATATATATTGCTTGCTTTCTTTGTTGCATTTCAGTTCTTTAGGCTTCTGTTTCTATTGTAGGGACAATGCTTGTTTAAACACTTGTGCTTCCGTTTTAAAATCTATTCAGCTTGGCTTAGTTTTTTTTCTTTTCCTCACAAAATTGAACTTTTCCTTTTCCCATGTTGGGTTGCTAGATAGCTTAAGGGAAAATGAAAGGCAAATTAAGGAAATTGCTTATTTGTGGTTATTATGTTTAAGGTTTGAAATTAACTATTACATTGGTTATGATCTATTCTTTACAGGCTGCGAAAGACTCGTCATTTACTGGACATATTGCAGCCTAAAATTCTTCTGGTAATTGCATTATATTATATTTCTTTTGCTCTCCCACTCATTAATTTTAACCATGCCAACCCCACACCCCAGCGGAAAAAATCACAAATGCACTCTTAATATCTATCCCCAATCAGAAAAGAAAGTATTAGAGGAGAGAGAGAGCGAGGATTCTTTCAATTCTTTATATGAATTTTTTGAACAGTTTCCAGGGGATTTCAAGGAGAAGATCAAATTTTCAAGTTCCAGTTCACATTCTTTTTCGGTTCTCTATTTTACTGAAAATGATACCCTAGATGTACCGAGGATGAAAGGGAGCTTTGATATGGAGATTGAGGCAGAGTTGGCTACCCGGTTTGTGTGGAAAAAGCTGACACAGGATGACATAGATATTGCAAGGCTAGAAGGTCAACTATATGTCAGTCAAGGCAAACACCAGTTGCTCTTGGAAAACAAATTGGCAAGCACAGTGCAGAGTAAGTCACTCGTGAATAGGGTTATGCCAGATCTGGAGAGACTTCTTGTTGTGTTGTCGAACATGGGCATTAACGCATCTATAGATAAGTCGTTGAGTGATGCTGAGGTGGAATGTGCTGGTGTTGTACAAGTCAAAGATCCAACTAATGCAAAGATAGAATTTCACTCAACAAAGATTATTGTCACTGCTCCTGATGAGAATTTAGCTAAACTTATTTCTGAAGCTATTACTAGGATTTTGGATGAGTAGAAGAAGGATGGCTTGAGCTTATTAAGCATTATTAATCACTTGGTTCTTTGACTCGAGTGCAAAATGATTTTGCAGGCAGATAGCTTACTGTTTGACCTGTTATAAATGTTACAGCTGAATTGAAGATCATCTGAGCCAAATTGAACTGCTTTTAATGCATATATATGATCCGACGCCTAGTCAGAGATGACCTCGTGCCATGTTTACGCACTGGTAGACAGTTTGCTAAAAATGCCATCTGTGTTTGATTTGTCAAGGAGATGAACAAGTCTTCGTAATCTTTGTTGTGCTTAGCTATGACTTCTATTTGAGTCCTTGGATAGCAACGGGCTGGCTCCAAGGCGTGGCCCGAGCCATGCATATCAGATTTCTTTTCAAACTTAACATGTACATGATATGCACGGGAGTACAGATGGAATGGAGAGAATAGGTCATTTTCATTTCTTTTCAAACTTAACATGTACATGATATGCACGGGAGTACAGATGGAATGGAGAGAATAGGTCATTTTTACCCCTTAAACTGGTTGTTGAATCATATTTGGTACTTGGGATTTCTCAGTCAAATGAGGAAATCTGAAGCTAGTTTTATGTTTTGACTAGTTCCGGTTTTAAAGTGGAGTTGTTACAGGTTGGAAGCAACCATGATACAAAATCATATTTGTATGAAATGTAAGGTAAGAAACATATTTACCTTCTATAAGGTAATTCGTGTATTTCCTACTTATTTTGGCACTCTCCTACAGATAGGGGAAGGGCTAGGATTTCATAATTGATTTAGTTGACAAAGATATGTATGATGAAGTAGCTAATGCAAAGGCAGGTACGGTTGAGTTAGTGTAAGAATGCAGCAATTATGGAGAGTGAAAGAGGCTTTGGTAAGAGAGAACACGCGGCGGAATGAGAAAGTAAAGTACTGTAGTTCCATTTCCATGTTTTTGCGAAAGATAAGGACTAGTACTTGTTTTCGTGGGTTTTTTGGTAGGTGCACTTCTTTATCATTGTTACGATGATAATCTAAAATCTTATATTAGAGTGCATAATTATAATTATGGGACTGTTAAATTTAGAGCCTGTCTTCTCTGCATCCAACATTTGTTTCTGTACATGATCTTTCGATTTGTCGATGACATAAGGATATAGCGAGTGGGCTTAGCATTCAAGATTGAGAAACTTGGGAGGCCTATGAAATATGGATAGCAAACGATATATTTATTGGCATACAAATTTTTACAGCGAAAGCAAAAGCAAAAGCAAAAGCGTACGTTTTTAATGGATACTCTCACAAGGCAGATGCTATAAACACGGATTTATCGTTGGGCGAGGCCTTGAGCATCTTATTAAGCTCTGCCTCGAAACGTTCCATGGCATCAGATGGCAAGCAAATTGGCATCACTATTCCTTTCTCTCCTTTTCTATTCTTGAAGGGTATGTAAAAACTTGCAACTCCGGGAATGGCCCCAACACCACCCTTTGCGGGTCCGCCGTACACCGCCTTGCCCCAACCGAAGTCCACATCTCCGAATCCTGCATGTGTCACGTCTGACACAAGATAGGTCCTCACCACTGTAAAGTGGGGTCTGCCCTTTATCACCATAAGATCGGCTAGCGACTGCATGTACTCCTCCGTCACCTCTGCCTTTGCTTTTCTCACAAGTTCCAATGCATAGCCTATTGGGTTGCAACAGATGTTACCAGCTGTCGCCACCGCCACTGGAAATGCAAAGGCGTTGCCGTAGAATCCTTCTGGTAATGGTGTGTTAAACCTGGCACGTGCGTTGACTATGCATACCATGCGCATCACTTCGTCGGGGTCTGGCCGGATGGCAGCAGTGCGGCATTTCCAGAGACATGCAGTTAACAACTCGAAGTTGGAGCAGCGGCGAAGGCTCGGCGGCGCGAAGCTTCTTAGGGCAGCCACTTCAGCGGGGCCGAAGAAGAACGAGCGATGGGCCATGTCGTCCAGTGGAATAATAGTCCCTTTTGTGTCGACCACTTCCTCGTACTCCGGGTGCTTGCAAGTCACGCGCGGTGGACTACGTGCCTGCAACACATGGCGTTCCCATACTGGCGGAACTGATGGTGCCTGTTCTCCACGTGCCATCTCGCTTAGGGCCGTCATGAATTGGACAAGACCCGGCGCGTCGCACATAGTGTGGTTTAGGCGTAGAGCGAAGATGAGGCCACCGCATTTAAGACGCGTCACCTGTCAAAATTTGCAATAAAAAAATTAATGTCATTACTAATTTAATATAATATTATTTATCAGTTCCATCTGTAATCAATATTAAACTTGTATTTTATTAAAATATTATTTTTACTTCTCTCATGTTTCATATATATTTAAATTAGATTAATAATCGTAAAAGAGCGTTCTCCTCTCGACACACACACCAAACTATAGCTAGGTTTAGATCCAGAAAACTGAAAATAGAGATTGGCCCATTGAGAAGACGACAGATATAAATGTGACGTACTGGTGGGGTTCATAGATAGTTAAGGAAATAAATAGTACAAGTACCTGAATGAGCAGCAGAGGGCAGTTGAGCACTCCACTAGAGCCAGGGACGTCGAAGAGAAGCTCCTCCAAGCCGGGGAACGGAGGTTGAAGAACATCACCGAACTCCTGGAGGGTCACGTCAGCGTCTGCCTCGATAAAAATGATACCTTCACCAGTGCACTCCACCATAAGCTTACGCTTAGGCCCTTCCCTGAGCCTACCAGCAAAGGGATAGTAAAACACCAATGTTTTGGCAAGCGCCTCGCGGATGACCTTTACAGGGTCTTTTCCTTGCATGGAAGGGTCATAACGGTAGAATTGTATGACTGGAATTTGGAACCGGAGCCCCTCTTGGTCATCAATGTCCGACAGGGCCTTGAACTCATGTGGGGTGGCCTTAGCCGGAGTGATTAGCTCCGGTTCTCGTCGGTTCACCTTGAAGACTAGGGAAGTAGGAGACGGTGCCATTTATGTTATAGGAAGAACAAAAAGTGTGAGAAAGGTAGTCTGATTCTGTGGTCTATAGTGCGAGAATAGATGCCTAAAGATGGCTGTGTATTTATAATGGAGGATGATATGGAATGGATGATATAGGTAAGCTGTGGTTTTGTTATTAACTTATTTTCCTGATCTTTTTAGTTTTTACATCTTAATTTCTCTAGATTATGACACTTCGTAAAAGATATCTTTTTTTAATCAATATTGCATTTTACAATTGCATTCAATTTAAAATATATATCGGAATTTAATTTAGTCTTGCATTAGCGTTCAATTTTATTGTCAAAGTATATTAAAATTATATTTCAGTTATCCAGACTATATATATAATAACATATTAGTTATCAAATCGCATAAATATGTAACATTAAATTTAGTTTAAATTGCAAAATGTTTTTTGAAAAATAATAAATCACTTGAAATCTTTGTCCACTTAATCCAAAGGATAGGTGTAAGTACCGGAGGATGTAGTTTTCTTTTGAGTTGTTTTTGTCGAACTATGCTAACAACAGTTAATTTTTCCAAAAAAATGCAAACAAAAAATTAAAAATAAACCGAACAAATTAACAACCAAAATTTGGTAACGTAGTTATAGCACACCTAGCCTACATTGGGGCTCCTACACAACTTAATCACTTTCTCGGAAGTACAGTAGTTTTACACAAGGCTTTACTAAGTCGGCATCACTCACCTTTTAACACTATCCACTTATCCTTACACTCCGTGAAAGTGTTTCACTTCTAATAATACGACCATCTTGTACTAACCTTAATAAAGGATTTTTGTACCAATAATTGATAATAAAGAGGATATTAAAAGAACTCAAGTGATTGAATCTAAAGTAACATAATCAAAGAAAATAGTTAAGATAAAAACACTCCCCTAAATTTGCAACTTTATCAAGCCGAAACCATGAGAAGTTGTTCAACAAGAATTTTGCTGCAAACCTTTAAAATAATTATTGAAACATCCCACGCATAGCAGCCCCAAAGCTTATCAAATGAACAAGGGTTTCATCACTGAAACCTCACAAAAATACAATTGCAACTACACCCATATGTTAGACGTTTTTCACTCAAAAACAATATCTAAATAGTCCAGAAATTCACACACACAGTGGTGAAAAACACAACTGCCAAAGATGGATCATATCAATGAAAAATCCAACTACCAAAGATAGCTACAATCATCAAAATAGGTTGCCAAAGATATCTCCAAAATCACCAAAAATAATATGTACATTATCTTTAATAAGACATGGTGATTTTATTCCAAATAAATCCTATATTCTCCAAAATGTTATCCTTCACTCTATCTTATCTTCAAGAATCACACACAAGATAAATTTCTTACCATAATGATAATCCAAATATATCTAATTACAAATAATGCCCAAAATAATTAAAAAGATATCTTAACAATCTTCCCCTTTTTTACTTTATTTGTCACATATAAGGACTCACCCTTAATATGATAATCAAATACTCCTCCTGAATTGACATAACAATGAGTTCCAAGTAGTATCAAAGTCAATAACAAAGGTTAAGTTCACAAGCGACGGAAAATAGCGAAATAAACAATAATCCAACCATCCAAGTTTCTCTCCCTTGGGATAAAAAGATGCCAAAACAAAGAATGCTTTCAAAGCAAACAATCTCAGCAAATAAGGAGACATGAAAATGAGCAGTAGATGCATTGAAAGAATCATAAGCAGCAGCCGAAGGCCAAGATGATAATTTACCACCAATTAATAATAAACATGCTAGTATATCGTTACTCATTTCAATTCCATTCTCATAAGTCTGCTCCCTAATTAAATTCATAAATCCCAAAAATGCATTCAATGAATTAGAACCAAACCTAGTCAATCTCTCCTTCACATAAACTATATGAAAGCATAAAGTTGTCTCATCCAAAACTCCTTTATCCAAATTGTAGTAAAATTCTCGCACCAACTCAACATCAAAATGTTATTGCAATACAAAAACATGTAACAAATTACTCTCAATCAACAAAGCTTCCATATTAAATTGTTTATTCTCAACTAAATTTATAGGACGATCAAGAACAAATCAGATTGAAGCGAGAGTATCCCATCGTTGTTGCTTGCCAAGGAGATGAAGTGGCCGACGATGATTAGAACAAAAAGCATGATTAATGTATTGTCTCTAAGGGGAGAATCACCTCAACTGAGAATTGTTAAGAAAAATAAACAACATATGACTACGATGGTTGTGCAAGAAGAACAGAGGATATTTTCCTTTTCTAGATGACAAAACTTGGTCCACTTAATAGCAATGAAAAGTACCAATAACCACTTAACAACATGATCACCAACATAACTTACATCCAAGTTATATGATCATCAAGTTTTTCCATTTTATCCCACTAGTCTCAAGCAAGTTTCCAGTGAAAACATGCTATCCAAACTCATACAACCCATGATATATAGAGAGACATGATAAAGCTTAAAAATCCAAATCATAGAAAATCTGAATCTTCCAACAGGTCTCCAACTACGCATCAACATTTTCTTGACATAATTCCGTAAATCAAAATCCAAAAGCAGAATTCTCAAATCATCAAACAGTGCCTCATTTTCACATCAAATCAACTATTTAACAAGGAAAAACCAGACAAATACTAATCACCTAAACCTTAGAAAACCCATATATCAAAAACTCAAAAAGTCTAGAAGTTAACTCCTTCAAACCTTTTCTTTAAAATACAACATCAATATTATTAAAAAATATAAAGTACATAGTCCCTGTGTCCCTCGAAGATATTCAAACCTGGTCTTATTCCTCATCACTTCGTCTTTGTCATCAGATGTCTGGTTGGTTTCTCCCTTAGAAGCAACCAATTGGTCCTCTATCTGGTTAGTTCCTTTTCTATAAACAACTAACTGTGGATTTGGAAAGTTTTTGAAATGGAGTAGTCTATCCACGTAAAGAATGCCTTTACTAGTTACCATTGCTTTAATGGGGTAGTCTATCCACGTAAAGAATGCCTTTACTAGTTACCATTGCTTTTTTTTTCCTATTACCAAATGTGTTGTGATCATCCATACAACTTTGATAATCCATCAAGTAGTTTCTTTCACCTGTCATATGTCGTGAACACCCATTGTCAAGATACCATATATTATGAGAAGTGCCACGCATTGATTAAGAGCCGCAAGTGCTTGTGGTCGGTTCTTTCTAACCCAAATCTCCTTTGGTGACTTCTCCTGCTAAAAGTTCTTCTAAGAACATTTGAAGTTTTGTTTTGAGCATTATGGAATAGCATTTGCAGCAGGTTGTAATAATTCAACCTTATATGACCCTTTACACCACAAAATTAGTGACATATATTTATGAAATTACTCCTTCTTTTTGGTATTTCTCCTTGCTTACTTGATCTTGCTTCCTTGAAAAATTTACCATTTTGCTCATTATTTAACTTAGAACATTCACCTTTATAACCAACACCTTGAAAGTCCCCTTTGTTTTTACCAATTTCCAACAATTGATCTACCTTTTTGTTACCATCATTCAACATTCTTATTCCTTTTTCCATATTGACCAGCTTTATCTTTGTTTCATCAAGTTCATTTATTGTTGATAACAACTTCCTCTCTAGATCTTGAATGACATCTTTCATGGTTGAATTCTCCTTCTTTAGCTTTGGTTTTGCTTACATGTTTTCACCCATTTAGCATACATTAATTTATAGACCTTGTGGATCTCTTCTTTTTTGAATTCTGAGTCGCTGTCATAATCTGAATTTGAGTTTACAACTGAAACATCTGTATTTTCATCGTCAATTTCTTCATCGGTTACTACTAAGGGAGCAACTAGTCTTTGATTGTTTAAAGCAACTAACACAACACGATTACTCACAATTTCTTGTTCGCTGTTGTACTCACTTTCAGATTCGTTTTTACTCCAAATGCTAGTGTAAGACTTCTCTTTTCTCCTTTTTAGAGTGTTAGCACATTCCGCTTACATATGTTCGAAACCTTGATACTCATGACATTGTATCTTCATTGCTTTTGCTTATTGTTTGAAGTTATTATTGGATGAAGTCCCGCCATTCTCTCTAAACTCAAGTATATCTTTACTCACCTTCTTTAGCCACTTGCTGAATTTCTTATTAACGACGCCATATCATCATTTCATCAAAGTCATCTCTTGAATCATTCACTAATTTAGCAACTTTAACTTGCAAAGGCGACCCTTTATTCTTCCCATGCTTATCTCTCAATAATTTCATCTCAAAATTTTTGAGAATCCCAATTACCTTATCTAAAGATAACTCATTAATTTCATGAGCTTCTTTAATGGCTGCAATTTTTGGTATGAACCTAAGAGGCAATGATCTCAATATTTTCTTGACAAATTTCATATTTGAATACTTCTTCCCAAGTTGATTTGATTGATTGACAATATTATGCAGCTGCTTATGAAAGTGTTTGATAGTTTCACTTTCTTCCATCTTAAGCTCTTCAAATCTAGTAGTAACATTTGAAGTTTTGAAGTTATCACCGATTTTGATCCCTCATGTATTGTTTGTAATATATATCATGCTTCTTTTGCTGATATCATACTAAAAGGTCCATCATCTACAACACTGAAAATTGCATATATTGCTATAGAGTTATCAAGTGCTTCCTCTTTTTCAGCCCTCGTCCATTTAGATGGATCTTTAGGTACTGCTTCATTCTTTTCATTAATGGTTATTGGATGTGTCCAGCCACTCAAACCAAATTTCATGCTTTGGTTCCTTACGCTTGAATAAATACTCTTATCCTTGATTTCCAAGCATGGTAATTGGAACCCTCTAGTAATGGTGGCGTTGTGATTAATGCCCCTTCTCTTATAGCCATAATTGTGAAACACTGATCCGTACCAACTTGACTTACCAAGTTTTGATTAGATGAACCAGGCTCTGATACTAATTGTAAGTCCCGAAGGATGTAGTTTCGCAATGTATAAGTTATGCCTTAATTGCTTTGAGTTGTTTGTATCAGTTGCTTAATATAGAGCAATTGTGTTAAAAACTGTCATCTTTTTAGAAAAATGCAAACAGAAAAATTAAACATAAAACGAACAAATCAACAATTGATTTATGTCTATAAGGTTCCCACCCAGCTTAATCACTTTCATCGAAGTACAATAGTTTTAGACAAGGTTTTACTAAGCCGACATCACCCACCTTTTGATACTATCCACTCATCCTTACACCTTGTGAAAGTATTTTACTCCCCATAACACGATCACCTCGTACTAACCTCAACAGAGGATATTTGCAATAAGGATTGATATTAAAGATGATATTAAAACAACTCAAGTGATTGAATCAAAAGTAACATAAACAAAGAAAATACTTGAGATAAAAACATTCCCTTAAATTTGCAGCTTCATCAACCTAAAATCGTGGGAAGTTGTGCAACAAGAATTCTATTGTTATCTTTCAAAATAATCACTGAAGCATCTCACACATAGCAACGACAAAACTCATCAAATGAACAAGTGTTTCATCACTGAAACCTCACAAAATACAGCTGCAACCACACCTATATGCTAGACGTTTTTCACTCAAAAAAAATAACTGGACAATCTAGAAATTCCCGCACACAGTGGTGAAAAATGCAGGTGCCAAAGATGGATCAGATCAATGAAAAATTCAGCTACCAAAGATAGCTACAATCACCGAAATATGTTGCCAAAGATAGCTCCAAAATCACCCAAAAAAAACTACACATTATCTTTAACAAGACATGGTAATTTTATCCTAAGTAAATTGTATCTTCTTTAAGATTTTATCCTTCACTCCATCTTATCTTCAAGAATCCCACACAAAGTAAATTTCTTACCATAATGATATTACAAATATATCCAACTATATCCAATTACAAGTAATGCCTAAAATAATTAATAAGATATCTTAAGAAACATATTAACAATAAGGATATTGACCTTCTTTACGAAAGGGAATGCTACTCTATTGAAGAGATAATTATCTTACTTACTGACATATTTGGAGGATTAAATATATGACATAGTTATTTAGATAATTTCCACAAGCACAACTTTCATTTTTTTAGGCTCATAAATTGTTTCACAAAACAATTATTAATAGATTTTTAGAATTGACAAAAAGAAGAAATCAGGTTGTACCATAACCAATCATCATCGATTAAAAAGAATCAAACTTATAACCTCTTTTACACGTTTTACACGTTGTTTACGTGTTTGTTAAGGGTTCTTGCTGGTAAATATTATGTATGATTGATGTGCATAATGCGTGAGAGTCTTGCAAAGTGGCCTACCTTTACATATATGCGAAACATACAAAACATTTACTTGGTCAGAAACGTTAAAATAAGTCAAGGCCTCTGTTCTTGTGGAGCCCATGAAAGAGCAACGCCGAGCAGCAACAACCGTGGTTTCGGCTTTGATAATTAATAAGAGTGTTAATACGAATGGTCTTTCAATCCTGTCTGGGGGGACCTACCTTCCTTGCTTCTTTTAACTTTTTCGTTAATCCAACTCCTTTCTGGACATTTGCTCGTATATTCCACTTTCTTCAGGCCCATTTTTCTCATTCGACTATCGTGATTCACCCTTCACGCCATACAAGGATAGGATTGGAGGGATTACGGTGAAAGGCTAACATTCCTCCCTCATCATGAAAAAAAGCACGTTTATGTTTACGAACACACCTCAAGTTAGATTTGTAAACAATTACGCTTTCTTCAAGCCCATTTTTTTCCGTTCGATGACCGTGACTCGTGACATGCAAGGATAGGATTGAAGGGATTACAATGACAGACTAATAATCCTCCCTCCTCATGAAAAAAAAAAACACATTTATATTGTGGCTAAAATGTTGGCAATCTCTCATTCACCCAAAAAAAAAAAAAAAAACCGGTAACAATCTTCCCAATTAGAATTTAGCACTTAATATTATTAAAACCATAATTATTAATGAGACAAATATTATATAAGTTTTACATAAGTCACTCGT
>JANZXV010000002.1:10978773-10991950 GCA_027576455.1 Erythroxylum roigii
CTACACAGAGATATTTTCTACTATATCTAAGAAAGATTCTCTTCGTGTAATCATCGCATTAGTAGCTTGTTTTGATCTTGAATTACATCAAATGGATGTTCCTTAATGGTGTGCTAGAGGAAGAGGTTTACATGAAACAACCTGAAGGATCCTCCTCTAGTGATGGTGAGCATTTAGCCTGCAAGCTTAATAAATCCATATATGGGTTAAAACAAGCCTCCCAACAGTGGTATTTAAAATTTCATAAGGTCATCACTTCATTCGGTTTTGAAGAGAATATAATGGACCAGTATTTATACGAGAAGGTTAGTGGAAGTAAGACTTATTTTCTTGTATTGTACGTGGATGACATTTTGCTTGCCACTAATGATAAGGATTTGTTATATGAGGTGAAACAATTTCTCTCAAAGAATTTTGATATGAAAGATATGGGTAAGGCATCTTATGTCATTGGCATCAAGATCCATAGAGAAAGATCTCGAGGCATTTTGGGCTTGTCTCAAGAGACCTATATCAATAAAGTTTTAGAGAGATTTTGGATGAAAGATTGTGCACCAAATGTAGCACACATAGTCAAAGGTGATAGATTTAGTTTGAATCAATGCCCGAAGAATGACTTTAAGCGGGAACATATGAAGAACATTCCATATGCTTTAGCTGTCGGAAGCCTTATGTATGCTCAGGTCTGCACCCGACCTGACATTGCATATGCTGTTGGAATGTTAGGAGAGTAATCCAGGTATTGACTACTGGAAAGCTGCAAAGACGGTTAAGAGATATCTTCAAGGCACAAAAGACTACATGTTTTTGTACAGACGAAATGAGAACTTGGAAGTAGTTGGATACTCCGATTCAGACATTGCTGGCTGCATTGATTCAAGAAAATCAACATCTAGTTAAATATTCATGCTAGCTTGTGGAGCTGTATCTTGGAGAAGTGCCAAGCAAACCCTGATTGCTACTTCTACTATATAGGCTGAGTTCGTATTAAGTTTTGAGGCCACCTCGCATGGTGTATGGTTGAAGAGTTTCATATCTAGGTTTAGAGTTGTTGATTCAATTTCTAAGCCATTAAGGTTGTATTGTGACAACTCTGCTATGGTCTTTATGGCTAAAAATAATAAGAGTGGAAGTTGAAGTAAGCATGTCGACATTAAGTATTTAGCCATAAGAGAACGTGTTAAGGAAAAGAAAGTTTTCATACAGTGCATTAGCACTGATTTGATGATTACTGATCCTTTAACTAAAGGTATGCCACCTAAGCAGTTTAAGGATCACGTGGTGCAAATGGGACTTGATTCCATAATGTGATTTTGCTGTACATTTGTTGATTCAATGGAACTCTTATTCAGTTTGATATTTTCTCATAAATTTTGTGCACACATATTTTGATTGGTTTTGAGAAATATCGTTTAATTTAGACCTAGAATAAACATATGGTTTATTCATTAAGTTGTAAGGCTAGTAGTGAGAAATTTTGTATATGTAATACATGGAAAATACTACTCACTATAAGAGGACCTATCACTATGATTAATATATTTAATTTTTTGTTATATGTGGTGTTGGGTTAAATAGACCAAGTGAGAGAATATAAGTTTTATTCTCATTATTAAGGTATGGTCCATTTAAAAGCTTAATGTCTCACCCAATATCTGTTGTTGCCCATCTACCCAACCTTTAGTCTTGATGATGGCCAAAGACTTAAGTGCTCAAACCAAACGGCCCCTTAACCCGTGCTCAAACCAAACGGCCCCTTAAGTATTTTAGCGGGTTTAAATGTTTGGTCCCTATCCTCACTGAAGCTGTTGTTGACACCATCAAGCTTGCTTCAAGAAGAGGATAGAAGCTCCTAACGTTACAGACACTTTCAAATCCACAGTAAAAGGCAATGGTTGGAGGTATATGGTTTTTGGTTCAAAGCTTCCGTTGTTGAACATATATATATGTATATGTTGTTTTAAATACATGTATCTTTACGTAATGCTTGTGTAAGATGTATGTTGGTGCTGTGGTTTATTTTTCACGCTTACTTGCATTGTAAATCAAATTTGCAAGAATATAAAATTAAGTAAACGACACATTTCCGCACCGAAAATTGGGAAGTTCTCAGGACAATAGAAAACCACGCAATCCAGAAAAAGCCGTCTCCAAGAATCTTTAGCTAAAATATAACCCACCTAAGGATTATCGAGTGAGACACAACAACCAAAAAGAAAGACCGAATTGATTAGGCATGCAACGTGACAATTTCTTAGTTACGGTGTTTTTTTGTTTAGTCTTTTTGGAAACCATTCAATCTCTATGCACATTTCAGAATTCATCATTTAAACAAGTCAGATGCAGAGAATTTAATCAGCAGAAGAATAAGGGAATCAATTAAAGATAACTGCATTTACTCCTGAAATTCATAAATTTTGTATAGTTGAAAATTTAATCTACCTGTTTGGCACCATTAACGCTGGCGCGACAAAGTGGGCATTGCCT
Source organism: Erythroxylum roigii (assembly GCA_027576455.1). Taxonomy (NCBI): domain Eukaryota; kingdom Viridiplantae; phylum Streptophyta; class Magnoliopsida; order Malpighiales; family Erythroxylaceae; genus Erythroxylum; species Erythroxylum roigii. The sequence continues at coordinate 10,981,261 of JANZXV010000002.1, forward strand.
GTTATTGGCAAGCCACTGATCGATGCATGATTTGTGATACACGTGACTACAAGCAGGAATTACCAGGCACTCGTTTCCTTCCTCAAACGCCTCCAGGCAAACTGCACACTCTGGCTCCGATATTCTCTTCACCGAAATCGCCGGTAGTACCCATGAAGCCGACACCGACGATGCTTGTTCTGGGCCTGCAACCCCCGTCCCACTTTCAACGTCACGATTTCCTGCTACGCCCTCTCTTCTGCGACCCCCCCACAACATGAAAATGCTGCATATTATTATCACCGTGACGAGTCCACAGATAGTTACGATCTCCCTCTGTTTCTCTCTGCTGTGGGAAGGTGGTGGCGTTATTAAAAGTATGACTGGGGGCGGAGGCGGTAGTGGCTGTGAGTGTGGCGAATAATAAAATTCATGAATAAAGCTACCAGGCATGACTCTGGTTGTATATATATATCCGGTGGAGAAAGGTAGAAGCTGAAGCTAGAGAGCTTCTTGCTGCACAAACACAATACTCATGGCTTGGTTTGCTAATTCACATAGTTGGAGAATGTGGATTCTGATCACTCTTTAGTCTCTTTGATCGGCTGTTAGGCTAATGTATAGAGTTTGGGTATGTTTCCTTCTGAATAGATATCTCTACATGAATCGGTTGTATATATATAACAGTGAATTTTTTAATAAGAATTTAATATAATTATAAAATATTTGCAACAAAAAGACGTCGTTTTCGGAGATAAAATTGGACAGAAATCCTAAATCCAAATCGAAGTATAATTCCGCGACAAGACAACCGTAAACCGTGTGATGAAGTAGTATGTAATACGATACCGGGCCGGGCGAAGAAGTCCATCTGTTATGTGGAAAACCCTTTTTTGTGTCGTATTACGAGTTTTGATAATAAAGGCGAAACAAACCGTTTGGTCGCTCCTCAGTTCTCACCGACATAGTCTCTCTTAAAAACTATTAAATACTTGATAGGCCGATTACTTTTTTTTAACTTTTGGCTATTCCCTTCATTCTCTTTGCCGTTTTCTGCCTGTCGCTGCTCGTGATCAACCGTCGTCGATTGCCGATTCTTAATACAAGCAGGTGAAGCATAGTTTTAAAAACACCAATATCTACTGTTTCTTTGCTTTGCCCGTTGTTGGAAACCCCGTTTTGTCTTTGATCTTCTGGATTTAACGTGCTGTTGATTTTGCATATCGTGTTTTTGGGTAATTACTTTCTGGTCTCTTTTGCCCCTGTTACGTTCGATTTTGTTTCAATCTATTGCCGCTTGAATTCTACTGTTATTTTTCTCTCTTTCACCTACGACGCCGAAACCCTAGATTTTGGGTTCATGAATTGAAGTCTGTTGTTTTGCTCTTTAATTTGGCATCATCATCGAGATGGATTGAATTCTTTTAGAGGGGATCTGCTTGGATTTATTCGACGCTTGATAAAACCCCGGTTCATGGTTATTGACCTGATTTGTTTGGGTGAATATAGAATGGTTTGGACAAAAGAGTTTAATTCTTTTTGTTGTGAATGAAGTTTTAACCGTTTAGTTCGTTTTGGATAATTTCTTATCGGCATTGGATTTTGGGTTTCAGTTTGATTATTGTTGTTCAAGATGCCGGCTACAGCGGGAAGGGTTCGCATGCCTGCGAACAACAGGGTTCACAGTAGCGCTGCTCTCCAGACGCACGGAATATGGCAAAGCGCAATTGGGTATGATCCATATGCTCCCACCAAGGATGATTCCAAAAGTTCATCCCAACAGAAGTCATCCACTGCTGAACCTGATGCTGAGAATGCATACCAGAGTTTCCAGGGTCTATTGGCCCTTGCCCGCATCACTGGCTCTGCTACTGATGAGGCTCGTGGTGCATGCAAGAAGTGTGGGCGTGTTGGCCACCTTTCTTTCCAATGTAGAAACTTTCTGAGTGTTAAGGATGATATTAAGAGCCAAGATGCAGAAGCTGTTCAGGCAGCAGTTTTGTCTGGGTTAGATAAAATAAAGAACAATGGGAAGAGTGCAGTGGGAAGTAAAGAGGAGAGTGAGGAGGAGGAGGAAGAGAGTGAAACTTCTGATTCTGAAGTTGATTCTGAGATTGAGAGGATTATTGCTGAAAGGTATGGTAAGAAGAATAGTAGTAAGTCTGGGTCATCTAAAAAGAAAAGGGTGGATTTGGACAACGATGATTCAGATTCAGATTCTGGTGAGAGAAAGAAGAGGGGAAGGTCGAAGAAACGGGGGAGTAAGAAGAGGAAAAGCAGTGAATCAGAGGAGGAGGATGAAGGTAGGAGGAGGAGGAGGAGGAGTAGGAGGGAGAAGCGGATGGAGAGGGATGAGTCCTCAGACGAAGATGAGGATCGTCGACGTCATAAAAGGAAGAGTAGGAGGGAGAGGGATGATTCCTCAGATGAAGAGGAGAAGCATCAAAGTCATAAGAGGAAGAGTAGGAGGGAGAAGAGAAGGAGGAGAAGTAATCACTATTCCGATGAATCAGATTCAAGTTCGACTGAAGACTCTGACAGACAGCAGAAACGGAAGAGCAGGAAAGCAGGTTCGGCATCTGGTTCTGATGCCAATGAATCTGATGATTCAAGGATTGGGAGAGGAACAAAGCGTTTTGAAACCAGAAGCAAGAAACGTCATCATGGAAAGAATGAGTGATTGCTTACTAGTTGTAGTATGGATGATTTTATAACTGAGATGGAGTTAATGCGTCTTGAATTGAATTTTTCCGTTCGCAAATGGGAACAGTGTGCTTTCAGGATTGTTATTTGTGTGAGATATCAATGTTGTGTCACAGCTTAAATTCACTTAAGTTGGATCTTTACAATTATTGTGCTTCTGTAATAAAATTGAAATACTCTGTGCCTGTAGGTATCAATCATGTTTTTAAGTGTTTGATGATGCATAATCCAACCAAACTTGCTACGCTGTCCTCTTTTCCTTATCCTTTTCGTGAGGACCATTTCTTTTACCGATATTCTTGTTGGTTTTGTATTCGGGGAGTACGTGGGATGAATGGGAGTAAGGTTGGAAGTAATATCAGTGTGCTTATTACATACGAAGGTGGCTTTGTTTGAGTTCAAAGTGATACACCCATATGCAATGGTGATATACCAGCCATCATTGTATCGGTTGAAGTCTAAGAACCGCAAACTGAATAAGGGGACGTGTATTGATTGTTGCCAATTTGACCTATATGGCATGGTAACGACATTTCACTTGTACTTCGGAGAAAATAAAAATGTGAAGTTTGGTCATTGGAAGATGCACATATTCCGCATTGTCCCTATATATATGCATCTAGCAAGGAATAAATGTTTCTAAAGTAGAGTTTTAAAAGGTTGCAATTGGAGGAATCAAGCACGTGAGAGCCTTATCTGTGTGTGAATTTCGCTTTCATTTGTGCTTTCCCTCCTCCTCACCGGCCACAAGCAAAACACTAAGGTGGTGCAGCTCGGGAGCATTTGTTTGAATGTCCAACCCTGAACAACGGTATTGAAATTAGAATACTTGTAACAGATTCTAGTGCGCCCGTACCAAACAAAAAATAATATTAATATATTAAATATTGGTATTTAGTTATATCGGAAAAATAAAAGTTAAAATATTAGACTAACGTTGTAAATTGAAAATAAATTTTAAAATATGTTCAATCATAATAAAGAATTAAATTTCAATAACATAAAAATTAAATAATCAGTTTATAATTTTTTACAAAATTAAATAATCAAGTAGTGAGGGCTAGATTACAGGTAATTAGTTTTGCCGACAAGCTCAGAAAGAAAAGACAGAGGTGATTTGGTCATGTGCCCAGGATGTCCTCTGATACTCCAGTATGAAACTGTGTATAAGAGGAGGAAAGGAAGGCCTTACAAGATTTAGAGGGAAGTGATCAAGAAAGATATGTCAGAGTTGACCCTCACTGAGGCAGTTGCTAGAATTAGGAAAGTCTGACGCGATAGGATAAGGGTAAACGACATCCTTTAGAGTCATCGCGCCTCATATCACATAGAAAGTACAACCCAATGTCCTTTATACCTTTGCGAGTAGTAAGCTTTTGGTCAAAGCTTCAGGTCAGGCGTAGTTAGGAGCAGATTCCTGTGATGAACGTCTAAAAACGTAGGATTGTTGTATCCTCAGAATCGCTAAGTGAAGACTCCTATGGTGATTAACGACAAAAAGAACCGATCTTTACAATGGGTAAGGTAATAGCAGATTTGGTCAACCATTAAGTATGTCCTTATTATCTTATATTGTAATTTTATTTACTTAAATATTATGCGTGTCAGTTCTTTAACTGTTTCTTCTGTTATTTTGCATCATATTTTCCTGTCACATCTGCATGTGGATCTATCGAGAAACAGCTCCTCTACTATATAGAGGTAAGGTTGCGTTCTATCAAACCTTTCCAGATCCTACTTTATTGCAAAATTTCAGACTGAATGTGATGATGATGATGATGTATACTTATATTATCTCTCTCGAGAGAGAGAGAGAGTGAGTGAGTTGCTACCTGAAATTGAATCTTCTTTGACATGATTAAAATGCCTAGGCCAAGCACAGTTTTACTGGCGTCATGCTAGAAACCAAGAACGCACTTACCAGGATGTGGTTAAGAATCAAGCACTTACTAGCTTCCTTCACTTTTACTTTTTACTGCCACCCACCAATGCCATCCTTCTGCTTTTACTCACTGTTGGTCAATTCTATATCGAAGAATTTCAACCTCGAAACTCAATTTTATTTGAATGCCCAGATGAGAGTGGTGATTTGGAACAAGTGCATGTACGGGACAAAAGCAAAAGCTCCGAACACCACGCCACGTGAATCGTGCTTCTGTTTCTTTTTGGTTTTAGTATCCCATATTTCAACTCTAGAATGATCAATATATCGTATTCCCTGATCTATTCTTGTCTTTTAACTTTTAGAAAGTAAAAAACAAAATCATGAGTTCAATAAATTACAAAACAGCCATTTATTTACAGTTGTATATTTCTTTTAGAGTACACCCGAAACATAGTATTTGCAAATTATATGCAATGCATAAAGTAATTGACGAGTGAACAACAATAATGCTCTTAATTAGATGTACGTTTGTGCTTAATAATGGCCTGTGCACATAAATTGTGGTGGTTTATAATTCTTACAAAGAAATAACAAGATAGTAAAAAGGCGGCATTCATATCCAAGCAACTAGTATTCTTGAAGAAGGAAGTAGACATATCATACATGCTCCCAACAGCCAGGAGCTAATCTTATTTAGCATACATAGGTGTAATCAATCACAAGTCATATTGCCCTTTGGTCCTGTAAAATCCACACCTCCAAAACTACCTTCCTGAGTTTGTTTTATTCCAGACTAAAACACATAACACAGACAACAACATAGCCATTGAAGGAATATAAAACATGTCACACGACACTGAGTCTTACAGAAACTTCAACAACATCAGAGGCCCCGGCTCTCTGCTCTTTCTCAGTTATCTGCAGTGTTATTGTAGAAACAAGAATTAGATAAAAGATCTACACTCAAAAATGATGATCAGGATTTAGAATACTCACCCTGTAGGGATCTTGAACTTGGTGTGGAGAAGTCGGATGAAGTCATGGGAATGGAAATGGAGAGCTGGGTTGTTGAGAATGAGGTCTGATTGGACCTATCATCTTCAAGGCTCGACCACGAGTCCCGAGTTTTTGGCCACTCATCAAAGAAGGGTCGAAGAGGCTGACCATCTTGCCTCACAGTCACAGGCTCCCCAGTTGCAAATTCAGCACCCAAAAATGAACGCTGGCTATAACCACCCTGCACTTCCGGTGTTGAGTTGTCAGTTGATTTCGACACTGGCAAAGATGAAACCCTGGACTGCATCAGAGGCCATGCTTTTTCTAGCTGCGACTCCATATGGAGACCTTTGTTGCTTCCTGAACCTCCCGAGAAGAAGCTATGTTCGCCAACCCCATGCTTAAGACCTTGAACATACCTGTTCTCCAGTAATTGTGACCATATTGTTTCAATACCAAGCCTCAATCACATAACAGAGGAGTAGACTGGAAGCTACAGAATTAAAATTCTAAACAGATTTCTCAACAAAATCAAGGAGAAGATGAGAACTGCCACCAAATAAGGTGTCAGCAATTATGACAAAATTTGATAAATTGAATCACTTTTGTTTTCTTCATATTTGACATTATGAAACTGCAACACTTATGTACTGCCGCACATCTTCCAATGACTGTCTGACGTATCTACATCAGACTTCCAACCTTTTCAATCCACATTCAGAGTAATACGCAGAGGAGTTATTATTGTCAGAATACATTCACTACACCTCAGGATTGGGCCTCCAGAGAAATAAATAATCCCTAAACAATCTCCAGATGCTGCAACTCTCTCTTTAAATCAAAGAAATGTTATATTTCTCCAGATAAAACGTGGAAACATATGTTTTTATCAGCTAAACTGGTAAAAGGATAATAGCCATTAACTTTTCAGAGTAAACCTTGTGCCATATATAACTAGGCATTTTGATGCCTAATAGGATGATAACTTTGCAATTTATTATTTATAAGGTACAGGATTGTGAAAGAAACATATAGGCAATTGGAAGTCTATTTTCCTCCAACCATTAAGGAGTTGGATTACCAGAGACTTAGCCAAGGAGCTAGTGTTATGGTATGTAGTGAACACACAGTAAAGCGTAGAAGCCATACACATAACAACATTGTTGGACCTAGTTTTTCTTTCCTGGGGCTTGTCTACTGCACAAACATCTAAGAGACAAGTGATCAAAAGGAAGCACAGAGGATATTATAACCTTTTGAAGAGAGTTCAAAGCACCAAAAATAATGCCACTAGTTGACATATACTAAACACTTCAGAAAGCTTGTCAGGAAAGGAATTTTATCAGCAAAAGCAAAGTAAACAAGCAGGGCCCAGAAAAGACTCTAAAAGATTCTGTGAACACAATGCATTCTGATGACAACCAACATAGACATCAGGGCCCAGAAACCTGAACCAAGGAGAAAACTAAAAGCAACATCCCCTTACCTGTATTGCAGATAACCGATGGACCAATCAACAAACAGATTTGGAAACAATCAAAAAGGTGAAATGAGGCCTCTACAATGTTATTTCACCAACCAACTTCAGGCAAAAAGGATAGGATAGAAATGGAATGCATTTAGAGTATGGTTACATATGCGTCCATATCTTAAGTTTCTGTACAAAGGAATCCATTTATATAGTAGTCTTTCAGACATAGCCTGAGATGTGATATAATTATTTTAACAGTATTTACTAGAAACTGACAGTTTACTTTCTATCAACAGTCCCGACAGTCAAGGAACTACAATATCTGCAACCTCCACGCTAAACTTTTTGATGATATTGCACCCGTTGACAAGCTGGAGTTAAATTCTAATGGCAGTCAGACGATTGTTTTTAAGGAGAAAACCTTATGCATAGTACCAGACTAAAAGACATCGACTGACAAACAAATAAACATGGCTTTTGTCAGGTTTTGTATATCTCTCAACTCCTGGAAACAGAAGGGCCCAGGACCAGAGCTTAACAGAAATTTGAGAACTTTTACAATATTTCACAATCAAATTTTACTTCGTCGAAGAGAAATTTACCCACCATAGGAAGACCCCAAATATGTTCTAATTAATACAATAAAAAGATATTTCAAATAGCAAATATATCAGGTTTTATACTAGTAGTATGAAATGAAGTTGCAGGACAGCATTTGCCCGCAATTAACAGCAAAACAAGCGCTAGCTGCTTGGAATTGCATAAGGGATGGAGTCCATCTGATAATGGGATTGGTTAGTTCCAGCAGCGGTACCCTGAGGATTACCAAAGTCGTGTAATGGAAGGTTCTGAAAGTTTCTCTGGTTCCACTGCTGCTATCAGTGATAGTCAGTGATGACGATTGCGTCACAGTGTGTGATTCCACAGGCTTTCTTGAACGGTTGCGGCCACGGTGCATGTGGCGCTCACAATACTTTGAGTCTGGATAGGCATCTTCTGAACACCTCCATTTTTTGCCATCAGTTCTCCTGCATCTCCCTGGTTCTGGATCCACTTTCTTCCCATACAAGGAGTAATAACCCACTGAAACATTAGGCTCAAAATGAGACACAAAAACATAAAAGATCTCTATTTGATTATCAAGAGCATGGCAGGCATACAATAGATTTTATTTAATATACAGATCAGGGGCTGTGAGAACATGAGAGTTCACTATTCTATGAAAGATCCTAACCTTAACCATCAGTAGTTCTATTAACGTTTATAATCCACAATGTCAGTGTGGCATAAACAAAGTATAGCAGAAGTCACAAAGGCACTTCATCACCAAGTTTTTAAACAAGATCATGTGGGTCACCAAAGAAATACTAAATAAAAAAAATCAAATCCCCTGAACAAACAAATCTTCTCATATAAACAATCATAAAATCCAAAAAGGAAAAGATTGGAAAAAACAACGGTGATGTGCTTGTATCAAAATAAAAAAGTAGGCGAAAATGTTCAATTTCAAAGATTTTTCCAGAATTGTTAAAAACTGACAATGACACCTCGTTTAATTGATGCAGTAAGGCCTAACCCACCAACAAAACGGAATCTTGTATTCGAAGCCGACCAAATTTGTGACATAAAAGACTATTTCCAGACTATTTCTTTCAGATTGAAAAGGCATTAAAAACTTAAAAAATGTATCCCTTAAATTGAAAACTTTTGGAAGAAAAGTTCAAAAAGTATGCAAAACCTAATGAAAAACAAAAGCCAAGGGAGGAGAAAATAATGAAATCACACAGGATGGCCATCAAGCTAAAGAAAGAAAAAGTAATCATAGAACATAAACGCAGATTTGTTGGAAAATACGGAGCTATGGTGGAGTTTAACAAGATTCACAAATCTAAACAGGGAAAATGAGGAAAAAAGGGGGGAAAAAAACTCAACCAACACCACAGAGCACATGCCCAAGAAAATGAAATGTACACACTATATATATACACTATACCAGTGGGATGGTTGAAGAATCTATTAGAAATGGACTCAAAACTCTTCTGAACGGGGAGAAGAAGTTCAGGTGGCACAGGGAGACCCGCAATCATGTACTTAAAGATCAAAGCTTGGTGTTCCAGTTCTTGCCACTGTGATACTGTAAATGGAGACCTCATTGCCATTACCCCTATGCCATCAGCCATTTCAGTTCCTTGCCACAAGTCCCCCAGTATCACCGCTTTTCATCTCCTCCGCCGTCACCCACCCCAACTTTGAACTAAGACTTAAAACCGCTGAGCAGGACTGCTTCTTCTTCAGACTCAGAAGCTTAAACGTGAGCCTGGGCAGAGAAAAGGCACATCGGACACAGATCAGGTTGTACCTCAACCGTAAGTATGCGTATTATATATGTATGAGTGTGTGTCACCGTCTCAGTGCCTGTGTGGATTATGTTGTGTTGAGAAAAGGGGGCAGTGTCTGTGAGGGGGGATCCTCAAGGCAAAGATTGGTCTGGTTTTAACGAGAGAGAGAATGCATTAATCAAGTTAAAAGTCTGTGCTTTTGGTGAGCTTAGTACTAACATCAAGCTTTGTTTGAGTTGTGTGTTAAGTATAGCATAAGCACAAGATGAGTGTTTTAGTTGATAGGACCAAGACAGCAAAAGAAAACAGTGCAAGTTACATGTGTTTCAACTTTTACCTCAGAAGTGTTGTGTTACTGCTGTTGGAGAATGGGAAATCATTTTTTTTAAAAAAAAGAAAAACGATAGTACTGTACTGCACTGGGACAAGTGCATGTATGGGGTGATGGATTCTTGGGCTGCTAAGTGCCTTGTAGAATGTGGGTTTTTTATGGCTTTGGTCCCACTCCACGTTCAAGTGGTTGGCAGGACCTGTATCTACTTATTGCATCTTCCACTTCAATTCCTCTCTATTTCTTTTCAAATAATAATAATGAAGCATATATTCCATTAAGAGAAAAAGTATATCTATCTAAAAGCTTTTCCATGGAAGAATACGAAAAAGAAGTAGGAGTAGGATGGAAGAGTGAAGAATGAGAAAAGAAAATAACAAAATCCCTTTTTATATCACTTGTCTGTCTGTCTGTCTGTCCCCTCATCCTCCAGCTGCAACCCTTCCAGGATGCATTTACCCAACTTTTTTCAATGGGGATTGGCCTTTGAGGGGTTGTTCTACTACTAATAATAATGTGTTGTTTAATTAAGATTTGATTAATAACAGTTTTCAATATATTTTTCAACTTTCTAAGGCCAGAGATTGGTTGCTGGAATTTCAAGTGACATTTCGGACGGTGGGGGCTCCCCGGAATCATATTCGTCATCATGAAAATATGGATGAGAGGGAAATAACAGATTCCTCATCTTTTGGTAATAGTAACACTGATTCACCTTTTTTCCCTAATTGCTATGTCCATTGAACTAAATTAAATTAGGCCTCGTCATGTTCCCAATTCACAAACCTGCATTTTCCTTTGTTTTACCAGACAATCGGAGGAAAACATCAGCTAGAAATAGAGATAGGGTTAAACAGTATTAAACTGATCAAAGAGTTGTATTAACTTAGGAGTTAGTCCGCCTATTTCAAATAAAACTTGATTACTTACGTAAAAACTAAACCTTGCGTCATTAAACCATAGCAGTGGTTTTGAGTCCATATAAT
>JANZXV010000002.1:11038731-11051574 GCA_027576455.1 Erythroxylum roigii
AGTTTAATTTGGGAAAGGCAATGAAGGTTATGGATGACAAAGATTCTTGTTTAAGGGTGGACCTTATTGACAAGCTGGTTGGTACTGAATTCAGAAAATCTCATCCAAAGGATTCGTTGGAACACTATTTAGTGAAGGTTGTAGCAACTACAAGGAGTACTACATAATTTACCGAGAAGGAGTCAGAAGTCTTTGAATTCGCAAGGATGCTCGATGCACAACCTGTGCAAAAATCTACACAACCTGTGTAACTTGAATTGAACCCATCACCTTATTCGAAAAAAGAAGAGCCTCCAAATGTGAAATTGAAATTGTGGCCTCCTAACCTTAGGTATGAATTTCTAGGTCCTAATTCGACCTATCCAATCATTGTTAATGCTCTTTCAAGCCCTGAGTAGGTTGTTAATGGTAAGAGGCGAGCGTTTAAACGCTACAAAACCTTGAGGTCTTGGGTTCGAGGCATGGCCTTACCCTTGACCAAAGAGGACAATACTGATTAAGGTTGGATGCCGCAGTATCACTCGCAAACACACGCCGAGGGTATCACCCCCAAACACCTACGGGTAGGGTGTGGGTTCCAACATTAAAAGGCGCCGAAACCAAACCATTCTGATATGTTATGTGACTTTTAATTTTTGTCAATATTTGTGTTGCATATATGTGATGCATTCATGTTTCGATTTTAAATATGAATTGCAAAAAGTTTTAAAAAATTTCGAGGAATGAAAATGTGAGATTTGAAATCGTGAAAATTTTCGAAATTGATTAAGGATATTTTGAATGATTTGAAAGGCTTGATAACTAAGTTTTGAAAATTTTTGCTATTGAGAAAAGTTTATAAAGGACAAATGTTTTAAGAAATGGTTTTTGCTTATTTTCCGAGTATAAATATGTTATCCACGAGCTATTTCAGCTCACCCCCCCTTTCATCCTCATCTCCAGGTATTCGAGCAGGAGATTGGATGAAGGAAAGTCAAGATGTCCTTCGATTTTATATGTTTTGTATTTTTGTGAAATTTCAGATTGTAAAGAAATTATGAATTTATGTATGGAATTGAGTTTGTGTATGAGTATGGATATGTAAATGATTGATGTATTTCATGTATGGAATTGAGTTGTGTATGATTATGGAATTGGATTATGTAAGTAAATTATGGATTGTTTATATAAATGTGAATGTGATTGAGATTGGATATAATTGTGTTTTGGGTTCCGGACGGGAGGTCCAAGGATACTGATTATGATTGAGAATATTGAAGTGATTAGGTATAGGTTTGTGTTTGTGTATACTGGGATTCCGGACAGGAGGTCCGAGGAATTGGTGTTTTGCTTTGGAAAATTAGAAGTGTGTTTTATATCATTTGCAGATTTTTGGGATTCTGCAAATGCAGCCGTTATACTGCCGAAATTTTTGAAAAATAATGATTGAAGAAAGAATTAGAATAAGAATAAATGTTTGTTAAAGATGAAATTGAAATACTGCTTGATTAAGAAAAATTTTATGAATTGAAATGTGCACGAGGATGAATTTCCAAAAGGGAAATAATATGGATTGGTTTTGTTTTGAATAAGGTTGAATCACGATGAAAGAATATAATGAAAAAAAATCATATCGGGATTTTCGGCTTAGTCTTAAGGTTTCCAACGTGACTCATTAGTTTCGTTTGCTAAGATTTGCGCTTTCGGATGTCGGCATTTGTTTCCGTTCGTTTCGAAACGTTAGTTTCGATTTGCTTCCGTTTTCGCTTCGGCCCACTTTCGGGTTCGACCTTCGCATTGTTTGTCTTCTATTTTTTGATTTCGATACTTCGCTTTCGTTCGTTCCGATCCCTTTATGTTTTTGCTTTCGCTTTATCTTTCGACTTTTATTTCCGCATTTTGTCATCCAATTCTATTCGTTTTCATTTCGTTATGAGGGTTTCGGACTAAGTAGTTGGGTTTCGGAAACGGGTCCCAACAACCCGACCCGATTATTACACCGCCGCCGCCCTCACCGAATTCTGGTACATTCTCGTCGGAAACCGATCTTCAGTTACAGTCCGCCATATCTTACAATGCCCTAGCTGGCGGGTGTTCTGTTTCGACTGTTCGATTCCATGGGTCAGTTAGTGGCAAATCGGTTCAAGTCTTGCTTGATGGGGGTAGTACTCACAATTTTGTTCAGACGAGAGTTGCAAAGTTCTTGGGTTTACCGGTGATGTCCATCCCGAGTTTTTCAGTACTTGTGGGTAATGGGGAACGTTTGGTTTGTGAGGGAATGGTGAAGCAGGTACCCCTAGCAATTCAGAACCAAGAAGTGTTGGTTGATTTCTTTGTTCTTCCGTTGCAAAGGTGGGATATGGTCCTCGGTGTCGCTTGGTTAGCCACGCTCGGTCCAGTCGTCACGGATTATGCTTCATCGATTTTCGAGTTTAGTCATCAGGGTCGAAAAATTCAGTGGAAGGGAGATTCATCTCAGTCAGTTCAACCAGTACAGTTTAATGGGCTGCGTCGACTAAACCACACTGATGCTATTGCTGCCTTGTTCAGGTTAGACCTGGTCCCTGATCAAGATTTAATTTCTTGAGTATCGTGTGCCAAGATCGATCTGTTGCTGGAAGAGTTTGTGGATGTATTCTCGAAGCCCTGTGGTTTACCTCCTTCCCGGCAGTGTGATCATGCTATACATTTGCTGCCTAATTCCGGGCCGGTGAATGTGAAGCCATATAGGTATCCTCACTTTCAGAAACAGGAGATGGAGCGGTTAGTGGCTGAAATGTTACGAGATGGAATTATACGACCAAGTACTAGCCCGTTCTCGTCACCGGTATTGTTAGTCCAAAAGAAAGATGGAACGTGGCATTTTTGTGTTGATTACCGCGCCCTCAATGCAATAACAGTCCAGGATCGATTCCCAATTCCATCGATTGATGAGTTATTCAATAAGCTCCATGGTGCCAAGTATTTCTCGAAACGTGATTTGTTAGCAGGATTTCACCAAGTCCGAATTAAAGTGGGAGATGAAGCCAAGACAACTTTCCGGACTCACGACGGCCATTACAAATTCCTCGTAATGCCATTTGGTCTTACGAACTCTCCTTCGACCTTCTAAAGTCTCATGAACGACGCCTTTCGACCTGTTTTGCGAAGGTTCGTACTTGTGTTTTTCGATGATATTTTGATTTATAGTCCTTCTTGGCAATCGCATTTTGAGCATCTTCGAATTGTCCTGACTTTGCTTCGTGATAACAACTTGGTGGCCAAGCGTTCGAAGTGTATCTTTGCTCAAACTTCAGTGGCTTGTTTGGGAAACATTATTTCCCAACAAGGAGTTCTTGTCGATCCAGAGAAGATCACTGCCATTAAGAATTGGCCAACACCTAAGTCAGTAAAAGAGGTCCGAGGTTTCTTGGGGTTAGCCGGGTATTATCGGAGGTTCATCCGACATTTTGCATCGGTTGCGGGACCCTTGACTGACCTTCTCCGCAAAGACAGCTTCGTTTGGACCGAAATTTCTACTGCAGCCTTCAAGCAATTGAAGCACTTACTGAGTATTGCACCAGTGTTAAAGTTGCCAGACTTTTCGCAACCATTTACAGTCGAGACTGATGCATCTGGAAAGGGTATAAGGGCTGTGTTGTCGTAGAGGAGTCATCCCATTGCCTACTTTAGCCAACAGTTGAGTGACAGAATGCAGCAAGCATCGACCTATCAGCGTGAAATGTTTGCTATCACCCAAGCTATTGCAAAGTGGCGACAATATCTTTTGGGGCGCAAATTCACGATTGTCACCGATCAACAGCCGCTGCAGAACCTCACTAACCAGGTTATTCAAACCTCGGACTAGCAAAAGTGGCTTGGGAAGCTGTTTGGGTATGACTTTGACATCATATATCGACCGGGTAAGCAAACTAGTGCGGCTGATGCTCTATCTCGAGCCCCTTCTTCCCAATTCTTTGCGATTTCACAACCTAAGTTTGATATTGTTGCTGAAATTAGAGCTGCTAATGCAAAAAACCAGGAGCTTATTGAGTTGCAAAAACGTTTAGAATCAGACCCTGACAGTTTGCCGGATTTTGTATTCAAAGATGGGTTATTGCTATATCGCAGCAGGCTCGTCATTCCCTTCGATTCTCCGTTGCGAACTCAGTTACTGGTTGAGTTTCACTCATCGCCAGTAGGCGGACACGCTGGTATTACTCGAACTTTTCATAGATTATTCACGAATTTCTTTTGGCAGTCAACACGCAAGGATGTTAAGCATTTTGTGAATGACTGTCAAGTGTGCCAGCAAATGAAAACAACATCTTTGAGCCCTGCTGGTCTCTTGCAGCCGCTGCCTGTCCCCAATCTGGTCTTTGAAGCCATCTCGATGGACTTTATAACTAGTCTACCAAGCTCCAAAGGTAAAATTGTTATTTTAGTTGTGATTGATCGCCTCTCGAAGTATGGCCATTTCGTAGGGTTGCCTTCGAACTTCTCTAGTATCTCAGTGGCTGCAGCATTTGTCCAGGAGATTATTAGACTTTATGGCATTCCAACTGAAATAGTTTCTGATCGGGATGCTCGGTTTATGAGTGAATTTTGGAAGGAGATCCACAGGTTACAAGGCACCTCACTATGCATGAGCACTGCGTATTACCCGTAATCCGATGGACAGACCGAGGCACTAAATAAGTGCTTAGAGATGTATCTTCGGTGTTACGTTGCGGATAATCCCAGTACTTGGATGACTATGTTGCCATGGGCCAAATTCTGGTATAACACCTCCTTTCAATCCACTGCCCAAATGACTCCGTTCGAAGTACTCTACGGCCGACCACCTCCCACTATCCCACGATATGTTAAGGGCACCATTGGAAATGCCTTAGTTGAGGCGCAAATGCTTGACAGAAATCTGGTTTTATCATTGCTTAAAACCAATTTGCACAAGGCTCAATCCCGGATGAAGACCTTCGCTGATCAGCATCGTAGAGAAGTGATTTTAGAAGTTGGGGACTAGGTATACGTGAAATTACAGCCCTATCGGCAGAATTCCCTTCGTTTGCAGAGGCACAGCAAGCTTGGGAGGCGTTACTTCAGTCCTTATCCGATTGTCAGTCGTGTTGGTGAAATGTCTTATAAGCTCGACCTTCCTGAATCCGCTAAGCTTCACCCGATTTTTCATGTTTCAATGCTGAAAAAATGCATTGGACAACCTCATCAGTAGATAACACCACTTCATTTGGTAGATTCAGTGTCCTCATTAAGGCTGCAACCTTCAGCTATATTCGATACACGCATAGTTTAGCGAGCACACTTTAAGGTTGAGCAATGCTAGGTGAAATGGGAAGGATTGCCCGATGCTGATGCGACATGGGAAGATAAAGCTCATCTGATCAAAGTCTTTCCCAGATTTGCACCTTGAGGACAAGGTATGTTCTGATGGGGTGGGAAATGTTATGATTCCTCCTGATGCCATTGAGCCCAATAACGATGGATCTGCTGAGCAAACATTGAGGAGAGGCCTGAGGCCTAAATCGATTCCTAAGAGGCTGCAAGGATTTGTGATTGGCTCCACATCAGCAAAAGGGGGGACCAAGGACGCGTAACGGTGTGCACAGAAGGACATGCAGGGGCGTGTAATGGTGTGCACAGAAGGATATGCAGGTGTCCTTTTAAGGGAATAGTGGAGGATGGAATTGGTTACGTCAATACTGTCGTGCTTTTAGCATTTCTCTCTCTCATCTTTGCTCACACATTTTCTCCTCTCATCTTCTTTTGTTTTCTGGGAACTTATGCTTTGAACCTTTGTATTTCCTTTCTTTGAAATCAATATAACAGTAATCTTGCATTGGGATATATCTTTGTGTTGGTATTTGCCGCGTATCTGCACATTGGTTACTGTTTGATTTGCTTGAGTTCACAACACAAACACTATAACAGGATAGCAGATACATAGTCTAACCAAATCAATAAGTAGGATAAGATTAGCCTTAATTATCTAATATTCATATGCATTCTAACTGCTTCAAAACTTCTCAAAGCTCGTTTCTTTTTTACTTAATCGCAATTACAAGCTTTTCATTTGAGGATTTCTCGATGCAGAGGAAAAAAGATGATGAGTCTGATTGGTATTATCGGTATTATCTGATTCATCACAGTACTGACAACAGATCGACTTTGATTCCTTCTTAATTAGTTCTAGATAATTAGTGAATATTATTTCAAGGCTTTCAAAATGCATAGGCCTATTAGCTCAGTTGGTTAGAGCGTCGTGCTAATAACGCGAAGGTCGCAGGTTCGAGACCTGCATGGGCCAAGTATGCTGGTTTTTAAAATTTTGAATAACCTGTTATCATGACATCCACTCCGACTGAAAGTATCTTTATCCCACACAAGAAACTTGCCAAGTGGCAAAGTCCATACCAATGGCATTACCCACAATCAACCAATGAGGGAAAGCCTTATCCTATACCTTATCTTACTCAGTCACAAGCCACAAACTTGATTCTCCTCTCTAAAGTTTAAACACCACCTTCCTTTGTAGTCACCATACACATGCAGTTTTCATTTTTCCGGCAAACAAAAAGTTAGAACAAGTGTGTATAAGAAATCATGGCTGCCTCATTACAAGCTGCAGCTACCTTCCTGCAACCTGCCAAGGTTGGTGTTCCTCCTAGGTCTGCCCTTCAGCTCAAGCTTTCTCAGTCTATTTCTAAGGCTTTCTGCTTGGAGCCTGCTAGTGCTAGGATCACTTGCTCTTTGCAATCTGATCTAAAGGACTGGACTCAGAAGTGTGTGGATTTTAGTAAGATATCTGGTTTTGCTCTTGCTACTTCAGCCCTTGTTGTCTCGGTATGTGTTTCTTCTGTTTTTTTAACTTCAATTTCTTCTGTTTTTTTAACTTCAAACTCATCAATAATTTTATTTATGAAAGTGGCAACAAGTGACTAGAGACTCTTTACTGTCAATTTAGCAAAATACTGATTGATGCAGTGATCCTCAGTTTTAGAGGCCCTAATGTTGTGCATGTAATATTTGATGTGTTAAAGAGTGAACTTGGTCATTGTAACGACAAGCCTGTTCTATTTCTACGTGCTTGTGATAGACATCGTCGGGAGAAAAGTTAGAATTATTTGGTTAAATCAGGACAACCAAATTAGGGTAAGGCCATTGTTTGAGAATTCTGATTTGCTTCAGAACTTCTACGCTTGGTAAAATCACAATGACCTGACAATTTTCACTTGGTAAAACCACAATGACTTGACACTTTTCAGGGAGCAAGTGCTGAAGGCGTCCCAAAGAGGCTGACCTATGACGAGATTCAGAGCAAGACATACATGGAAGTTAAGGGAACTGGAACTGCAAATCAGTGCCCAACCATCGATGGCGGTGTGGACTCATTTGCCTTTAAACCTGGTAAATATGAGGCAAAGAAATTATGCCTGGAGCCAACTTCGTTCACTGTCAAGGCTGAAGGTGTTAACAAGAACTCTCCACCTGAATTCCAGAACACCAAGCTTATGACTCGCTTGACCTATACCCTTGACGAAATCGAAGGACCATTTGAAGTCTCTCCTGATGGCACAATCAAGTTTGTAGAGAAAGACGGGATTGACTATGCTGCTGTTACCGTTCAGCTACCTGGTGGCGAGCGTGTGCCATTCCTCTTCACCATTAAACAGCTGGTAGCAACAGGAAAACCCGACGGCTTTGGAGGAGATTTTCTTGTACCATCCTACCGAGGATCATCATTCTTGGACCCAAAGGGAAGAGGTGGCTCATCTGGCTACGACAGTGCAGTGGCATTGCCGGCTGGAGGCAGGGGGGATGAGGAGGAGCTAAGCAAGGAGAACATCAAGAATTCTTCGTCATCAACTGGGAAAATTACGCTTAAAGTCACCAAAAGCAAGCCTGAGACCGGAGAGGTGATCGGAGTGTTTGAGAGTGTTCAGCCATCTGATACTGATTTGGGTGCAAAGGCCCCGAAAGATGTGAAGATCCAGGGTATCTGGTACGGTCAGCTTGAGTCATAGGTGGCTCAATTCTTGTATGAAACAGTATATCTACTTTGGCTTAGTTTTTGCTAAATGTTGAATCTGGAATGACGTCTAAATCCATTGACATGGGATTTCCAAGCTTAGACAACGTCCACGTCTCTTGGAAGTTGGAATCATTAACGTACCCTGCAATGAAACTGGTGATCCAACTAGTTCTTCCACAGGTTTGATCAAAATAATTGTGTCTTAGTAGTTCTAATTAATGAAGTTGGTAACCTAGCGGATCATCTTGCTTAAACCTCACGACATTGGAACTCTCCATCCACAACAAATTTCACATTAATCAAATATTTTGATGTTAAGAGGTAGAATTTTTGTAAAAACACTGGATCCCATCTTTTTGCAACTCGAAATTTCTTGTAAACATGTTTAAAGAGCTGATCATTTACAAGGAAAAGAGACCAATTAGATGATAATATTTTTTTATTATTTATATTATTAATGACTATTATACTCATTAATCATTTTTTGGATAAAATACGTATCTTAAAAACTAGACACTAGGGCCGTTCACGTTCATGCCAACAAAATTGAAAAGAAGGCCGTCGTCGGAACCACATCTCATCAATTAATTGATACGTGCACGAATTGATCCGAACAAATTGTTGAATAGAAAGGAATTGATGGTTCATGACAACAACTACGAGGTTCTTGCCAATCAAACTAAAGGAAAAGGCAAATCAAGATTCAAAGACATTTGGCTAGCTACTCATTTGTTTCTTTTCTTTGGACCATTACACCAATTCTTTTATTTGGCCGTCATAGTCCAGACGAGGACCAGCAGGTTTCACTAATTAACATTTGCAAATCTCAGGGTTCCGCCTGTTGGTTTATGTCGAAGAAACAAAAACAACCCAATTGCTATTTCTTGTAACATAATATACTCATAATTTTCAATTCCTAATTTTGGTCTTCTCCTTGTGATCATCATGATTTTGAAATTTTAATTTAGATTAAGATGAAGTTAGAATTAATTTATTTCCTTGTCATGTAATGACATCATATCCTTATTCAGAACCAACACCATAAAACAACTCAACTAATCCCTATCTATCTTGTTTTCCTTGAAATCAGATTCATTAGGCCAACAACACAAGTAGTATAACACCACATTAATATCATTAAAAATTGCCAACTATTGTAGCAATAAGAGACAAAATAAAAATAAAACCCAATTTGCTCATTTTATTATTCCAGTCAATGTTCATAAAAGAAAAGAAAAATCCAACCTTGCGATTTCAAGTTTGATTATTGGAATACATATCATGTTAAACATAGATGTGATGTGGGGCAGCACTATTGACATTAGCGACTCTTCATTGATACATTAACGTCTCACCCAAAGTCTCTGGGCTGAAAAAGCCACTTGGCTCATACCTCGTATTCGTATGCGCCGATTGAAGAACTCGAAGAGAACCAAACCCGCAATTGAAGATCGAAAAGGGAGATTCTTTACATGAGTTGTTGGCGTTACCATTACGTTCTTTTCGCTTTTCCTGTCTCTTACAATACCCTTCCAGCTTTCACCAGAAAAGCTCTGTTATAATTTGTTATCCGTTTTCTTCTAGTACGTGAATATAGCTCAAGTGATAAATCATTAAAGTGGGTGTCTTAATTTCTTCCTTTGTTGGTTTCGACTCGTTTTGCGGTTTTGTCTAAGTGGGGTTTGATATGAAGTCTTGGACATGAAGAGGTTGAGTTATGGAAGAAGAGGTCCCTGGTGCAATGGGGACAAGTGCCAGTTTGGCTCTCCGGTTGGGTCAGACCATTTTCTCCACCGCTTCTCTTCTCTTCATGTGCATGGGTGTCGAATTCTATAGCTATACTGCTTTCTGGTAATATTATTTTATACTTATCCTTCTTGTAGAATTTGATCGACTCTGATAGATCCTTCGTGTCTTTGAATTATTATCACAGACCCTTTATACAGAGTTGGAGATTCTATTCTTGTTCTAGCAATCCTAAGTCATAGTGTCCTTGTCTTGTCAAGATTTGTTCTTTGTCTCTGTATTTCTTTCCTTTTACTCGTTCATTAAGTGTTAAGATTGAAGGAAGTAGGATCATGATGATGATATTGAATCAGGAATTTCATGATTTGGATCATGAGAAAGTCCTGGCTGTGAAGGATAAGAAAAGCCAAATCATTCTCTTTGAACTTCGGAAATGAAAAAAGCAGCCTGACGGCTCTTTTTTGCAGGAGAAAAGATGATTTATACATATTGAAGCTGTCACTTTGAGGCTTATTTGTTGGAGTCCCTTTTGATTACATACAACAGGGGTTTAGAAGCAAGAAAGCTGATGCTATAATCATCAGTTGTGAGAATATCTAGGACACTGATCCGAAATGCTTCTGAATTTGAGTGGATACAGTTTACCTATCGGGGCCTTGGTCATTGGACTCGACTGCATCCATTTTAGGGGGAAAAAAAAACTATTTCGCCGAAATCTGAAACTGGCTGATACTTGAGTTTGCAGAAAGTTATGTTTTTTTTTTGTAAATTTGGTTCTCTATTCTACTTTTCTGGAGAAATTTGCAAGGAATAAGCTGTCATTCTCTATTTTCTCTAAATTATTTGTATGCAGATGAGCATAACCCTGACGAAGATTCCTTCTTTTTTGGTTGGCTCATTATTGATTATGATTCTCTGCAGCTTCTTGGTAACAGTCATGGGTTTGGTTATTCCTTGGAGCGTGACTTTGGTGCTCGTAGACGCTTATTCTGTCTTTGTTAAATGTTTACCTCATCAACCGAGAATCTTGTTGGCTATCACCCTTGGAGATTGGGTAGGTAACATCCTGCCTATTGAGCAGATGAAGGCATTTCCTGAGGATAGGAGTTTCTTTTTTTTTTTTTCATTTGAATGATCATTTTGACTAATAAGTGACTACTAAAAGTACCTTCTTTTTCTGAATTATGTTCGGTTACCTTCTTTTTCTGAATTATGTTCGGCAGGTTCTGTCATTTTTATCATTAGCAGCTGCTTCGTCAACAGCTAGTGTCACTGACCTCCTGCTGGATGTGGGTTCTACATTTTGCCCTGCAAAGTTATGCAGTAGATATCAGTTATCTGCAGCGATGGCCTTCTTGTCTTGGTTTCTGTCATTTGCTTCAGCACTCTTCAACCTATGGCTTTGCCCTTCTTTATGACCTCCAATCCTTACATCAGATGGGCAAGTCCTGACAAAGTCTTGTTGCTCCAAAGGGAAAAATCTAGCATAGTGTACAGCTTTAGCATTTGCATATTTACACCCAAATATCTAATCACAAAAGGTGATGTGTAGCCTTCTATTTCTTCTGAAATCACAGAAAACAATAATGGAATATTCATAAGAAAGTGCTGAACATAGATTACCATTATTTTATTCTCTGCCGACACCTTTGACACATACCGACTATCATCAGTTAATTAAAAAAGGAAGAGAATTTTGGAAAGAATGTCATTTGTGGGTCCTGATTGTCTGGAGGCATTTTTTCCTTCTGGGATCTAAAGTCTGTTGAAGTAACTTTTTTCCAACCCTGATTGCTTAAAGCCATTTTCATACCCACAAATGTCACAACTCTACTCCAACCACATAGAATATTGGTGGGGCTAGAGACCGATGGACCTCTCTTAGTGAGCATCTTCGCACCCTGACGATTCAAGAAAAATATTGAGATGAGATTATACCAATTTAATCACCAAATTTGAGTAAAAGCTCAAAACTTTACCAGCCATACGTTATCTATAGCAATTGTCGATGGCCTTTGAAGGACCAGGTGCATCATTTTCCGATGGGAATTGAGGATCTGAATCAAACAACAAACGTAGAAACACTTGAATAGTCGCTACCAATATAGAAGGCCCAGAGTCCAATCACGGATCGACCCAGATAAGACTCCCAACTCCCACGTTCGTCCCTTCCAAATATTTGAACGTTGCTTACCGCCTCAACAACATCCTTTCTAGGCTCTGGTTCAAGTCCCAGGCCCACCAGACCCTCATTCTCGAGTGGGGACATGTTCTTGAATTAAAATTTGATGCTCAAATCATATTCAATGGTCTTACCGGTGAGATTCGCGCACTCCAAAAGTTGATATCTTTCCGTATTTTTGCTGATATGGGCATCCTCGAGTGCGCGACGGCTCGTGTTTGAGCAAACGTCTGATACAAATAAATACATGTACAAATGTACAATAGCGTCATAGAAGTGTTAATAGTATTCTAATCAGATTGAACGTATATTACTGTATTTTCGGATGTGCTGTAGGCATTATCCGAATGAGCTCGCTTTCCCCTTTGTGTTTAAAGCTTGCGCTCGTGAATCAAATATCGGGTTTCTGTTGTTGCTCATGCGCAGGCTGTAAAAGCGGGAATTGGGTTTGTGGTTTGTGTGCAAAGTGAGCCGATAAGTGCCTACTTGATTTCTTGAATCTGCGGGGAACTGTTTGCTTATATCTCCGTCTTTGGTTTCTTTTGAATTTGATGATTGGTGGGCATTCTAAAGTGGTTTTTATCCGAGAAGCTTGATTGTTGTTTAAGAATGCGATAATTGAGTCATAGAGCATGATATCCTCCTAGGCGTCCATGGTTAGTGCCTAATCCATAATTACACATAGTAAGTTAATAATATTAAACATCATAAATAATTGATGTTCAATTGATCAATTATACAAGTATATTTTGATCCTATTGAGTTAATTGCAATTAAAATTTCCTACGTGAATATTAGAACTAAATTTTATGACAAAATTGCTGTAGCGACCCCTGTATGATACGAAAGTAGCTAATTAAACCCTGAGATATAAAATGTTACTCTATTAACCTTATGTTTTCAATTTTGC
>JANZXV010000002.1:11136549-11152782 GCA_027576455.1 Erythroxylum roigii
GCGGAGTGTGCTAATGTAAAATAAACTGTGCTTTGCTTATGTGCAAACTTGTGGTATTTCTGAATGTGCAGTTATGCACTTAGACTGCGGAGTGTGCTAATGTAAAATAAACTGTGCTTTGCTTATGTGCAAACTTGTGGTATTTCTGAATGTGCAGTTATGCGCTTAGATATAATCATGCGGTACTTTGGAACATGGGTTATGTCACGTGGTACTTCTGAATGCGGAATATGAAACAACTGTGTTATATTTGAGTGGTACATATATGCTTTTGGTTATGTATGACTAATTGGATGCTGTGTATAAACTGTCTTTATTGCTCATGGTCAAGGAAAATTGTGAAATGTAATCAAGTATGTAACAGTGTGAGTATACGTTATATGACCTGGCATGTTGCATGAATTGGGCGAACCATCGATGATGGTTCCTCACTGAGTTCGCAAAACTCACCCAAAATTTGCACTCATTTTTTAGGCCTTGAAGAGTACCCCGTTAGACAAACGGGAGTATGCCTACTGCATACTAGTCGGAGATAGAGGTCGGGATCAGTTCACATCTGCATTAGTGGCATTCAATTCTTGTAGAGATGTATATTTCCGCATTTTCTGTAACATAGTTCTTGTATTTTAGTGAGCCCCAAGTGGCTATTGACATTCTTTTTGATCGTAATGTAATTACTAAAATGTTTATGAATAAAGTTGAGCCCAATTTGATTATGGATTTTTGTACATTCAATGGCTAAATACTGTTGAGTATTTTATTTTGACTGAAAATACTATTAAAGCGGGCCCAAATTGTTTACTGATTTCAGCACATATGATCATATTTTTTAAAAAAATGTTATACGAAGTTTTTGACTGTATCCGACTGCTCTAGCATACCACCCTCGTGAGGCACGGGCCCGGATATCACCCATGATGTCGGGTCCGGGTCTTGCAGGAGTGGGGTGCTACATGAGGAGAGTCAATCTCCATTTTTGTAATATGCCCTTTTCTTGCATTCAACAACTTCAATTAATGTTTAATAGCCTTGAGCTTTTATAAGCAGATGAACTGCTTAGTACCATACATCTCAACATCCATTCCCTTGATTATAACTTCCACAAATCCATCCACGTTAATAAGGAAATTATTAAACCTAAAGGGGAACTAGGTACTAACCTTTTTAATTATGTTATCGACCTTGACGGGAGTGTGATAAGAGAAACCTAGATCTTAAAACGTGGCTTTACTTTCTGAAAAGGTGTTTAACCAATCCACATTCACTAAGGCCCTATTAACTTCTTTCAAATGAACCAATTACAAGTCTGCTTATTGCTCCATCTGAACCTATGACCTTGATACTTTAAGTCAGTTAGTTCCACATCATTAATGCAATCAAATAGGTTCGCATTGTAGTTGAGCAGATTGCAAGTCCCCCTACCTTAGAGCTATAGTCAATGGTGTGGAAATCACCACTAATGAGCTAAGGACCTCTCACTAAACCTTTTATTCTTCTAAATGAATTCCACATTTCAGATCTTTGAAAAGTTGTATTAAAAGGAAAAATTAATGGAATCTTCCATTTTGAATTTCAATTTTAAGTGAATATGTAACGTCCCACCCCCGACGGGAAGGGTAGAATAGTAATTTGAAAATGAGCGAGAGTGATTACGACTGATTGAACATTTTCATGCATATTTTTATTTGTGAACAGTGAAATTTTGCACATGAAAAATAACTATACATGCATTCATGACATTTCCTGGTATTTGGGCCTAAATGAAATTTTGTAGTGAATAATGTGGAAATTGTATTTGAAAAATTTATTGGAGTGAGTTTTTGTGTGTTTTATATTTTAAGGAAATTTTAGGAAATTTTTCGGAAAAACTTTCCGGACCGAAAAAATCGCCAAGTGACGAACCGACTGGTTTTTGGTACCGAAAATTGCTGTCAAATGGTACTGGACTATTGGATACTTTATGTTAGGGTCGAAATTGGGACCCTTGAAAATGGATTGAAGAATTATTTTTATTAGGATTATTTTCTTAAAGCTTATTTTGTCCTTTTCTCCATTATGTGTGACAAGTGTCCTAAAATGCATTAATTGTTCAAGTTATTAACTCATCCACGACACTTGCATCTTTTTAGCCAATTTATTACTCTTTTTATACTCTCATTCACGGCATTTGCAACAAATTGAAGGAGTGAGCTTATGTTTTTCCCTTCTCCACCGAAATCTTCTTCTTCCTCTTCATTGTTTTTCTTCAAGTGTTCTAGCCTAGTTGCTACTTTCCTTTAACCTTGGGTGTTTTCCTTTCATGCTTACAAGCCTCCTACTTCTTTACTATGATGGTGATTGTGTATGTGGAGTGAAGTAGAGAAAGGATAATAGTTGGAGAATTGAAGCTTGAAGCTTGAAGCTTGTTAGGTGAGAAATGAATGACATGTTCTTCAATTGGTAGTTTAATGCATGAATTGGTAGTTTGGTGCGATAATTGTGATTGATTATGCATAAATTATGCTTTATGATGTATTGATGTCATGAAATCTATGGTTTGATTTGTTGGGTATGTTTGTGTAAGAATAAATGAGGTTACTAAGATTAGTGCATGGATTATGTGTTTTGAAGTGATTTTAGTCATATTAGATGATTAATACTTAAAAGGAGAATGATTGAGTATGATGCTGAAATTTTTTTGGGTTATGTTGAAGTGAAGTGTTTGATGAAAGTTTAGTTGAATAGGTGAATAAATTGAATGCTAAGTGAAGTAGAATTGACATTGGAATGAAAGGAATTGAATTGACTATCTAAGCTGGAAAATGTACCTTGAACATGGTTCAATATTTTTGTCATAACTAGTTGTGTGGTCAAGCAATTGAGATGAGGTTTGTCCTAAATGAAAAGTGAGACATTTGGCTACATTTTATATGAAGGAAGTTCTGCCCAATTTTGATGAGAAGAGTGTTGAATCTTGCTTTGAAAGTGAATGACATGGGCTGTATGAATAGTATCCGAAATTGATAATCTGAAACTTTGATGCATTTTTCTAGATGGATTTAGGGTGAATTTGTGGAATTAATCTTCATGAAAGTTGAAGCCTATCATGTTATCTTTCTATTGCCACCGATTTTGCAATTTTTCGATATGTATATTGTGAGTTATGACTTGTTGAATGTTGGCTAGTTGTGTACATTATGTTGAAACCTAGCCCTAAATGTAGGTTTTGAGAGTATTGTGCCTGGAAGCTAAATTAGGGATTTTTGTGATTCGAATTGGTTCAAGTGATTTTCTGGAAAGTTGTATAGGAAGAAAGTAGCTTGAAAAATGAGTTATAGCATGTTAATTTTGGATATCAGAATTGGGAGCTATGAATTTTCAAATACTGAACCTAAGTTAGGTCATTGACACGTGATCAGGGCAGCCACTTGCATGACAGTTTTGAGTTAGTTAGTGATGGCCTTTGTCTTTAAGCCCTTCATGAGAAGTGTAGCATTTTGTTTGATCTTTTCATGGGTATAAAGTATGCAATTTTTCGACATTGGAGCAAGGAGTTATGATTTTTAAAAAATTGGTGTTCTGTTCAGGTCAAATGTAGAGGCAACATCATTTATTGAATTTTTTGACCCATTTAGCAATTGAATTTGATTACATGTTATTCATGAAAGTTGTAGGACACATTCTGATATTTCATTTGGAAAAAGCTTGTAATTTTTAGGAAAGGGAATGGGAAGTTATGGATTTTACAAAATACTGCCCTGTTTTGAGATACATTGTGAAGGCAGTATCTTTGAGTGTATTTTTGACACCCTTAGGGGTGAAATTGATTTTTGTGTTCTACATGAACCTTGTAGAGTTTTTCATGATCTTTCCAATGACATATGGCTTGTAATTTTCTGATAAGTGTGCTAAGAGATATTTAAGTTTGAAATTCGGAAAAAGAAAAAGGGAGAAAATTGATTTGGAAGCTCGCCCCTCGCGAGGGCGACGCCTGCTGGAGGGCGACGGCTCTCCCTTGCGAGGCGAGGTATTTCGCCGACTCGTGAGGGCGACAGCTCGCCCTCGCGAGCCAAAAGGTTATATATATATGCGATTTTTGTTTAATTTCGGGTTTATGACTTCTTTGGTGAATAACTTTTCTGTCTGACGTCCGATTGACCTGATTCTTGAGGCATCGGATTCGTGGAATATTTAATTTCATTTTATGAGAAATTGGGATTTTTTGGACTTGAAATTGTCGTGGGTCCGGGTAATAGTTTTCTGGTCAGTGTTTTATTAATTTTTGGACCTATAGAGGTCCGAATTGAGTAATTTCGGTGCCGTTAGATTCCTAATTTTTAGACGGATTTTTGTGATTGAAAATTTCGGATTAAGGTCGGGAATATCATGAATATGCATTGTACACATTTGAATCGCTACATGTGCATTCTGAAATATTTCTGATTGGATTTTTGGTAATCATTGCATATTATGACTATTATAAAGGCACATTTGGAGCGTCGATCTACCGACGTTACTGAGACTTCCAGGTATTAGCTCGGAAGTACAAGTGAGTGACTAAGATGGTTTTTCTCAATTATCATATGCTTATTGTGGAGATAATGGCGGGTTAGTATTTGTGATTGTTTCTGACTGGATTCCGGACAAATGGTCCGATGTAACGGGAGATTTGACATAGAAGTGTTATCTGTTGTGAACTGAATCTGTGAACTAATTGCTTCTGATGTGACAAAATGTGACACGTGAATTAAAGCTGTAAGCTACCTGTTTTCTGAATGTGTGACTGTGATATTACTGAATATAAATTGGATGAATTACATTTATATATGAGAGTGGTACATGTATACACGGATATGAATGAGATAGATAATTGTGAGTGACGCATTCATACATGAATGCCTGAACAGATAATGACAGTTGTGACCGGAGTAGCCACCGAGAGCTAAAAGCTCACTGTATCAGAGCCTTGAGCTCGAAAGGAAGTAGTGCATATCCAGAGGGCTCTCCTACCCCTAAAAGTTTGAAGTAGTGCATACCCAGAGGGCTCTCCTACCACTAAAAGTTTGAAGTAGTGCATACCCAGAGGGCTCTCCTACTCCTAAAACGCGTTTAACGCATAATGCGCCCATAGTGGGACAGTTCAGACGCTCGGTCACAACATCGTAATAAACCGAAAAAAGGGTCACATATGCATGTCATAAGCATTTGAGTGATAAATTTGATTGAATGAAAGGCGAGAATGCCTAATACTTGTTATTGTAAGCATGTGGTATTTCTGAACGTGAACTTGCGAAATAACTGTGATATGCTAAAATGACTGTGAATTGCTGCTGGAGTGCAATTATGTGGTATTTCTGAATGTTCTTTTGTGAAAATAGCTGTGGTTCATATGGTACGTTTAACTGTATAATTGTGAGCTAATTTTGAATTATTTGAGTGTTGCATAACTTGGGTGAACCATCGATGATGGTTCCTCACTGAGTTCGCAAAAACTCACCCAAAATTTGCAAATATTTTTTAAGACTCTGAAGAATACCCCGTTAGGCTCACGGGAGTATGTCTACAGCATTCGCATGAAGAATAGAAGTCGGGATCAGTTCGCGTCTGTATTAGTGTCATCCTGCTGTTGTCCATTTATGTATTCCGCAATTTCTAGAAATTAGTGTTTTGTAGAGATAGTGGGCCCCAAATAGACTATGGAAAGTCTATTGCTTGTAATGTATTCACTGAAATGTTTATAAATAATATTGACTGAGTGTATTGTTGTGACTGAAACTGTTTACAAATGAAATTGGACCCAACTTGGTTTTTAGTTACTGAGTTGTTGTGTGTTTCAAAAAAAAATTGATACTGAGTTTACTGAGTGATGTAGCACGCTACCCTCGCTGGGCACGGATTCGGATATCACCATCGATGTCAGGTTCAAGTCACGCGGGAGTGGGGTGTTACATTTAGGTGGTATCATAGCCTAGAAGTACAATCTTACATGGGCATTCTGAAATATATACCAAGTGATATGCATATGAATAGTAGATATGTCGTAGCAGGCAACAGCGACTTATCCCCCAGTATGAGTCACATGCATGAGCATTCCCTTAAGAGTTGGAACGGTTAATAGCACTAAGAAAATTGGTGATTTGACAGAATATGAGAAAATAGAGGGTTATGGATATTTTGGAAATAAGAAATGTATCTGGTCTCGTATGATGGAAACAGGTTCACCTCAATTGGGATATGTATCCTTAGAGGTGATATAGGTGTGAATAGGTATGTTGTTGAGGGTTGATTGAGGAAAATGAGCATATGCGAAAAAGGGAGACTAAAGTGTATAGATGAAATGAAATGAACTAGTGAAACGGTTATGATCATGAACGCGTGAGCTTGGAACCAAAATGGTTATGCGAATCTTGCGCTAAGAGTTTGTAAATCAGTATAAGGGGATATTAGGGGAAAATTAAGATTGGAACTTCCTAATGATTGTGCATCAGAAATTCTGGATTGGCTGAATATATATCTATATATATGGAAAAAGAAATGGTAAATGGATGGATAAACAGATAAAGATGCAGTGTATCTGTATCAATGTAATTATTTTGTTGTGTTTTGGTGATATGTCCTCGAATGTGATATAAATGTGAATACCCTATCATGGATTGTTTGAGAAAAAATAAAGAGATAAGTAGCAATAATGGGATTAAAGTGTATACGCCAAGTTGATATGACCTTGAAAAGTCAAGCTTGAACTTAAAATGGTTGTATGACTTATCGACATAAGAATTATATTTTGATATGGGAATAAAACTGTGTGAAATGAAATTCAATGAAAAGTGGAAAATGAAAAAACTATAGTGATATATGAAAAGAGTTGTCGCGTTTAGGTTGATTCACTTTTGGGAGTATACTTGGATAGTGAGTTCACCATGATTGGTGAAACAATTGAGCTTATGTGAAAAATATACATGGAAATAATAGAGGAAACGATCGGTGATTTATTGACTAAGTGCTAATCATAGTTCCTATAGTTCAAGGTTCATAATTTATAGTGCTCGTTTGGGAGGAAATTAAAATTTCAAATGATGTAACATACGTGAAGAATTTGAGGAAAGAAGAAAGACACGATTATGAAATAATTCCTCTGTTCGAGGATTGGCACAAACGGAAAAGAGTTTTGTAGAATCCTTAGTAGTATAAGCTACTAATTGGTCCCCGGATGAGATGAAATGATTTTTGGTGATGTATATACCAAAGTGGAAGTGTCAAAGAAATTGTTTAGTGCCTCACAGAACCTTAGTGCAAAGGATGTTCCGATCATTCAAGTTACGGCATAAACTTGGAGATAGTGAGTATAGTTGAAATTGATCTTTTTGAGATACTACGAACAATTGAACGATTGAAAAGCAATTATGGAAAATAGTTGGTTGATGAGAATTTCGTGAACAGTATCGATGATTGTAGCAAGAAATCTTCTTTCAAAGAAGAATTTCCCTAATTGAGTTACGATGAACAGATGATTCAAGTTAATAATGGTCATGACAGGAGCAAATCGAAAATGAGTATGTACTAAATCAAAAGTGAATAATGGAGTCATATCTCAAGAGGAGACTCAGGCATAGCAAGTGGAATATACTACTGAGATTATATGCATTGTGTTAAAGGTAATGTAAAGTATCTAACTACGTGAGGGGATTTTCAATTTGAGGTGATCCTATTGCAAATGTGAAGAGAATAGTTCTCCATAATATTTGAAGCAAAAATGTTGGGAGATCTTAAATTGAATCTAAGAAAAATAATACCAACCCACAAAGTGAAATGCTCAAATGAAGGGGAATGTATGGAGGTACAAGTATGAATGAATAATTATTTGAATATGTCGATGTGGATTAAAGGAAATCAAATGAACGGAAAAAACAATCAGTAGAGACAAGAAGTCCAAAGGGGAAACTGAAAATGACATGAGGTCATGTTACCTTCATTAAGGGATTGCAAAAAAAATCAATTGTGGACTCAATGAAAAATTTGAGTGACGTCTGTTGAAGTCGACAGTACCCCAATAGAGATTTATGCGATGTAAGCAACTGGTATCAATTGGTGACTATGAACATAGATGGTACTTTGAAAGTGTTGAAAAGTAAAAAGAGATATTTGAATAGTTGAGGAATATGATACTGAGGATAAGCATATCATTTGGAGATTGTACAGTTACAATATGTTGTAACAATATAATATGAGCTGATTTTGATAAGTGGTATCGGTGCTATGATAGAAATGGTTTGAAGTCTTGGAGACATTGGATAGGCTAAAGCATTCCTGTAATGTACAAATTGAGTAGTTTCGAGAAATTTATTGAGTTTGAAAGGCATGCACAAATGAATACTATACTGGTAAAGGTAGAGAATAGTCTAAAACATTGAACAGACAATTTTGAAATGAACATGGCAAATTCAGATATTGAGGTTTCCAAACCTAGTGCAATGAAGAGTGCAAAATGTCAAGTAGAATATGGGGTAAAGTGAAGTGTTACTAGTGTATTGATGTATTAGGTTCAGTTTTAATGGAAAGAGGTAAGAAAGTTTAAGAGTTAAGGATTCAAAATGATGAGTCCCATAATGAATCTGAACTTTCGAGTGAAATCGGAAGAACGATAATTGGTGATTGAAATAAGAAGTATGTGTACCCGACAAAAGTGATTGAGCAAAGGAATTGTTAGAGAAGCTTAAGTAACAACCTAAGCTAGCCATCCTAGTAGGAATACGCTAAGAGTGTATTTTAGCTACTAAGGATGTAGAAATACGTGGTTACATGTTTGAATTCCCAACAGTGGGAAGTGCTTAAAGCTTATATTTTTGAGTTCATAGGAATATGAGCTTGTCGTATAGTTCTGATTAACTATAGGGATAACAATGGTGATCATAATAAGGGATTGTACACTCTTGCATTAAACTGAAAAGTGCCTAAAAATGGTCAAAGACAAGAATTGATTTGAGATACTAGTAATGAGTGAGATGAATTTGAAATAAGAATAAAGTGACTTATGAAAGATGAATGGGTTAGGTGAGGTGGATCAAAATCGGACAGATGAAATATAGTGAAGTGAATGTACGAATTAAGTGCATGAACACTAAAGAACAGTGAATTATCAAAGGAGAGATGAAGTGTTTTTGTGAGTATCACCTTGGTAAGGTATACTCAGAATTGGGAAAAAGGTATCAATGCAGCTATATGAATTGGTCTGTATGAAAAAGCATTATGAGTTAGTGTTACTGGTGAAAGAGGTATTGGATTCATAAAATGTGATATGTGAATAGGTTTGGAAATAATGATTTGATCCACAACATACGAAATAAATGTTGGTGTATGATCTGAAATATACAAGTGAGATAGTTAAGAGAATGAGATAGCCAAATAAGTGACTAAAAGACTTATTGAGTCTGTCTACTGTGATCTTTCGAAAAATGAGTCATTAAGTGATGAAGTGTATGGGAAATGGAGGGACATATGATAAATGATCACCTTTACCATATTGAACAATCGAATGAGAATTTTGAGGACGAAATTTATTAAGGGGGGAGAAATGTAACATCTCGTCCCCATATTAAGGGTTAGAACCCCAAATCTTAGTACATATGTTCTCAAGGAGAGACAAAGGAAATGCGTTGGTCTTGCTCTTGCATCAGATTAGCATATATATATATATGTGCATATAAATATTGAATGCTTGCACATAAAAAGTAGTACATGCATTCATTGACAACTACCGGGTATAAGTGTTATTAAATGTGATTTATTTGAAAATGAAGAGTGGAAAGAGTGATATTGGTATGAGTGGTGATAAGGAAGGAATTGGAAACAAAATTGGAAGTGATCTGGATAATATCGACTGAATAGACTTCGGTCTGTTAGCTATAATTGTCCAAATGAGTTGATTCTTGATTTGGATTAAACTAGTAAAAGTCTCAAAAGTGTTGTCATGAAATTAAGGTTTGAGTGCAGCACCTTGGTGTATGAATGAAAAATTTGTCTTCGGACACCTAGGGGCAAATTTGGGATTGATATAAATTTATTCGAGTCAAGTTGCCTTCTGGAAAGTTATATATATTTCTCCTATCTTTCCAACGGTATGTAGTATGAAAATTTTGGATATTGGAGTTGAAAGTTATGATTTTTATAAGTGGTTATGTTTTGGACGTGAAAATGCAGACGGAAGAAAAGTAGACGATGAAAAATAGACGGAAGAAAAGTAGACGATGAAAAATAGACGGAAGAAAAGTAGACGATGAAAACCAGACGAAAGAAAAGTAGACGATGAAAAGCAGACGGAAGAAAGTAGACGATGAAAAGCAGCCGGAAGCAAAAGTGAGACGATATAAAAGTAAGACGATAGAATTAGCCTTTGAGGTCTTCATGAAAGTTGTAGATCTCGAAGTCTTCTTTCTAATGGTATAAAATCGAAGTCAATCCAACATCTGTAGCAAAAGTTATGGCATTCGCACTGAGGTATATACATTACAAGTAAGGGCATAAACCTGTTGGAGTTTTTTTTTTGCCATAACTTCTTCTCTAGGCATCCAAATGACCTGATTCTTGAACCATTGGATTCGTAAGCCATTTCTCTCCTTCTCTACCAAAAAATGGAAGCTTTCTGAAGTGAAATGGAGAAAGATCAAGTGGAAAGAATGAATTAGGAACAGTGAGTATGTTTTTAAAGGAGATGAATTGGTGTTAATCCACTGAATATATATGTCAGTATTGTGATGATATTTTGATGTGTAGGAATCCAAATGAGATGATTACTGATTTGTGGTGAACTAGAGATATAGAGCTAAAATTTAGCTGAAGGAAGTGAATGGAAATTCAGTTCCTAAGACTTTCAGGTCTTGGGTGGAAAGTTCGAAGTATTAACCACTTAACCAAAGTGAATGGTTTCGATGGTGTTATAGACTTAAGACAATAGAAGATATTTTCTTCTAGAAAGTGTTATGTCAGAGTGTTTAAGGGTATTGTCGAAAAAAAACTTATGTATGAATGACATAAGGCAAAAATGGAAGGGTAAATGGGACAATTATCAATCATTAAGGGCATAATTGGAAAATTAAGTTTTGTCTTGCTTATAAGTAGAGGGGAAACCGAGAATGAGAAGATTCTAGAGAAGTAAATGAGTGGATAAGAAAATAGCTAAGAGAGCGAAAACATGAAAAGGGATGAAATAGAGTCGATGGTTAGAGCTCCCATTGGAGCTGAAGATCTCTTCATTTAGTGAAGGATCAAGGTAAGATCTTTTTGAATTTTTTGATTTTTGGAAAGATTCTAGTTTTAATATGCTAGAATCCATTTAAGTAATTATTGTATTATGGGATCTTAAAGTGGAATTCTTATTGAATGGGATTTGGACATTATGAGATCATATGAGGTTAGAAAAGAAATGATGAGAAATTGAGTTGTGATATAAAGTAACCAGGTGTTCTTAAAAGTGTAAGCTTATGAATAAGCTAGAGACATACAAAGGGGGTAAAGATTGAAAAGAGACATTAGAATTGGTCATGTACCAATGAAGTGTATGAAGCTTGTAATGAATCTTGAAATGGGAATAAGCATCCTATGTGTTCTAAAATATACCCGGGATTGTCAATGAACATGCATAGTACATAGCCATATTATTCTTTGGACATAAATGAGTTTTGAAATGGGAATGAATAGGGTTTGCATATATTGTGATTGTGCAGGTTAAACACCTGCATAAAGGCGCATCCAGAATTTGGAAGCAAATGTTAATCTGGAGAATACTGTGAGTAGACCGAGATGGTCTCATTTCCCTCTTTGTTCTGTTTTGTTTCATCTTGTATAAATGGAATGCTAATGTAATTGATTGAATTGGGTTCCGGACAGGAGGTTCGATGATTGTGATACTGATTTGGATATTGAAGTGTTACTTGAACGTGAATTGAATGAACTATGTGTACGCAATGTGAGTGATAAATGTGTTCTGAATGTGCATTATATGATTGCTAAATGCCGGACCACGGTCCGATGACAAATGTGTTTTAAAATATGTATTTGAAACTGTATATAAAGTGAGTTTGGGGATGCTCCACTTTAAGGTGGAATGCCGGACTAAAGTCTGATGACATGAAAAGTGATTGAATGGGATATGAAACTGTGAGTGATGCATTCCATTGCATGAATGCATGAAATAAAATGATAGTTATGACCAGAGTAGCCAACGATTAGAGCTACAAGCTCAACGAAATGAAAAAAAGTCTCGAGCTCGAAGGGAAGTAGTGCATACCCAGAGGGCTCTCCTACCCCCTTAAGATCAACAGTGAATTAGAGCCTTTGGCTCAATGCAAAGAGTCTCGAGCTCGAAGGAAAGTAGTGCATACTCAGAGGGCTCTCCTACCCCCTTAAGATCAACAGTGAATCAGAGCCTTGGGCTCAATGCATAACGAGCCCCATAAGGGACATATTAGGTGCTCGATCGGTCACAACAACGTAACAACTGAAAAGTGAGTCACATGCACACTGCATTTACATGACGTAAATTATTACATAATATTGAACTGATCGATTATGTGAACCGATCGATATATGTGAGCTTTCTGCATGTAATACGTGAAATGATCGATTATGTGATTCAATATGGTTGTTAATGAAATGATATGAATATGTGAAATAATGTGATATATGAAATAAGGTGAGATTGGTTCAGTAATTTGAATGTGAAATAATATGAATCTGTGAATTATGCGTTATGTAATGAGTGAGCCATCAATGATGGTCACTTACTGAGTTCGCAAAACTCACCCAAAATTTGCAATTATTTTTCAGGATCAGAAGAATACCCCGTTAGGCCAACGGTAGTATATTTGTAGGATTCAAGTGAAGGATAGAGGTCGGGATCAGTTCGCGTCTGCATTTCACGTCTTTATTTATGTAATGAATTGTATTTTTTTTTTTGTAATTGAAAAAAAAGGGCCTGAGTGGCTATAATGTGTATAATGAGATTGTTTATAAATAAATGAGGGCCCAATTTGGTTATTGACTTCCGCTGTTACGATTTTTGTGATTAAAAAAAAGATATATACCGATTACTGAATGAGTGTTTTAGCACGCCACCCTCGCGGGGCACAGACTCGGATATCACCGTCGATGTCGGGTTCAGGTCGCGTGGGAGTGGGGTGTTACATTATGTGGTATCAGAGCCCATAAGTACAATCTTACATGGGCATTCTGAAATATGTGTTAAGTGATATGCATATGCATAGTAGTTATGCCATAGTAGACAACAGCGACTGATCCCCCAGTATGAGTCACATGCATGAGCATTTCCTTAAGAGTTTAAGCTATTAGAAGCATTGAGAAGATCGATGATCAGACAGAATATGAGAAAATAAAGGTTTATGGATATTTCGGAAATGAGGAATAGTATCTGGTTTTGTATGATGTATAAAGGTTCACCCCAAAAGGGGTATGTACCCTTGAGGGTGACACAGGTGTAAATAGGTATATTATTATGGATTGATAGAGGAAAATGAGCATATGAGTAAAAAGGAGACTAAAGTGTACAGATAGAATGAAATGAAATCATAAAACTGATACGATCATAAAAGCAAGAAATTGGAATCAAAATGGTTATGCGAGTATTATGCTAAGAGTTTATAATTTAGTATAAGGAGATATTAGAGAAAGGTGAGACTGAAAAATTCTTAATGATTATGCATCAAAAATTTTGTATTGGTTGAGGATATATATAGACGTATGGGAAAAGAAGTAGTATATAGATGGATATAATAGATGAAGATTCAGTGTAATGGTATCGGTGGATGTGTTTTTGAAGAAGAAATCAAAATTTGCAATCTGGTGATATGTCCTTGACTATGATATAAAGGTGAATACACTGTCATTGATTAGTTTGAGGAAAAATAAGGGTATAAGTAGAAATAATGAGATCAAACTGTATAAGCCAAGTAGATAGGACATTGAAAGGTTGCACTTGGATTTAGAATGGTTGTGTGATTACTGATAAGAGTTTATGGTTTAGTATGGGAATATATCGGTGGTATGGAGAATTAAGCTTCATATGAGTTATGCCCCTACAATTATTGATTGATTGAGAAATATATGTGTGAGATGAAATGAATGATAATTGGAAAATGAGACAATGATAGTGATATATTAAAAAGTTGTTGAGTTTAACTTAATCTACCATTGTGAGTACACATCTAATAGTGAGATCACCCTGACAAGTGAAACTATCAAGCTTATGTGAGTATATGTGTGGGGATAATATAGGAAGTGATCGGTGATTTATTGAATCAGTACCAATCAAGATGGGTTAGAGTAAGACGTGAGAGTACTTGCAATGATCGATTGGGGAGGAATTGAAACTGTCAATGATGCTATCATATGTGATGAATTTGAGGAAAAAGAAGAAAGACATGATTATGGCGTAATCCCCATGATCGAGGCCTGACACAAAAGGAGAAGAGTTATCTAGAATTGAATGGGATTAAGGTATCCCTAGTATAGGCTACTAAGTGGGTAATCGACATAAATACATCGCTAAAAAAAGAAGAAGAGATGTAACGATTTTGGTGATATATGCTAAGGTATTAAAGTATATGGAATTGTTTAGTGCCTCCCCGAGCTTCATTACGAGGGATGTTATGATCATGCAAGCTATGGCATAAATTTACCCTATTAGGATCTTATGTATAGTTAAAATTGATCTTTTCGAGGTATTAAGAATGACTAACAAGTAATTATGGAAAATAGTTGAACTATAGGGATTCCATGAACAATATCGATGAATGTAGCAAGAAATCTACTATCGAAGAAGAATTTTCCTTAAATTGGGTTAAGTGATCAAACGATTCACAATTTAAGAGTGATAAATGAAGAAATAAATCGGAAATGAATATGAAATAAATCAAAAGTGAATAATGGAGTCTCTTCCTAAACTGAGATTTAAGCATAAGAGGTGGAATACTGAGAATGTATACAGTTTGTTTGATGTAAATTATCCAACTACGCGAGTGGATGTTTTTTAATTTTAATTCGAGGTGACACTATTGCAAGTGTGAGGAGAATAAAGGTCTATACCACATTGGATATAAATATGTTGGGGATATCCATATTGAATCCAAGGAAGTGAGACCAACACGCAAAGTGAAGCATTCAATGAATTGAAGAGATACAAGCAGAATATGATGAATGTGTTACCATCACAAGAAGTAAAGATTTCAAATAGATTGAAACGTGTGGAAAAACTAGTACGAATGAACAGGAATTTGAATAAGTTAATGTGAAATCAAAGAAAATCATTAGAGACAGGAAACTAAGTGAGAGAATGAAAGTAACATGAGATGATAGTACCATGTGAGGAATTAGTCACTTTAGGAATTTCAAAAATAGATCATGAGCACAAGGAATTTTGAGTGTTTTTGAAGAGCAAAGAGTATATTTGAGAAACTTGAGGAAAATTGTGTATTTGAGGAGTTATACCCTCAATGTTAACTATGCCATTTGGATTTGAAGATTATGCAGTATGCAATGAAATGTCATATCAGAAATTATGATACAATATGTTGTAACAGTATAAAGTGGTTTCATATGCATAAAGACAATTAAAGTCTTATGAGTTGTTTTTTATACTTGGTAGAAGTGTTATGATATGAATCGCTTTGAAGTCTTGGAGACATTAGATGTGCCAAGTCATTTCTGGAATGTACAGATTATATAAGTTTGGGGGAAACTGTTGAGTTTGAAAAATGTACAAATGAGTGCTATACTGGTAAAGGTAGTGTGTAATCTGACACAATGAATCGACAATTCTATAAAGAAATAGCGCAAATGCAGATATTGAAGTTACCAAATCTAGTAAAATGAAGAGTTCAAAATGTTGATTGGTATATGGGGCAAAATTGAAGAGGTACTAACTGCATTGCAATTTAGATCAATTTTTCTGGAAAGAAGTAAGAAAGCCTAAAAGCTAAGGATTTAGAATTGTAAGTCCCATAGAGGAACTGAAAATGAATATGAACTTTCGAGTGGAATCGGGAGAATGATATTTGGTGATCGAAATAAGTAGTATGTGTACCCGATAAAGATGTTTGAGCAAAGAAAGTGTTAGAGAAGCCTAAGTAACAACCTATGATGTACATCCTCAAGAACAGATCGAAAAGCGCAATTGAAGGCTAAAAATGTAGGACTGGATGATTTCTGATTACCAACAGTTCTAACTGTTGGGGTTGTGCTTAA
>JANZXV010000002.1:11171169-11190814 GCA_027576455.1 Erythroxylum roigii
TTTCTAAAATTAACAATTTGTCCTAAAAATACTCACTCTGTTACATCTCTGTTAACTAAGCGTTATGTCCTAATTATATTCGTCCATGTGGCATGCCATATAAGGTCAGATGCCAACATGACAGCTGACATATAATAAAGCTGTTAATTTCATGTTTTTAAAAAAGAATTAACTTATTAGTTATTTTAAGTATAAAACTCAAAATTTTATTTTCCCTCTAATTTCCTCATATCTAACCTTATATTTCATCAAATCCCTAAGTTTCGTCAAATCTCTGATACCTAAACATTTTCTTTATTATTCATCTATGGTCTTTTATTGTTTCTTTATACTTCTTCCTCAACCTTCGTTAAATTCCATTATTCTTTTTGCTTATTCCTTAATCTTCATTAATTTTTACTATTATTCTGGCATCTTCATCCTCCAATTGTGGCTTGTTTAGAGGATTTGGTGTATTGTGGTCTCAATAGGCATGGTAATCCTATACCTTCTTCTATTTATTTAGTGTTTATTCTTCTAACCCATGAATAAAGAATAATTTTTGTTTTTATATGATTAAAACTCTTGTTTGTAAAGGCAGAGATAGTGGAGGAAGGTCATCCCCCTTACGGTCCCCCATGTTTCAGAGTACAAAATTGAAAGTTAGTGGTCCAACATATGTATGTATATTCTCTTAGTTCCTTAATTTGTCTTATGGAGCCAAAGTAATTCTTTTAGTTCAATGTTATAAGTGGAGAACATTTTATAATGTTATTGGAACTTAATTAGGTCTTGTCAATTGTGATTTACCAGTAAGTATACTCATTTAAGTTGATGGTTTATTTACACGGTGACAACATATAAGATCTTTTTTCTTTTTGTTAACTAAAAAGGGAGTTCAAAAGATAGGCATGAAAGTTAAGGTTATCAGGATTAATTTAGAAGGAGAAACTATGAAAAGGAATATTGTCGAGTTAATTATCACTATGATGGCGAAAAGTTAATAAAAAAGGATGTTATTTTTGTTTTAATTTGTTCTTATTAGTTTAAAGTTTAAGTTTCTTAAAAAAATAAAAAGAAACCTTATTAGGGTTTATATATATATATGTTCATCATTATTATTGTAAATTGAAGTTTGTGTTGATAGGACCAAATTAGAATTTGATTTGTATTACAAGTTACATTCTACTTGGAGCAATATAACACATAGTCAAGTACAAAACTAGGTTTCATTATGTTCTATTCTTTGTATGGCTATTAACTAGTAATGAGCAATAAGTTTTGTAATAAACCACATTTCATACTTAATTCTTATCCAACAACTTCTTTTTTTACTTTCCTTTAGCATCTTAAGCATAAAACCATATTTGTTTACGTTGGGATTTATTTTTGTTTAATCAGTTACACACATTCTCTCTTTTACTAGTGTTGATAACTTTTGTGTCTTTAGGTATAAAATTTCAAAAGGAGAATGGAGGGAACTTTTTTTTTGAAGTTTCATGGAAATCTTTATTAATTTATTATGTAGTAATATACCCAAGGTGTTACCTCTTTAATAACATGTTGCCTCTTCTTTTAAAAGTTTCATTAGTTAAAGCAAATATTATGATGGATAACCTTATTATTAAAGTTTAAGTATGGAATAAATTATTCAATTTTTTACTTTTCATCATTTATTTTGTTCAGAAGATGAAAGTTGATGATTGGTTCAATTAATTTTATAATGTACAAGTTGATGAAAAACAAGATATATGTATATCACCATAACTTGATTGAGATGCAAACAAAAAATATTTACTTATAGACGAAATTAACAAAATCTTTATATTAAATTTAAGATCAATCAAGTTTGTAACTAGTATCTTCCAATGGATGAGGAGATTATATATATTCCAATTGTGATTGGCATATTATTATATTTAGATTTGAAATACTCTATTATGTTATTTATTTGAAAACGAAGTACATATCTATATAATATAAACTAAAAAATTATTAATTTGCAAGTAGAACTTAGGGATTTAAAAGAAATTAAATTAGAAAATAACACAATTATATAGTCCCAACAATTATGGTAAAAATTGATGGACAAGGAAGCTACAAAGCTTATATTGATAAAAGGTCAGTTTATATGGTTTTTTTGGCATGCAAAATCTATCCCAGAAAAATCTTGTAGTGGTTATTTATTAGAAGTTTGGTTAACGTAAAAGGCTTTCTTAGTACACTTTAGTGATGAGAGAAGTTTCTAACAAAGACGATAAATGTTAATAGACACCCCCATTTCCTTTCATATTATCAAAAGATGATAAAGGTTAGCCTCACCACATGTTATATGGCATTTGAGCTCTTACTATGGTTGATGAATATTGGTTAATCAATATGGTCTTTTTTTATTATGTACTTTGTGTTTTATTTTAGTATGGTCTATATGCATATGTTATTTTTTTCATATTATGTACCAATTTTTTTCATTTATTTGTATAGGATGACAGTAAATGGAATAGCTAGTTTAAGGTTATTTTATGGTAAACATTTTACTTAAAAAGGTACTGAAGGATGTAGCTAAGGCATCGAAAAATTTTAACAATATGGACTTGGATTATAAGAGTTTAAGAGAGGTATGCAAAATGAGTGCTATATTAGGCCATATAAATATTGCTATCCAGGGTATTTGATTCTTAAGAAGGGGT
Organism: Erythroxylum roigii; assembly: GCA_027576455.1. Taxonomy (NCBI): domain Eukaryota; kingdom Viridiplantae; phylum Streptophyta; class Magnoliopsida; order Malpighiales; family Erythroxylaceae; genus Erythroxylum; species Erythroxylum roigii. The sequence continues at coordinate 11,173,839 of JANZXV010000002.1, forward strand.
TGGAAGATGGTTTAAAGAGGTTAGAGTCTAATTAGAATGCATTGGATTTGATAAATTTTAAGAGGTTTATGGTATGATTGATGTTGGTTTGGATCATGTAGATGAACCAACACCATCCATACCAATGTTAATATGGCATGATAATTGGCATAAAATGAGATTGTTGTGGAATTAGGAGGTAATACTAGAGTTAATTTGGGATATGATAGTGATATAGGAGTTGCGTTAGGGGGAGATACTAAATTTGATTTAGGATTTAAAAGTGGTGTAGGAGTTGATTTGAGATGTGATAGTGGTGTTCGTGTTGATTTAGGAGGTCACAATAATGTTAGTATTAGTTTGGGAGGTAATAATAATGTTGGATTTGATGTAGGAGGTAATATTGATGTTAGTGTTGATTTGGATGATGGAAATGATCTAGCAGATTAAGAAATAACTATTAGTGATTCTGAATTGAGTGATGATAGTGATGTCGATATGAGTGCTCCTGATGGAGGTGAGTTGGGTGCTTTTAATGAAAGTGATTTGGTTGCGTCTAATGGAGGTGAATTTGACTCGAATTTTAACATTAGTATTAATATAGGTAGGGATAACAATGAGTCAGGCCCACCTAGGCCTAAGCTTAGTTATTTTTTTTTTGCCTAGGCCTGAGTCAGCTTAAAGCTCAATCGGACTCGACCCAATCAGAAAATTTCCTTTTTAAAATTTAAAATTTGAAAAATGTCCATTTTCTAAAAAGTTTTGGGCTTTGGGCCCGGTTGGGTTGGACAACCCAATTTTAAGCTTGGCCTAAAGCCCAAAATTTTCAAAAAAAATCTTGAGCCCAGGCTTATCTTCCCAATCTAGATTTAGGTCATGAAACAACATACATTGGCTTTTGCAATCCTAAGAGTTTATTAGCTATTGAAGAATATCCTAGTGTTGAAGAACCATATGCTGCTTTGAAGTGACCTATTGAAATTAATAGACATGTTCCTGGAGTCCTTGCAATTGAATGGTTGTTAAAGATGGTGTTTGATAATGCAAAACACTTTAAGAAAGTGGTTGCTAATTATGCAACAATAATATGAGTTAACTTAAGTTTTCAGGGGATGGAGCAAAAAAAAAAAGATAGGGTTACACTGAAGGCTGTCTATTTAAGCTATATACTTCATTTGACAAAAAAAAGGATTAGAGCTTAAAGCTAAAAACTTACAATCTAGAGTATACCTTAAATCCAACAAATAAGCCAACGCTGGTTACATTCAATTATCATGAGATTTTTAAAAAAAAAAATCCTACAGCAGCCTAATATAAAATTCAGAAAATAATTGTAGAATGTAAGGAGAAATTAAATTTGTTTGTTAATTTTAGCATGTGCAAGTATGTAAGGAGGAAGTTCCTTAAAGCAAAAGAGCAACATAACGAAGCTTTATAGTTATGTTTTTTAGATGAAAGAAATGAATCCAAATTCTATACTCGAGCTTCAACTTAGAAAGGTTGATGATAATTTGGTATTCAAGAGAATATATGTGTGTTTTGATATTATGAAAACAGGGTGGAAGAAGTTATGACTTATAATCAATATGGATGGGTGTTTTCTGAAAACAATGTATTAAGGACAACTTTAAGTTTCATAGGATTTATGATATACAAAAGGTAGTTCTTTTAACTTAAAGTATTTATATATACATTTGCATCTATAACGATAGGAAGTATGAAGTGAATGGAGATAACACACATATTGTTCAATTGGGGAGGGAGAACACTTGCAGTTATAAGGTATAAGAACTCTATAGGTATCTTTGCAGTCATATGATTAGTGTCATTTTCATGCCAAGCAATAATTTAAGGTGTATGTAGATGAGTGTTATCATAAAGAGAGATTCATAAAAGTTTATAAGAAAGGAAAAAAAAATTCTAGCCACCAAACACTCATGAAAACATATATCCACCTTTGGAAAGAGTTAAAAGGGGCAATTCTAACTATGTGAAAAATGTGGAAAAAAATTGGTCATAACAAGATAAGCTCCCAATGGTCTACTTCCTTTTAGTGAAGTTGGAGTTAAGGTTTGCAATTAAACATTAATTTATAATTTATGTGCTTTTCAATAACTATTAATTGATGATATGTCACTATTGGATAATTGATTGTACCTAGCAAATATCCGATACTAATAGCAATCTTGTCTAACCTCCATTCATCAATTTCCAGTAGAGAACCTTCTGAAGAAGGTGGAGCTGAGATTAGTTTTACCATATATTTTTATTCTTATATATTGATATTCTTGTATATATTGCTTACATGAATAAATTATTATTTTAACTCTATAATAACCATCTATATCAACTCCACCATTAAGGAGACAAAGAACATTTAGATCTATTGATCTAAACACTTTCTGATTATCATTTTAATAAAAAAAAGTTGAGATGTAAGGATAATCTAAATATCACTTGTAAGAGCAAGTTTCTAAATGAAGGGCTATTATAAATTCAAACCAACAAGCAACTAATATTCAAATTGGAAGTCAATAAAGTGTGAATGGTAATTAGTTATGCATTAGTTGGTTTATAAAGAATTCTGGTTAAATCTATAATCTTTTAAGTGGATAATTGTCAAATATGATACTAATTATTGTAGGAGAATATACCTAATTAGATCCATTTTGTATATTTTGTGTAGATTCTGGTTGGATCTAGCTAATGCAATGGTGGTTAGGATAAAATTGTCAAATAGAATGGAAACTTTATAGTCGAATGCACATGATACAACTTTGTAGCCATTTTATGTCTATTTTTTAATGGCTTTTACTATTTCCCTTTTGCATGATTACTTACATTAAATGAATCTCTTACTTTTTAAAAGATTATATCATATGAATATCAAAGTTAATGGCTCGTATTATATGATTCTCAACTTCGCAAGTTTGTGATTCTTGCATTGTTCATATCCATAAGTCAAATGGAACTTTGCATATTGTCTTTTTATGATTACCTTATTGGACTTTTTTTCTCAAATTTTGGGCCAATGAACTTTTTCCATTAAACATGTTGTCTCCAAGTTGAATTGAGTTTGAATGTAATTACATATGAATAGAGTAACTAGAATATCTTAGTAATGAAATCCAACATTCTCAAATCTCAATATATTAGCTAAAGTTTCATATGTAATACAAGTACTTCTCACATTAGCCTCATTCATATACAACATTCTCAATAAATGAATTCTTAGAAAGCATATCAAATTAGCCCCATGATTTTAATGGTGAAACAATGAAAATCTTCTTCAGCTCCTTGTTATCATTTATAGCAAGCTTTAGTTCATACTCCATTTGCTTTATTTTTTTTGCTCCTAACTCAATTTGTTACTTTTGTTTCTTTTTATTTGCTTTTTTAGCAACTCCCTCACACACCTCATCTGCAACTGTTCGTTTGTTACTCGATGCTAATTGTTGCTTTAATTTAGCATTAACATTCGTCAATTTAAGAATCACAGCCTTGTATCATCACCAAAATAAATATTCATTAACACATATATTCTATTTGTATTCTCATATTAAATATTTTAACAAAATATTTTACTAACCGGTAAGTCTTTAAACAAATGTTGAATCCACGTAAACATTGAATGCTAGATAAAGAATTATTGTTAGTTGAAGACCTAGAAAATGACACCTCTAATCTTGACTGCTCCATTTTTCTAATATGCCCTACAATATAACCAAGCAACAACAATCTCAAATTATCGTAAGAAACATAAACATCAATTAATAATATGGAAATAACCATCAATTAAGAAATAAATAGCCAATTCTTACAAGAAACATAATGGAAACACAAAGCATTAATGCACACAAGTTCGAAAAATAATGACCAAACATTTGTATTAAGGAACAAAAAATAGGATATAATAACAAGCTGAAGCACTTAATTGTACATAAAAATTAGTAGTTAAAAATATAATTGACTCCATACACCAAATTCACAAACATATTATATTTAATGACTCCATTTTGTTTATTTTACTAGTATGATGTGATTCAAACTACTTTTTACCAAAGTTCAAATTAGGAGAGGAGATTAGTAACATAGTCTTAACAGCTACAAATGTAACATACCACTCTTATAGAGCATAAGTCCAACATACCAGAGGATAGTCGAGAACATACGGGAATAGCACGTTAGGACAATCACATTAATACAATATAAGGCATTATTAAAACTTAAGCATTCCAAATACTCATTTCTTTCACAATCATAACAAGTCATTAACATTCCAAATTCAAATGGTCAATACACAATAGTTTTAGACTCAATCCTAATACATCATACTGTACAAAATTACACTCTGAAGATAATGTATGTCATAACATGGAATGTTAATACAAAAGACATCTATCTAGACTATGTCGGTATTAGCTGACCAGACCTTTAAACTATTCTTGTCCCCAAATGACAGTACTATAAATCTACTAGATCGCTTTAAAAACTAGAACTCCCTTGAACCTGAAAATCAACGTTGCAATTTTGATGAGTTTGTGAACGTAATGAGTGAACTACCATCGATGTGCTCACTCAAGTCAGAACATAAAGACAAGTATATAGCCCAATTCACCAAGTATAACACATCATCCATCATTAAATACCATATCACATTATATCATATTTCAACAAGTACAACATGTATACTATTTTAGAATAATCCAATAATTTATCTCAATCATTCATATAATACATATAAAATTGTATATGCAAATGTACATGCGACTCCATTCTTATTTTACTTTGTTGTGACTGAGCGCCTATCAACCCAATTTACTGTCTCGTATTCGTTGTGGATACAGAGCTCATTTCTGACCCAAATATGTTGTGGATTTCGAGTTCATATTATCTAGGCTTAAGGCTCTTTATTACAATCCTGAGCTTAAAGCTCTTTTCTTACATTGGTCACTCCGATCACAACAACTTTATTTGATATGCATTTTAATGTAATGAGATGCATCAATCCACATATTATGCTTTCACTACTTTCCATTCGATGTACTCGTGTCATATATCAAATTCTTTGAATCTAAGTTTGACATTCATCATATAGTTGTTAACACGTTCCACATTACACATACAATTCAAATAGAAGCATATATAATTGAGTTTACATATCTAGGTTAGCTCACAGTACGCTTCAGAAAAGCTATTACCTTGATGATCTGACAATATCTGGATGTTGGCGATCAACTTATGCATCTATAGTCATACAATACACACATATTTTACACACCATTAAGTTGTTCAATCATATGAATATACAATCATGCACATATATATGTGTCATGTTTCAATGTATGCTCAATTAACTTTTCTGGGTATGTATTCTTATGCAAAGATCTTAGTTCATTCTTAGTTCATCAATCCTACATCCATCCAATTCTTATTCATACTTACCCCATGTTTCTTATTATTCATATATCCATAACTTATCAAACTCTTTACTAACTAATCAAGCAACAATATAGGTTCATTCCTAGCCTTAATCAACCCCAAATACACTAAATTAGAGTGGCTTATCCTCAATTCATTCAACACATATTCAAAACTGAAGTTAACATCCCAGAAATAGGGCCACGATCGTGAGGAACCATGTCAGGCTTGTGACGGAAGCTTGTGCATCAAGCCACGATCGTGATAGCCCCAAATAATTAGCATCATAGACTGAAGGCCATGATTGTGCACTACATTGTTTTCCTCAATTTTGTACAAATTTACCAAACTTGGAAACATACTAAACACTTGAATTTTCCATATTACAAGAACTTTAAACCTACTTCATTATATGTTCACCTAGCTTCCATCTTGATTACACTAAGGTTTATTAAATTTCGCTCATTTTTTTCTTTAACAATCACTACAAATACACAACATCTCCAATTTTCCATATCCATAAACACCTTCACAATAGTCCATCAATTGTACCTCAATTCCACATCAATTTTACCTCAATTTCGAACTCAATATCATCTATGCAATAGCTCATAATTTTTTTTTTCGTGCATACAAAAACAGAACATGATAGTATCCATTTATTCATCAGTATCCCAGCACTCATTAAACACCATTACCAAATCAATCCATCCCTAAACAATCATCATAAATGTCAAGCTAACATATGTCACGATAGGTCAGCAATTCCCTTACTTGATTAGCTCAATTGCTTCCTCAATTATCAAGCTAACCTAGCCCTCTAAGCATGCAAACACAATTCCAAGAACAAGGTGGGAATAGAAATGAATTTCAACAACAAGAAGAAGACAACATAATATTGGAGTGACAAAGTGCAGAATTTAGTCAAAACTCAAAGTTGTGAGGGTTGTGTGTGAATGTCAGCAGTGAGAAAGAGAAGAAGAAAGTGTGTAGCAAGAACAATGGAGGAGATGGCTATGCCATGTGTATGTGTGTCGTGGGGTGTAGGTGTATGGTGTATGGTGAGTGTTAGGACACTTGTCAAAATAATTGTCAAGTAGAGAAACAAGCTATATGTCTTCTTCTTAAGCTGCCAAACATCACTTAAATACCTAGTCTATTTGTCACTTAGCTCCCTAAGCCATTTGTCACCCAATTCTTTAGGCCATTTGTCACTTATTTCTACTGCCATGTGTCACTTATTGCATAAGCCTAGTCATCCTAAATTTTCACATGTTAACTTGTCTTGCCACTTGACATTTTTCCTAGGCTACATGTACATATTAATTAATAAATTTCTTAGTTGTAACAATTAATTCCAAATTACTAATTATAATCCATCAAACCAAAATTCAAGACATAAGTAATACACAATCAAACCATAATTAGTTTAAACCTTTCATACCTCGAAATATGTCAATTTAGTGCACATACAATTTTTTCAATTTTTCTAAATCATGATTCATGTATGTATGCTTATAATATGCTTGTGAATGAAATGCACCTCATTAACTCTAAAATGATATGACTCAAAAGTCTAACATTCTAACTCTTAGTAAGTTTTAGAAACCGACTATTACAACAAAAAATACACTAATAAGTTTCAGTCGAACATCTCTTTAATTTTTTAAAAAAATTAAGTCATTGGGACCTGCTACCTCTGGTCTGATCGGGCCTCAACAGTAGGGGTTAGGCTTGTGTAGGCCCGAGCTCGACTTGGCCCATTGCCATCCCTACTAATTTATCCAAATATATTTATTAGTGGGTTCAATATGTCAGGACTGATGTACATGTGACATGTGGGTTCATTGAAAGAAAAATTAGGCCATAAAAATTTAACAAAGTTGTACTTAGTATGTTAAAGTAGTAGTTATTTTAAATGATTGATAAACGTTAAGATTTAATTTGAAGGTTTTAACTTTAAGATTCAATTTAACCCTTTTGTCTTGTTATTGTTAACATTTAATAACCATTGTTTTCATAATATAAGTATGCCGTTGTCATAATTCAGGAGATATAAAACAACCAAATATTCTATACATTCTTTTGTCTCTCTTCTTCATATATTCTTCCTCTCTTCATCCGTCTACTACCTTCCTCGATCAACTGTTTCCTTATTATGAAACGTTGTTTGTGACTAGCTATTAACAACAATAATAATTACATTAAAAAAAACTCTAACTAATTTCCCAAAATATGTTTCTTGGGCATATAAATTTCATGAGTTTAATTAAGATGCACGAGTTTTATTACAAAAAGACCAATATAAACATTAAAAACAATTAATATATGGTATTCCTTTTTTAAAAAATACATCATTTTAAGATTTAAATTAAACAGTTTTGACACATTGAAATTTAGTTTGAATCGGGAAATGTTTAGGGTGCAAAGAAAGAAAAGATCAAATGAATTAACATTGCCAATAATCAGTGCAAAAGAACCAGAAATTGTTCACATATATATTAAATTTTTACCCTTCTTGTCGGCTATTAAAGTTGACTGAAGGTATAAAAAATTCACTTCCATAACTCATTTCAATTATCTTTATTATTATTATTAAATCAAATGACAATTATGTTCAATGATCAGCTTCTTATTCTCGCTCGAGAAGAACACGAACTCATGTAGGCTTATTTGGTATTTCATATCCTTTTTTAAGACAATATAAAATTATGACTCTGACGGCCAAACTAACTTCGTGGGCTTGAGGTTGACAACGATTTCAGATCGTAGACATGAACGACCATAGGCATCTCAATTCTCAGTCCCGGAGGTACTTAAATTTTCAAACATCTAGTAGTCGGGTTACTTTTGCGTCAACCAAGTTCCAACTTCAGCAGTAAAAATTCGGATTTCAAAAGTCATGGACCAAATGCCAAATCTTTTAAGGACCTCAGAGGCGTGTGATAACCACGCACTGCTGTGTCCTTCCAAAGAGTCATCCCTGTCAAACCAAAACACATCACAGAGACACTTTCAGTTCAACATCAATTGAATGTCTAGGCTGTAAGCAATTTAGTGAAACTGAAGAGGGGAAAGAGAAAGAGCTATAAGAAGGATAGAGAGTAACCTATCCATGAAATCAAACCAATAGTTGATGCCACAAAGAATTCCCTGCTGACAGAATTAAAGCTGAGATGACAACCAAGTTTGTCAGTTCGTCTTAGGTGTCTTAGCAGTGCAAAGAACAATTACACGAGATAACAGAGGGTGAAGATTACCAAAGAAAAGGGAACTTACCAGAACATGCATAATATATTCCCGTATCCATAGAAAAGAGTACCCCAAGTAGAGCCAGTGAACCTGTGACACAGTTCAACCAAAATGTTATCCAAGTCATGCAGAAAAATGATCCCCCAATCCTTGTTAATTCAAATTTCAACATCTTGATAAAATCCATGTTTTCCCATCTTTATCAAGTTATGCTCAACCAGTCCATAATCAAAGTGCATCCAAAGATTCAGTTCAAAGCCATTCTTAGATCCAGAAGATGGTTTGTAATGCGTGCAGTTGTCATCATTCCCAATTAGGATAAAATTTATGAATAACCTCTAGGATCTCTGTGATATATTCCCAATGATTGCTGTTTGGAAACTCTCACTTGCGGAACATCAGTTTAGGGCAGAGGTAAAAACGTTCTTAGTGAGTAATTTATGTCTGTAAATGTTGCAATTCATCTCCAACACTCCACATGATGCCTCTGAATCTAATGTAGCCTTTCGGTAAAAGATAAAAAATAGTCTCACATGCTGTATTCCACCTTTACTGTGCTATAGACTGTATTGCTTGAATATCAACAAAAATCCAAGTTTTTTTTTCAAAAATTAAATGAAACTAAAATCCAAGTTATTTCTACAGAACTATTTTTGATGAGTCATTAGCATCAATGCATACTAAACAAATATAAAAATATTTTGTGCTCATAATTCTTGTGTAACACTAAAATATCATACCATCTGGGGAATAATTCGTCGAGTTAGACATGATCAAGTAAGGAGTTGCTTTTGGGAATTGGAATGCAAAATAAAACCCAAGATGCTCCTAATGTCCTCTTGGTGATATCTACTATATCAGAATATGATGCATAATACTTTTTTATACTCTGTACTGTTGCCAAAGTACTTTGGACTGCATTGGAAGTGGGGAATGCATATTCTGATGATTCTAGTTCTTAAAGAGCATGTACCATGGAACATTCTCAGTTCAGCCCAGAAAAGAAGAGAAAGTCTGGTTAATATCAGGAAGTCAGTTTAGCGATAAAAGGAAACAACTGGATCAGTTTGGTGATAAAAGGAAACAATTGGGGGCTAAATGTAATGTCAAACCAAATAAGTGAGAGCATCAAGATAATATCAACGGATATTGCCCATTTCATTGCAATAGCTGCCCCAGGAGTGAAAAGTTCATGTAGAAAGTGACTGCAACCAGATTAGGATTCAAGCACCCAAGGATTATAATAGATAGGTAGCAAGACTCGAGGGAATTCATTGCAAAATAGAACATTACCACATCAAATCACGAATAAACAGAGCTCGGGGGATCATGAGTCCATTTCCAATCATACCAAGGAGCATCGAGAAAGCCGACAAGCCTTTAATGTTATCAGGATTCAACAAATTTGTCCACTAGAGAGGAGAGGTTAAGGTTAATGTAGTGCTTGTAAATTAATTATATAGTCTGAATGATAAACGTTTGAAGAAGGAAGAAAATATCACCATTTGTGAGACAGGCATCCACATGAAGAGAAGAGTTGCTGTCCATCCAGATACTGACTCGACAAATTTGACACCTTTTTTTGGAAGCTTGCCTGTTCTTGCCTGCAAACCATAAAAGCAGTTAGTCTATAGGATACAAAAGTTATGATACCTAAATCTTTTGGAAAACAACCAGCAAACTTAAATGAAGCCTGAGAAAATAGGTCAGATAAATATCTCAATCCAGTTTATCTCCTAAAAGTCACCATACAAGGGAAGAGCAATTAAAGGAAGAGATCTTGTAGGCCATAATCCAAGCGCAGGACATCTAATCATGGGGAGGATGCCATATTGTTAATTGATTAGCAGTGCCTGCTTCCTCATGTTCACCCAAGAGGGAAGCTAGTGTGCTCACACCATGTCAATATGAAAACAACCACATTATTGATGCTTCAACTTTTTTCGCTATCATAAAATATTGCTTATGATATTACTTCATAATAAAAATTTAACGAAACCCAAAATCTTACCATGATAACAGTGGCCACAGCAATAAGGAATGCTATAGACCCTGGCAAAATACTGTTTGGTACATACGGGACAAAATTTGACCACATAACCTGCCCATGAATATTTAAAAAAACCAAGAATCAGTAAGAAGCTACTGAAAGTACATCCATTACGTCATACCCAAAATGTTAAGATGAATCTATAGACAGGGATCTTTGATCAGAAAAAGTGAACTACAAGCTCATTCTAAAATCAAGAGAGAACCTGGGGAAGGACTGATACTCCGCCGACAGTTATGAAATCTTCCCAAAAGTGCCAGATTTTAGCATTGAGCATCCCAAAGTAATTCAAGAAATTCAACACCAGACCGGTGGCTACAACGACTGATGTGGCCACAAACTGAGGAAGAGGCATTGCATCCGCCATTGCAAGCTGGGATAACACAATGTATATGGATACGACTCCCAGTGCTTGCACCACAACTGCCCCCTTTTCCCTCTTCTTGGCAAAGTATGATAGTAAGGAAAGATTTCCTAATAAGCCCGTAAGCATCCCCTGCAATTTGTAACATCAATTTTCACGCAATTATATTCAGTTCCTGCATTATTATTTAAATAAAGAGGTGTGACATTTTCAGTTTAATGCTGTGACATACCAGCCATGGTACAGCCAAAAGCGCAGTTTTATTTGAAGCCATAAGGTTGCGTGCATTGAGGATGATCTGAGGCATTTGAAGGACCAAAAACGGGATATTGGCAGCTCCCGCGAATCCGGCTGTCAAAGAATCCCATTCCTCAAAGCTCTTGCTATTCTTCAACTTCCGTTGGAAATCCCACAAAATCAAATAGAAGAAGAAGAATTGAGATTAACCGAGAAAATTAATAATACCCAAAACAACTTGTATATATAGATACCTGATGAAGAGGATGAGGTTGTGGAACGTCGGAGCCGAGAGCAGGAAGCGGAGAAAGGCGGGCCCGGTGAATCACTGGAAAGAGGGAGGAGTTGCGAGCAACTTGGGAAGGAGAAGGGGAGAAGGAAGCGGAGGATGGAGTAAAATAAAAGGGGCATTTTTCAGGGGATGAGAAGGAAGAACGCCGTCGGCAAGGCGGCGTCGTAGTGACAGCGGGCAAGGGCACTGTGATTGTTAAAGACATAATTATGTTTTAATTGCAGTTCAGTTCTAACATCTAAAAGAGTGAGAAAGCGAGTGTGATAAAATGGGAGGAAGACGGAGAGGGATGTGGAGGCTTTGTTGGTGGATTCAGTTGGAGGTTGAAGATATTTTAAAAGTGACTGTAGAAAATTAGGAACTGAACTTGAGAAGTGGCGAATCATCGGATCTTGTTGCTGCCGCTGCTGTTGCGGCTGTTTCTTCTCCGTCGGACTGTGCACGTGCACGTGCACATGCAATTTTTTTTATTTGAGGAAACTCCACAGGTAGGTCAAGCGGGCTCTTCTATCAGAGAGTCAAGTAACTACACCTCAATAGAGGGCCACACTAGTTCTTCACCTATAGATAAAATCCCGGCTGCCCCAGGCTCTTACAAGAGGGGCTAGCAAAGAATCGAACCTGAAACCTAACCGAAGCTAAGTCCCGCTCTCAACCATCTAACCACACCCCTTGAGGGTACGTGCAATTATTTATATAAATAGAAACAATTTAGCTCTATGCTTCTATAATATTATTATCACATTGTTGGATTGAAAGTGGTATGGGTTAGAATTGCAATTTTATTGTTTGGTTCAGTGAAAAAAAACATTTTTATTTTTTGTATATTAAAAAAATATAAACAACACTCCAAGGCAACCATATAGAATCAAAAGCCAAAATAGAAAAAATAATAAAATTAATGGGTTCATTCACATTTAATCTCCGAACATGAGATCATTGATTTCATAAAGGTCAATGTCTGATATGGGCTCAATTGGCTTCTCGTCTCCCTCAGGAACAAAGTCTGAAGGCTCCCTGCTAAATTCGTCTGCAAATAAGGAAATTCGAAAGAAATCAAGACGCCTACAAACAAAGATCTCCAAAACAGGCAAATATGACTTACCAAATATCGTATAACAGGAGGTTTGTGCAGGAGTTGACATGAAATTAAGGCCAAGATAGAAAATCAGTCCTAACGCTATTGCCACCATAACATAGGTTGGCAACACCAATGCCCAGTACCTGAAACAGAAAAATGCCTGCTACAACTCGGGTTTGATAATCCTCCATCTTTAGTCCAAAGACAATCCTCAACTCTACAACCTCTTTGTATTATTACATGACTTGTAGCTAAATGCCTTTTACATCTATTCCAGTCTTTTGATAACACAACTAATCCGGTAGAAAATAGCTACTAAGTGACGTCAAAAAACTAGGACCACTGACCTGTTAGGATAGTAATAAATCCCCATTGAATGTAACCACGCTTCAGGAACATAAGCCCAAACGAAGAAGATTACTGCTAAGACAAAAGAACTGAAGTCAAAAGCGTTATGGCTAATTAGGTGCGCAAACTTAATCAAATTTGCTCTGGTCATCAAAGCAATAACAACCCTACCACAACCATAGTTGTACTAAATACTTGACAATAATGGACTAAAGTTACATCTCATGTTTTCAAGAGTCGACAAAAATACTAAAAAGATTCAACTTTAATTGAATCAAAGAAGTGCAGGAATGAGAACAAAACACAATATGGGAACAGACCTGTAGCAACAACAGTTGTAATGGATCCAACAAACCCATAAACTTCAAGAGGTTTAGGACCTTGCTGTCCAGAAATTCCAAATCCAGAAGCTTTGTCATTAGGATCAGCGAATGATACTGTTGCTCTTCCCTTCTTTGAAAAACTCAAGACACCTCTAGGACTGCTCACAGAAAAGCTATCTTCCATTGTTTGCTTTTCAAAAATGCTCCGTCGTTCCTAAAATCCACAATGACCATTGATTCAAAAGAGACCGTTGATTCAAAAGAGCTTAAAGTATGTAGAAGAAATAAAAGCAAGAAAATCTAGTTCTTTCTTTTGCTACACTGTACCAGTAGCAACAGGTTTAATCGGTTGGTGTTCAATAAATTGAATGATAGGTCCCTCCTAATATCATATTGAGATTTTCCACATAAATCTGGCTGATTCTCTACCGATCTAAATAGTGGTAAATTTATTTATTATTTCTCGTTAGTTTTAAGCTTCTTGTCGTCCAACTCCAAGTGTCAGACTCATCTCGACTTGCCTCACTCACCACTCCGTTTCCACTCCCCTCTACCATCAACTCATCGGAGAAGTTGCCGCCGCCTCCTCAAGTGGACAACTCCAAGGCCATCGTCGCTGTAGACAAGTTTACTCAGTGCTCCCCTCTCACTTCCCCGCTTCCGCAAACGGTGATGCTGGCAGTGACATTGCTTAGGGCAGTGAGAGACGAAAGTGCACAGACAGTAAGGAAGGTTGGGGCGGAGGGACGTCTGGGGATAGTGGGGTCAATAGTGAGGAGGCTGCGAAGAGAAGAGATGGTGAGGATTGGGGAATTGGGGTTCTGATTAAGCAAAGTCGTTTTGTGTTTAATATCATTCTCTATTATAGTAGCTGATAAGATCAGGGTTGAAGTGGTGACTCTTTCAACCATTATTAAGAGTACATGTACTCATTCTTTGCTCATTCCATAAAACTCATTTAGTTAAGCTCTTTTGCATCAATGGCTATTGTGGATTTTAGGAACAATGGAGCATTTTTCAAAAGCAAAAAATGGAAGATAACTTCTCTGTGTCAACAAAGTTCGAAGAGCTGTACAACAGAAAATGGAAGAAAATAACCTCTCTCCTTAATGTTAATTCTTCAATGAGCAAAGATCAGTCGAGATGCAAATGGCTTCGTAGCTGATTTTAATAAGGAAACAAACAAGTGTAACACTAGGCAAGCAATAAGCAAGATGGGACAGCTCCTTGCTATACTTATGTTGTTGAATCTAAAAACGGCTTAGAAAAACTAATACTAACTTGAATTCCCAATCAAATCCAAGATGATAACCCAAAATCTTCTTGCTTTTTTATTAATATAAGCCAAGTGATCCTCAATATAGAATAAAAGCAGCCTATTTTGATTGGTAATCAACAACACCGGGGAAGTACAAGAGTGGCAAACTGAAGTGTTTCATCACAGGCACAATCTTTTTTTCTTTTTTAGATCTTTGGTACCTTGGAATTGGAATATATAGAAATAGCTATCATCCCTAACAGCCACAGGATACAAATCCTATTAGATGGAGAGATATTGCTGCTTTCACTAACACCAGGGCACGATCTTGAATATGAAAATTGAAATAGATAACAAACAAGGTAAAAGGATTCATTGACTGTATGATGTACCATCTACTGGATGAAAGGTTTGCTGATTTACAGGCTTTTATTGAGAATGAGAGAAAGAAATTAAGGGCTGGTCTCAAGGATTTATCTAGGACTTATACCAAGCACAAAAGCAACCAGAAAAAGATAAGAGGATCAGTGATCAAGGATTTGGCAACTCAAACTTGTTGGTCCAATAGAGTTAGCTTGTGTCTTTAATTGTGGCTACAACTTCCAACAGCTGAAAGTAAGCTTCAGTGAGTTTGAATTCAATTGAGGTGTTGTTGGTTTGAGGAGTTGGGTGTCTATTTTCTGTGTGCTACAAGGAGGTTGTAAATGGGATCAGGTTTCGTTACAATGCATTTTTTGCAGCGCCACAAAGCAAAATATGAGGTAGATATCACAGCAACACAGAGAAGAATGGGAGAATTAAAGTATAGACAAGGAAAATAAAAAGAGGAATGAGATTCAAGGTTACTCACTAACTTACTGAGTACTTGTCATCAATGATAGAGGAGACCAAAAACTTGTTTTTATCAGGTTTTAACAACAATCCTGGGTGAAGCTGAGTAGAAGATATGTATTATGCCCAACTTAATTAAACATATTAATTATGATGTCCTGAATGGGGCTTCAAATTAACCTTACATACATAACAGGACAAAAGCAAAGATCACAAGTACAAGAAGATAAAAGGCACCATGAATTATCAGGTGCAAAATGCTTCCAATGTCAGTAGCTTTGTTGTACACTGGATGACATAAAACTGGAACATAACAAATATGGGAACTAAGGGACCTAATTATACGACTATATTTCTGTTCATACGTGGGAGCTTGACTGCACGTTACTTCTTGCCTCAAGACCAGACAGATGGAAGATAACTCAAAATTACTAGAAGAGGATAGCTAGTTCATTGATCACCGCTAATGGGAAGTTTCATTGAAGATAGGTTGGTTAATAAAGATCAAACATAAAGAACAGTGTGCAGAGAGACTGGCAGCAGAAAAATGGGAGTTCAGACAAAGATGAGGTTAGGTATTCTAATCAAGCAGTTTTGGCGAATTTGGATTGGGGTATTGGAGCATTTGAGGAAGCTATTAACACTTCTATTAAGGAAACTAAAATTGCACGGTTAGACTAAGCAGAGAATATGCTACAAGTAAGTGCAGTGTTGAACTCTGGACATAGAATAGCTGGGGTCCCAAATTATGCAAACAAAATTACTTGCTAGTTTGCAATTAAGGAGGCATTCATCGAGAGATGAGAAATCTTGACACTGGACAATCTTTTCCGTGTTGAAGAGCAGTAGAAAATTGCAGTTCTTATACAACAAGTTGAGATATCAATAAAGAAGCATCAAAGCACGAATGAGATCTAAGATGCATTTAATCAAACCAAGTTAAGATATCAAAAAAAAAAAGCAGGAAAGCAATTACCAATACTGAGAAAAGCACATACCCAAAGAACCAAAAGAGATATCAGGACTCACGGCGACGGAGAAGACAAGATGAGGACACTGACGGCGAGGGGGAGACGTGAGAGGAGACTGACAGCCTGTGACAGTGACGGAGGCGTGAAAATTTTGACCGTGTGATAGCTGTTAATTTTTTTTTTTCAATTTAAATTCTTAGGATATGATAATTTTCTATTGCTACAGTGCGAAATCTATATTTGATTTTAGTTACTGAAAATTATTTTAAAAATTCCACAAATAAGTTAGCACTTTATTGATCGTACACTTATTCACAACTCTACTGCCTTTGAAGAGTTTGAATTAAGCTAATTTAATTCAATTTTAATAAAATAAAATTTAATAAAATACCATCATTTTAATTAATAAATTTAAACATATTAAATTTATCAAAATTACTTAATTTTTGCAGATTTTGGGTTCCCTAAAGTTCTTCTCTTTCTTAAAGACATACACCATCAAATTAAGAATTGAGAGTTTCGAAGAACTTCAAAACAAAGAGTCTTCATACAAAGACAATATTGGCTAA